>JBBFKN010000091.1:0-381767 GCA_039654755.1 Calcarius lapponicus | reverse complement strand
TGCAGGATGGTTCCCAGACCCAAGGTGGCACCACTTCCAAGTCGGGCTGGTTTGACAGTGCCAAGTGGCCTCCTGCAAACTGACGTCCAGAATCAGGACGGGTGAGTTTGGTTTCTGCGGGAAAAGGCCTGAACGTTTGTCTTCAAACCCTGTGCCCTAATTGGCTGGCTGGCTCCTGGAATTCCATGATATGCAGGATGGTTCCCAGACCCAAGGTGGCACCAGTGCCAAGTCAGGCTGGTTTGACAATGCCATGTGGCTCCTGCAATCTGCCATTCAGAACCGGGGGCAGGTGGAGTGTTGTTTGTCCGGGTAAAGGGCCGAGGTTTGTGTTCAGGGCCTGTGGCCGGAAGTGGCCGGCTGCCTCCTGAAATTCTGCGATACGCAGGATGGTTCCCAGAACGAAGCTGGCACCACTTCAAAGTCGGGCTGGTTTGACAGTGCCAAGTGGCTCCTGCAAACTGATGTCCAGAATCAGGACGGGTGAGTTTGGTTTCTGCGGGAAAAGGCCTGAAGTTTGTCTTCAAACCCGTGCTCTAATTGGCGCGGTGGCTCCTGGAATTCCATGATATGCAGGATGGTTCCAGAACCCAAGGTGGCACCACTTGAAAGTCAGGCTGGCTTGACAATGCCAAGTGGCTCCTGCAACCTGCCATCCTATACCGGGTCAGGTGAGTTTGGTTTGTCCGGGAAAAAGGCCGAGGTTTATGTTCGGGGCCCTGTGGCCACCTGCCTCCTGACGTTCTGCAATACGCAGGATGGTTCCCAGACCCAAGCTGGCACCGCTTCAAAGTCGCAAGTGGTTTAACAGTGCTATGTGGCTCCTGCAATCTGCCCTGCTGAAGCAGGCCCAGTGCTTTTTTTTTTTCCCCCAGGGAAAAAGGCCAAGGTTGGTGTTCAGGGCCTGTGGCCTGGAGTGGGCAGGCTGCCTCCTGAAATTCTGCGATACGCAGGATGGTTGCCAGACCGAAGCTGGCACCACTTGAAAGTCGGGCTGGTTTGACAGTGCCTAGTGGCTCCTGCAAACTGGACGTCCAGAATCAGGATGGGTGAGTTTGGTTTCTGGCTGGGGAAAAGGCCTGAAGTTTGTCTTCAAACCCCGTGCTCTAATTGGGCCGGGGTGGCTCCCGGAATTCCACGATATGCAGGATGGTTCCCAGACCCAAGGTGGCACCAGTGCCAAGTCAGGCTGGTTTTGACAATGCCATGTGGCTCCTGCAATCTGCCATTCAGAACCGGGGCAGGTGAGTGTTGTTTGTCCGGGTAAGGGGCCAAGGTTTGTGTTCAGGGCCTGTGGCCGGAAGTGGCCGGCTGCCTCCTGAAATTCTGCGATACGCAGGATGGTTTACAGACCCAAGCTGGCCACCACTTGAAAGTCGGGCTGGTTTGACAGTGCCAAGTGGCTCCTGCAAACTGACGTCCAGAATCAGGACAGGTGAGTTTGGTTCTCTGCGGGAAAAGGGCCTGAAGTTTGTCTTCAAACCCCGTGCCCGAATTGGCTGGCTGGCTCCTGGAATTCCATAATATGCAGGATGGTTCCCAGACCCAAGGTGGCACCAGTGCCAAGTCAGGCTGGTTTGACAATGCCATGTGGCTCCTGCCAATCTGCCATTCAGAACCGGGGCAGGTGAGTGTTGTTTGTCCGGGTAAAGGGCCGAGGTTTGTGTTCAGGGCCTGTGTCCGGAAGTGGCCCGGCTGCCTCCTGAAATTCCTGCGATACTCAGGATGGTTCCCAGACCGAAGCTGGCACCACTTCAAAGTCGGGCTGGTTTGACAGTGCCAAGTGGCTCCTGCAAACTGACGTACAGAATCAGGACGGATGAATTTTGGTTTGTCCGGGAAAAGGCCTGAAGTTTGTCTTCAAACACCCTGTGGCCTAAATAGGCTCGCTGGCTCCTGGATTTCCATGATATGCAGGATGGTTCCCAGACCAAAGCTGGCACCACTTCAAAGTCGGGCTGGTTTGACAGTGCCAAGTGGCTCCTGCAAACTGACGTCCAGAACCAGGACCGTGAGTTTGGTTTCTGCGGGAAAAGGCCTGAAGTTTGTCTTCAAACCCTCTGCCCCAATTGGCCCGGCTGGCTCCTGGAATTCCATGATATGCAGGATGGTTCCCAGACCAAAGCTGGCACAACTTCAAAGTCGGGCTGGTTTGACTGTGCCAAGTGGCTCCTGCAAACTGACGTCCAGAATCAGGATGGGTGACTTTGGTTTTCTGCAGGAAAAGGCCTGAAGTGTGTCTTCAAACCCTGTGCCCTAATTGGACGGCTGGCTCCTGGAATTCCATGATATGCAGGATGGTTCCCAGACCCAAGCTGGTCGCAGTCCCAAGTGTGGCTTCTTTGACAGTGCCAAGTGGCTCCTGCAATCTGCCGTCCTGTACCGGGCCAGGTGATTTTGGTTTTGCCAGGGGAAAAGGGCCGAGGTTTGTGTCTGGTGGCCTGTGGCTGGAAGTGGCTGGCTGCCTCCTGAAGTTCTGCGATATGCAGGATGGTTCCCAGACCCAAGCTGGCACCACTTCAAAGTCGCACTGGTTTAACTGTGATATGTGGCTCCTGCAATCTGCCCCCCCTGAAGCAGCCCAGTGCTTTTTTTTTTCCCAGGGAAAAGGCCCGAGGTCTGTGTTCGTGGCCTTGTGGCCTGGAGTGGCAGGCTGGCTCCTGAAATTGGCATGGCACGCAGGATGGTTCCCCGGCCCAAGCTGGCACCAGTCCCAAGTTTGGCTGCTTTGACAGTGCCAAGGGGCTCCTACATTCTCCCATCTAGAACTAGGCAAGGTGAGGGGGTTTTTTTTCCCAGGGAAAAGGGCCGAGGTTTGTGGTCAGGGCCTGTGGCCGGAAGTGGCCGGCTGCCTCCTGAAATTCTGCGATACGCAGGATGGTTTCCAGACCCAAGCTGGCACCACTTCAAAGTCGGGCTGGTTTGACAGTGCCAAGTGGCTCCTGCAAACTGGACGTCCAGAATCAGGACAGGTGAGTTTGGTTTCTGCGGGAAAAGGCCTGAAGTGTGTCTTCAAACCCCGTTGCTCTAATTGGCCGTGTGGCTCCCGGAATTCCAGGAAATGCAGGATGGTTCCCAGACCCAAGGTGGCACCACTTCCAAGTCGGGCTGGTTTGACAGTGCCAAGTGGCTCCTGCAAACTGAGCTCCAGGAATCAGGACGGGTGAGTTTGGTTTCTGCGGGAAAAGGCCTTAAGTTTGTCTTCAAACCCTGTGCCCTAATTGGCTGGCTGGCTCCTGGAATTCCCATAATATGCAGGATGGTTCCCAGACCCAAGCTGGCACCACTTCAAAGTCGGGGCTGGTTTGACAATTGCCATGTGGCTCTCCTGCAATCTGCCATTTCAGGAACCGGGGCAGGTGAGTGTTGTTTGTCCCGGGTAAAGGGCCGAGGTTTGTGGTCAGGGCTGTGGCCGGAAGTGGCCGGCTGCCTCCTGGAAATTCTGCGATACGCAGGATGGTTTTCCAGACCGAAGCTGGCCAACACTTGAAAAGTCGGGCTGGTTTGACAGTGCCAAGTGGCTCCTGCAAACTGACGTCCAGAATCAGGACGGGTGAGTTTGGTTTTCTGCGGGGTAAAGGCCTGAAGTTTGTCTTCAAACCCCCGTGCTCTAATTGGCCGGGTGGCTCCCGGAATTCCACGATATGCAGGATGGTTCCCAGACCCAAGATGGCACCACTTCCAAGTCGGGCTGGTTTGACAGTGCCAAGTGGCTCTTGCAAACTGACGTCCAGAATCCGGATGGGTGACTTTGGTTTCTGCGGGAAAAGGCCTGAAGTTTGTCTTCAAACCCTGTGCCCTAATTGGCCGGCTGGCTCCTGGAATTTCCATGATATGCAGGATGGTTCCCAGACCCAAGGTGGCACCAGTGCCAAGTCAGGCTGGTTTGACAATGCCATGTGGCTCCTGCAATCTGCCATTCAGAACCGGGGCAGGTGAGGTGTGTTTGTCCCCGGTAAAGGGACGAGCTTTGTGTTCAGGGCCTGTGGCCGGAAGTGCCGGCTGCCTCCTGAAATTCTGCAAAACGCAGGATGGTTCCCAGACCGAAGCTGGCAACACTTGAAAGTCGGGCTGGTTTGACAGTGCCAAGTGGCTCCTGCAAACTGACGTCCAGAATCAGGACGGGTGAGTTTGGTTCTTCTGCGGGGAAAAGGCCTGAAGTTTGTCTTCAAAACCCTGTGCTCTAATTGGCCGGGCTGGCTCCCGGAATTCCAGGAAATGCAGGATGGTTCCCAGACCCAAGGTGGCACCACTTCCAAGTCGGGCTGGTTTGACAGTGCCAAGTGGGCTCCTGCAAACTGGACGTCCAGAATCAGGACAGGTGAGTTTGGTTTCTGCGGGAAAAGGCCTGAAAGTTTGTCTTCAAACCCCGTGCCCTAATTGGCTTGGCTGGCTCCTTGGAATTCCATAATATGCAGGATGGTTCCCAGACCCAAGGTGGCACCAGTGCCAAGTCAGGCTGGTTTGACAGTGCCAAGTGGCTCCTGCAAACTGACGTCCAGAATCAGGACGGGTGAGTTTGGTTTCTGCGGGAAAAGGCCTGAAGTTTGTCTTCAAACCCCGTGCTCTAATTGGCCGGCT
This sequence comes from Calcarius lapponicus, assembly GCA_039654755.1. Classification (NCBI taxonomy): domain Eukaryota; kingdom Metazoa; phylum Chordata; class Aves; order Passeriformes; family Fringillidae; genus Calcarius; species Calcarius lapponicus. The sequence goes on along the minus strand of JBBFKN010000091.1, from coordinate 377,186 downwards.
GGCTCCCGGAATTCCACAATATGCAGGATGGTTCCCAGACCCAAGATGGCACCACTTCCAAGTCAGGCTGGTTTGACAGTGCCAAGTGGCTCCTGCAAACTGACGTCCAGAATCAGGACGGGTGAGTTTGGTTTCTGCGGGAAAAGGCCTGAAGTTTGTCTTCAAACCCCGTGCTCTAATTGGCCGGGTGGCTCCCGGAATTCCACCATATGCAGGATGGTTCCCAGACCCAAGGTGGCACCACTTGAAAGTCAGGCTGGCTTGACAATGCCAAGTGGCTCCTGCAACCTGCCATCCTATACCGGGTCAGGTGAGTTTGGTTTGTCCGGGAAAAAGGCCGAGGTTTATGTTCGGGGCCTGTGGCCAGCTGCCTCCTGACGTTCTGCAATACGCAGGATGGTTCCCAGACCCAAGCTGGCACCGCTTCAAAGTCGCAGTGGTTTAACAGTGCTATGTGGCTCCTGCAATCTGCCCTGCTGAAGCAGGCCCAGTGCTTTTTTTTTTCCCAGGGAAAAAGGCCAAGGTTGGTGTTCAGGGCCTGTGGCCTGGAGTGGCAGGCTGCCTCCTGAAATTCTGCGATACGCAGGATGGTTCCCAGACCGAAGCTGGCACCACTTGAAAGTCGGGCTGGTTTGACAGTGCCAAGTGGCTCCTGCAAACTGACATCCAGAATCAGGATGGGTGAGTTTGGTTTCTGCGGGAAAAGGCCTGAAATTTGTCTTCAAACCCTCTGCCCCAATTGGCCGGCTGGCTCCTGGAATTCCATGATATGCAGGATGGTTCCCAGACCAAAGCTGGCACAACTTCGAAGTCGGGCTGGTTTGACAGTGCCAAGTGGCTCCTGCAAACTGACGTCCAGAACCAGGATGGGTGACTTTGGTTTCTGCGGGAAAAGGGCTGAAGTTTGTCTTCAAACCCTCTGCCCCAATTGGCCGGCTGGCTCCTGGAATTCCATGATATGCAGGATGGTTCCCAGACCAAAGCTGGCACCACTTGAAAGTCGGGCTGGTTTGACAGTGCCAAGTGGCTCCTGCAAACTGACGTCCAGAATCAGGATGGGTGACTTTGGTTTCTGCAGGAAAAGTCCTGAAGTGTGTCTTCAAACCCTGTGGCCTAATTGGACGGCTGGCTCCTGGAATTCCATGATATGCAGGATGGTTCCCAGACCCAAGCTGGCACCACTTCAAAGTCGGGCTGGTTTGACAGTGCCAAGTGGCTCCTGCAAACTGACGTCCAGAATCAGGATGGGTGAGTTTGGTTTCTGCGGGAAAAGGCCTGAAGTTTGTCTTCAAACCCTGTGCCCCAATTGGCCGGCTGGCTCCTGGTATTCCATGATATGCAGGATGGTTCCCAGACCCAAGCTGGTCGCAGTCCCTAGTGTGGCTTCTTTGACAGTGCCAAGTGGCTCCTGCAATCTGCCGTCCTGTACCGGGCCAGGTGAGTTTGGTTTGCCAGGGAAAAGGGCCGAGGTTTGTGTCTGGTGGCCTGTGGCTGGAAGTGGCTGGCTGCCTCCTGAAGTTCTGCGATATGCAGGATGGTTCCCAGACCCAAGCTGGCACCACTTCAAAGTCGCACTGGTTTAACAGTGATATGTGGCTCCTGCAATCTGCCCCCCTGAAGCAGGCCCAGTGCTTTTTTTTTTCCCAGGGAAAAGGCCCGAGGTCTGTGTTCGTGGCCTTGTGGCCTGGAGTGGCAGGCTGGCTCCTGAAATTGCATGGCACGCAGGATGGTTCCCCGGCCCAAGCTGGCACCAGTCCCAAGTTTGGCTGCTTTGACAGTGCCAAGGGGCTCCTACATTCTCCCATCTAGAACTAGGCAAGGTGAGGGGTTTTTTTCCCAGGGAAAAGGGCCGAGGTTTGTGGTCAGGGCCTGTGGCCCGGAAGTGGCCGGCTGCCTCCTGAAATTCTGCGATACGCAGGATGGTTTCCAGACCCAAGCTGGCACCACTTGAAAGTCGGGCTGGTTTGACAGTGCCAAGTGGCTCCTGCAAACTGACGTCCAGAATCAGGACGGGTGAGTTTGGTTTCTGCGGGAAAAGGCCTGAAGTTTGTCTTCAAACCCCGTGCCCTAATTGGCTGGCTGGCTCCTGGAATTCCATGATATGCAGGATGGTTCCCAGACCCAAGGTGGCACCAGTGCTAAGTCAGGCTGGTTTGACAATGACATGTGACTCCTGCAATCTGCCATTCAGGACCGGGGCAGGTGAGTGTTGTTTGTCCGGGTAAAGGGCCGAGGTTTGTGTTCAGGGCCTGTGGCCGGAAGTGGCCGGCTGCCTCCTGAAATTCTGCGATACGCAGGATGGTTTCCAGACCGAAGCTGGCACCACTTGAAAGTCGGGCTGGTTTGACAGTGCCAAGTGGCTCCTGCAAACTGACGTCCAGAATCAGGACGGGTGAGTTTGGTTTCTGCGGGGTAAAGGCCTGAAGTTTGTCTTCAAACCCCGTGCTCTAATTGGCCGGGTGGCTCCCGGAATTCCAGGAAATGCAGGATGGTTCCCAGACCCAAGGTGGCACCACTTCCAAGTCGGGCTGGTTTGACAGTGCCAAGTGGCTCCTGCAAACTGACGTCCAGAATCAGGACGGGTGAGTTTGGTTTCTGCGGGAAAAGGCCTGAAGTTTGTCTTCAAACCCTGTGCCCTAATTGGCTGGCTGGCTCCTGGAATTCCATAATATGCAGGATGGTTCCCAGACCCAAGGTGGCACCAGTGCCAAGTCAGGCTGGTTTGACAATGCCATGTGGCTCCTGCAATCTGCCATTCAGAACCGGGGCAGGTGAGTGTTGTTTGTCCGGGTAAAGGGCCGAGGTTTGTGTTCAGGGCCTGTGGCCGGGAGTGGCCGGCTGCCTCCTGAAGTTTTGCGATACGCAGGATGGTTCCCAGACCCAAGCTGGCACCACTTGAAAGTCGGGCTGGTTTGACAGTGCCAAGTGGTTCCTGCAAACTGACGTCCAGAATCAGGATGGGTAAGTTTGGTTTCTGCGGGAAAAGGCCTGAAGTTTGTCTTCAAACCCCGTGCTCTAATTGGCCGGCTGGCTCCCGGAATTCCAGGAAATGCAGGATGGTTCCCAGACCCAAGGTGGCACCACTTCCAAGTCGGGCTGGTTTGACAGTGCCAAGTGGCTCCTGCAAACTGACGTCCAGAATCAGGATGGGTGAGTTTGGTTTCTGCGGGAAAAGGCCTGAAGTTTGTCTTCAAACCCTGTGCCCTAATTGGCTGGCTGGCTCCTGGAATTCCATAATATGCAGGATGGTTCCCAGACCCAAGGTGGCACCAGTGCCAAGTCAGGCTGGTTTGACAATGCCATGTGGCTCCTGCAATCTGCCATTCAGAACCGGGGCAGGTGAGTGTTGTTTGTCCGGGTAAAGGGCCGAGGTTTGTGTTCAGGGCCTGTGGCCGGGAGTGGCCGGCTGCCTCCTGAAGTTCTGCGATACGCAGGATGGTTCCCAGACCCAAGCTGGCACCACTTCCAAGTCGGGCTGGTTTGACAGTGCCAAGTGGTTCCTGCAAACTGACGTCCAGAATCAGGATGGGTAAGTTTGGTTTCTGCGGGAAAAGGCCTGAAGTTTGTCTTCAAACCCCGTGCTCTAATTGGCCGGCTGGCTCCCGGAATTCCAGGAAATGCAGGATGGTTCCCAGACCCAAGGTGGCACCACTTCCAAGTCGGGCTGGTTTGACAGTGCCAAGTGGCTCCTGCAAACTGACGTCCAGAATCAGGATGGGTGACTTTGGTTTCCGCAGGAAAAGGCCTGAAGTTTGTCTTCAAACCCTGTGGCCTAATTCGACGGCTGGCTCCTGGAATTCCATGATATGCAGGATGGTTCCCAGACCCAAGCTGGCACCACTTCAAAGTCGGGCTGGTTTGACAGTGCCAAGTGGCTCCTGCAAACTGACGTCCAGAATCAGGATGGGTGAGTTTGGTTTCTGCGGGAAAAGGCCTGAAGTTTGTCTTCAAACCCTGTGCCCCAATTGGCCGGCTGGCTCCTGGTATTCCATGATATGCAGGATGGTTCCCAGACCCAAGCTGGTCGCAGTCCCTAGTGTGGCTTCTTTGACAGTGCCAAGTGGCTCCTGCAATCTGCCGTCCTGTACCGGGCCAGGTGAGTTTGGTTTGCCAGGGAAAAGGGCCGAGGTTTGTGTCTGGTGGCCTGTGGCTGGAAGTGGCTGGCTGCCTCCTGAAGTTCTGCGATATGCAGGATGGTTCCCAGACCCAAGCTGGCACCACTTCAAAGTCGCACTGGTTTAACAGTGATATGTGGCTCCTGCAATCTGCCCCCCTGAAGCAGGCCCAGTGCTTTTTTTTTTCCCAGGGAAAAGGCCCGAGGTCTGTGTTCGTGGCCTTGTGGCCTGGAGTGGCAGGCTGGCTCCTGAAATTGCATGGCACGCAGGATGGTTCCCCGGCCCAAGCTGGCACCAGTCCCAAGTTTGGCTGCTTTGACAGTGCCAAGGGGCTCCTACATTCTCCCATCTAGAACTAGGCAAGGTGAGGGGTTTTTTTCCCAGGGAAAAGGGCCGAGGTTTGTGGTCAGGGCCTGTGGCCGGAAGTGGCCGGCTGCCTCCTGAAATTCTGCGATACGCAGGATGGTTTCCAGACCCAAGCTGGCACCACTTGAAAGTCGGGCTGGTTTGACAGTGCCAAGTGGCTCCTGCAAACTGACGTCCAGAATCAGGACGGGTGAGTTTGGTTTCTGCGGGAAAAGGCCTGAAGTTTGTCTTCAAACCCCGTGCCCTAATTGGCTGGCTGGCTCCTGGAATTCCATGATATGCAGGATGGTTCCCAGACCCAAGGTGGCACCAGTGCTAAGTCAGGCTGGTTTGACAATGACATGTGACTCCTGCAATCTGCCATTCAGAACCGGGGCAGGTGAGTGTTGTTTGTCCGGGTAAAGGGCCGAGGTTTGTGTTCAGGGCCTGTGGCCGGAAGTGGCCGGCTGCCTCCTGAAATTCTGCGATACGCAGGATGGTTTCCAGACCGAAGCTGGCACCACTTGAAAGTCGGGCTGGTTTGACAGTGCCAAGTGGCTCCTGCAAACTGACGTCCAGAATCAGGACGGGTGAGTTTGGTTTCTGCGGGGTAAAGGCCTGAAGTTTGTCTTCAAACCCCGTGCTCTAATTGGCCGGGTGGCTCCCGGAATTCCAGGAAATGCAGGATGGTTCCCAGACCCAAGGTGGCACCACTTCCAAGTCGGGCTGGTTTGACAGTGCCAAGTGGCTCCTGCAAACTGACGTCCAGAATCAGGACGGGTGAGTTTGGTTTCTGCGGGAAAAGGCCTGAAGTTTGTCTTCAAACCCTGTGCCCTAATTGGCTGGCTGGCTCCTGGAATTCCATAATATGCAGGATGGTTCCCAGACCCAAGGTGGCACCAGTGCCAAGTCAGGCTGGTTTGACAATGCCATGTGGCTCCTGCAATCTGCCATTCAGAACCGGGGCAGGTGAGTGTTGTTTGTCCGGGTAAAGGGCCGAGGTTTGTGTTCAGGGCCTGTGGCCGGGAGTGGCCGGCTGCCTCCTGAAGTTTTGCGATACGCAGGATGGTTCCCAGACCCAAGCTGGCACCACTTGAAAGTCGGGCTGGTTTGACAGTGCCAAGTGGTTCCTGCAAACTGACGTCCAGAATCAGGATGGGTAAGTTTGGTTTCTGCGGGAAAAGGCCTGAAGTTTGTCTTCAAACCCCGTGCTCTAATTGGCCGGCTGGCTCCCGGAATTCCAGGAAATGCAGGATGGTTCCCAGACCCAAGGTGGCACCACTTCCAAGTCGGGCTGGTTTGACAGTGCCAAGTGGCTCCTGCAAACTGACGTCCAGAATCAGGATGGGTGAGTTTGGTTTCTGCGGGAAAAGGCCTGAAGTATGTCTTCAAACCCTGTGCCCTAATTGGCTGGCTGGCTCCTGGAATTCCATAATATGCAGGATGGTTCCCAGACCCAAGGTGGCACCAGTGCCAAGTCAGGCTGGTTTGACAATGCCATGTGGCTCCTGCAATCTGCCATTCAGAACCGGGGCAGGTGAGTGTTGTTTGTCCGGGTAAAGGGCCGAGGTTTGTGTTCAGGGCCTGTGGCCGGGAGTGGCCGGCTGCCTCCTGAAGTTCTGCGATACGCAGGATGGTTCCCAGACCCAAGCTGGCACCACTTCCAAGTCGGGCTGGTTTGACAGTGCCAAGTGGTTCCTGCAAACTGACGTCCAGAATCAGGATGGGTAAGTTTGGTTTCTGCGGGAAAAGGCCTGAAGTTTGTCTTCAAACCCCGTGCTCTAATTGGCCGGCTGGCTCCCGGAATTCCAGGAAATGCAGGATGGTTCCCAGACCCAAGGTGGCACCACTTCCAAGTCGGGCTGGTTTGACAGTGCCAAGTGGCTCCTGCAAACTGACGTCCAGAATCAGGATGGGTGACTTTGGTTTCCGCAGGAAAAGGCCTGAAGTTTGTCTTCAAACCCTGTGGCCTAATTCGACGGCTGGCTCCTGGAATTCCATGATATGCAGGATGGTTCCCAGACCCAAGCTGGCACCACTTCAAAGTCGGGCTGGTTTGACAGTGCCAAGTGGCTCCTGCAAACTGACGTCCAGAATCAGGATGGGTGAGTTTGGTTTCTGCGGGAAAAGGCCTGAAGTTTGTCTTCAAACCCTGTGCCCCAATTGGCCGGCTGGCTCCTGGTATTCCATGATATGCAGGATGGTTCCCAGACCCAAGCTGGTCGCAGTCCCTAGTGTGGCTTCTTTGACAGTGCCAAGTGGCTCCTGCAATCTGCCGTCCTGTACCGGGCCAGGTGAGTTTGGTTTGCCAGGGAAAAGGGCCGAGGTTTGTGTCTGGTGGCCTGTGGCTGGAAGTGGCTGGCTGCCTCCTGAAGTTCTGCGATATGCAGGATGGTTCCCAGACCCAAGCTGGCACCACTTCAAAGTCGCACTGGTTTAACAGTGATATGTGGCTCCTGCAATCTGCCCCCCTGAAGCAGGCCCAGTGCTTTTTTTTTTCCCAGGGAAAAGGCCCGAGGTCTGTGTTCGTGGCCTTGTGGCCTGGAGTGGCAGGCTGGCTCCTGAAATTGCATGGCACGCAGGATGGTTCCCCGGCCCAAGCTGGCACCAGTCCCAAGTTTGGCTGCTTTGACAGTGCCAAGGGGCTCCTACATTCTCCCATCTAGAACTAGGCAAGGTGAGGGGTTTTTTTCCCAGGGAAAAGGGCCGAGGTTTGTGGTCAGGGCCTGTGGCCGGAAGTGGCCGGCTGCCTCCTGAAATTCTGCGATACGCAGGATGGTTTCCAGACCCAAGCTGGCACCACTTGAAAGTCGGGCTGGTTTGACAGTGCCAAGTGGCTCCTGCAAACTGACGTCCAGAATCAGGACGGGTGAGTTTGGTTTCTGCGGGAAAAGGCCTGAAGTTTGTCTTCAAACCCCGTGCCCTAATTGGCTGGCTGGCTCCTGGAATTCCATGATATGCAGGATGGTTCCCAGACCCAAGGTGGCACCAGTGCTAAGTCAGGCTGGTTTGACAATGACATGTGACTCCTGCAATCTGCCATTCAGAACCGGGGCAGGTGAGTGTTGTTTGTCCGGGTAAAGGGCCGAGGTTTGTGTTCAGGGCCTGTGGCCGGAAGTGGCCGGCTGCCTCCTGAAATTCTGCGATACGCAGGATGGTTTCCAGACCGAAGCTGGCACCACTTGAAAGTCGGGCTGGTTTGACAGTGCCAAGTGGCTCCTGCAAACTGACGTCCAGAATCAGGACGGGTGAGTTTGGTTTCTGCGGGGTAAAGGCCTGAAGTTTGTCTTCAAACCCCGTGCTCTAATTGGCCGGGTGGCTCCCGGAATTCCAGGAAATGCAGGATGGTTCCCAGACCCAAGGTGGCACCACTTCCAAGTCGGGCTGGTTTGACAGTGCCAAGTGGCTCCTGCAAACTGACGTCCAGAATCAGGACGGGTGAGTTTGGTTTCTGCGGGAAAAGGCCTGAAGTTTGTCTTCAAACCCTGTGCCCTAATTGGCTGGCTGGCTCCTGGAATTCCATAATATGCAGGATGGTTCCCAGACCCAAGGTGGCACCAGTGCCAAGTCAGGCTGGTTTGACAATGCCATGTGGCTCCTGCAATCTGCCATTCAGAACCGGGGCAGGTGAGTGTTGTTTGTCCGGGTAAAGGGCCGAGGTTTGTGTTCAGGGCCTGTGGCCGGGAGTGGCCGGCTGCCTCCTGAAGTTTTGCGATACGCAGGATGGTTCCCAGACCCAAGCTGGCACCACTTGAAAGTCGGGCTGGTTTGACAGTGCCAAGTGGCTCCTGCAAACTGACGTCCAGAATCAGGATGGGTAAGTTTGGTTTCTGCGGGAAAAGGCCTGAAGTTTGTCTTCAAACCCCGTGCTCTAATTGGCCGGCTGGCTCCCGGAATTCCAGGAAATGCAGGATGGTTCCCAGACCCAAGGTGGCACCACTTCCAAGTCGGGCTGGTTTGACAGTGCCAAGTGGCTCCTGCAAACTGACGTCCAGAATCAGGATGGGTGAGTTTGGTTTCTGCGGGAAAAGGCCTGAAGTTTGTCTTCAAACCCTGTGCCCTAATTGGCTGGCTGGCTCCTGGAATTCCATAATATGCAGGATGGTTCCCAGACCCAAGGTGGCACCAGTGCCAAGTCAGGCTGGTTTGACAATGCCATGTGGCTCCTGCAATCTGCCATTCAGAACCGGGGCAGGTGAGTGTTGTTTGTCCGGGTAAAGGGCCGAGGTTTGTGTTCAGGGCCTGTGGCCGGGAGTGGCCGGCTGCCTCCGGAAGTTCTGCGATACGCAGGATGGTTCCCAGACCCAAGCTGGCACCACTTCCAAGTCGGGCTGGTTTGACAGTGCCAAGTGGTTCCTGCAAACTGACGTCCAGAATCAGGATGGGTAAGTTTGGTTTCTGCGGGAAAAGGCCTGAAGTTTGTCTTCAAACCCCGTGCTCTAATTGGCCGGCTGGCTCCCGGAATTCCAGGAAATGCAGGATGGTTCCCAGACCCAAGGTGGCACCACTTCCAAGTCGGGCTGGTTTGACAGTGCCAAGTGGCTCCTGCAAACTGACGTCCTGAATCAGGACAGGTGAGTTTGGTTTCTGCGGGAAAAGGCCTGAAGTTTGTCTTCAAACCCCGTGCCCTAATTGGCTGGCTGGCTCCTGGAATTCCATAATATGCAGGATGGTTCCCAGACCCAAGGTGGCACCAGTGCCAAGTCAGGTTGGTTTGACAATTCCATGTGGCTCCTGCAATCTGCCATTCGGAACCGGGGCAGGTGAGTGTTGTTTGTCCGGGTAAAGGGCCGAGGTTTGTGTTCAGGGCCTGTGGCCGGAAGTGGCCGGCTGCCTCCTGAAATTCTGCGATACGCAGGATGGTTTCCAGACCGAAGCTGGCACCACTTGAAAGTCGGGCTGGTTTGACAGTGCCAAGTGGCTCCTGCAAACTGACGTCCAGAATCAGGACGGGTGAGTTTGGTTTCTGCGGGGTAAAGGCCTGAAGTTTGTCTTCAAACCCCGTGCTCTAATTGGCCGGGTGGCTCCCGGAATTCCACGATATGCAGGATGGTTCCCAGACCCAAGATGGCACCACTTCCAAGTCGGGCTGGTTTGACAGTGCCAAGTGGCTCCTGCAAACTGACGTCCAGAATCCGGATGGGTGACTTTGGTTTCTGCGGGAAAAGGCCTGAAGTTTGTCTTCAAACCCTGTGCCCTAATTGGCCGGCTGGCTCCTGGAATTCCATGATATGCAGGATGGTTCCCAGACCCAAGGTGGCACCAGTGCCAAGTCAGGCTGGTTTGACAATGCCATGTGGCTCCTGCAATCTGCCATTCAGAACCGGGGCAAGTGAGTGTTGTTTGTCCCGGTAAAGGGCCGAGCTTTGTGTTCAGGGCCTGTGGCCGGAAGTGGCCGGCTGCCTCCTGAAATTCTGCGATACGCAGGATGGTTCCCAGACCGAAGCTGGCACCACTTGAAAGTCGGGCTGGTTTGACAGTGCCAAGTGGCTCCTGCAAACTGACGTCCAGAATCAGGACGGGTGAGTTTGGTTTCTGCGGGAAAAGGCCTGAAGTTTGTCTTCAAACCCTGTGCTCTAATTGGCCGGCTGGCTCCCGGAATTCCAGGAAATGCAGGATGGTTCCCAGACCCAAGCTGGCACCACTTGAAAGTCGGGCTGGTTTGACAGTGCCAAGTGGCTCCTGCAAACTGACGTCCAGAATCAGGACAGGTGAGTTTGGTTTCTGCGGGAAAAGGCCTGAAGTTTGTCTTCAAACCCCGTGCCCTAATTGGCTGGCTGGCTCCTGGAATTCCATAATATGCAGGATGGTTCCCAGACCCAAGGTGGCACCAGTGCCAAGTCAGGCTGGTTTGACAATGCCATGTGGCTCCTGCAATCTGCCATTCAGAACCGGGGCAGGTGAGTGTTGTTTGTCCGGGTAAAGGGCCGAGGTTTGTGTTCACGGCCTGTGGCCGGAAGTGGCCGGCTGCCTCCTGAAATTCTGCGATACGCAGGATGGTTCCCAGACCGAAGCTGGCACCACTTGAAAGTCGGGCTGGTTTGACAGTGCCAAGTGGCTCCTGCAAACTGACGTCCAGAATCAGGACGGGTGAGTTTGGTTTCTGCGGGAAAAGGCCTGAAGTTTGTCTTCAAACCCCGTGCTCTAATTGGCCGGGTGGCTCCCGGAATTCCACAATATGCAGGATGGTTCCCAGACCCAAGATGGCACCACTTCCAAGTCAGGCTGGTTTGACAGTGCCAAGTGGCTCCTGCAAACTGACGTCCAGAATCCGGATGGGTGACTTTGGTTTCTGTGGGAAAAGGCCTGAAGTTTGTCTTCAAACCCTGTGCCCTAATTGGCCGGCTGGCTCCTGGAATTCCATGATATGCAGGTTGGTTCCCAGACCCAAGGTGGCACCAGTGCCAAGTCAGGCTGGTTTGACAATGCCATGTAGCTCCTGCAATCTGCCATTCAGAACCGGGGCAGGTGAGTGTTGTTTGTCCGGGTAAAGGGCCGAGGTTTGTGTTCAGGGCCTGTGGCCGGAAGTGGCCGGCTGCCTCCTGAAATTCTGCGATACGCAGGATGGTTTCCAGACCCAAGCTGGCACGACTTGAAAGTCGGGCTGGTTTGAGAGTGCCAAGTGGCTCCTGCAAACTGACGTCCAGAATCAGGACAGGTGAGTTTGGTTTCTGCGGGAAAAGGCCTGAAGTTTGTCTTCAAACCCTGTGCTCTAATTGGCCGGCTGGCTCCCGGAATTCCAGGAAATGCAGGATGGTTCCCAGACCCAAGGTGGCACCACTTCCAAGTCAGGCTGGTTTGACAGTGCCAAGTGGCTCCTGCAAACTGACGTCCAGAATCAGGACAGGTGAGTTTGGTTTCTGCGGGAAAAGGCCTGAAGTTTGTCTTCAAACCCCGTGCCCTAATTGGCTGGCTGGCTCCTGGAATTCCATAATATGCAGGATGGTTCCCAGACCCAAGGTGGCACCAGTGCCAAGTCAGGCTGGTTTGACAATGCCATGTGGCTCCTGCAATCTGCCATTCAGAACCGGGGCAGGTGAGTGTTGTTTGTCCGGGTAAAGGGCCGAGGTTTGTGTTCAGGGCCTGTGGCCGGAAGTGGCCGGCTGCCTCCTGAAATTCTGCGATACGCAGGATGGTTCCCAGACCGAAGCTGGCACCACTTCAAAGTCGGGCTGGTTTGACAGTGCCAAGTGGCTCCTGCAAACTGACGTCCAGAATCAGGACGGGTGAGTTTGGTTTCTGCGGGAAAAGGCCTGAAGTTTGTCTTCAAACCCCGTGCTCTAATTGGCCGGGTGGCTCCCGGAATTCCACAATATGCAGGATGGTTCCCAGACCCAAGATGGCACCACTTCCAAGTCAGGCTGGTTTGACAGTGCCAAGTGGCTCCTGCAAACTGACGTCCAGAATCCGGATGGGTGACTTTGGTTTCTGCGGGAAAAGGCCTGAAGTTTGTCTTCAAACCCTGTGCCCTAATTGGCCGGCTGGCTCCTGGAATTCCATGATATGCAGGATGGTTCCCAGACCCAAGGTGGCACCAGTGCCAAGTCAGGCTGGTTTGACAATGCCATGTAGCTCCTGCAATCTGCCATTCAGAACCGGGGCAGGTGAGTGTTGTTTGTCCGGGTAAAGGGCCGAGGTTTGTGTTCAGGGCCTGTGGCCGGAAGTGGCCGGCTGCCTCCTGAAATTCTGCGATACGCAGGATGGTTTCCAGACCCAAGCTGGCACCACTTCAAAGTCGGGCTGGTTTGAGAGTGCCAAGTGGCTCCTGCAAACTGACGTCCAGAATCAGGACAGGTGAGTTTGGTTTCTGCGGGAAAAGGCCTGAAGTTTGTCTTCAAACCCCGTGCCCTAATTGGCTGGCTGGCTCCTGGAATTCCATAATATGCAGGATGGTTCCCAGACCCAAGGTGGCACCAGTGCCAAGTCAGGCTGGTTTGACAATGCCATGTGGCTCCTGCAATCTGCCATTCGGAACCGGGGCAGGTGAGTGTTGTTTGTCCGGGTAAAGGGCCGAGGTTTGTGTTCAGGGCCTGTGGCCGGAAGTGGCCGGCTGCCTCCTGAAATTCTGCGATACGCAGGATGGTTCCCAGACCGAAGCTGGCACCACTTGAAAGTCGGGCTGGTTTGACAGTGCCTAGTGGCTCCTGCAAACTGACGTCCAGAATCAGGACGGGTGAGTTTGGTTTCTGCGGGGAAAAGGCCTGAAGTTTGTCTTCAAACCCCGTGCTCTAATTGGCCGGGTGGCTCCAGGAATTCCACGATATGCAGGATGGTTCCCAGACCCAAGATGGCACCACTTCCAAGTCGGGCTGGTTTGACAGTGCCAAGTGGCTCCTGCAAACTGACGTCCAGAATCCGGATGGGTGACTTTGGTTTCTGCGGGAAAAGGCCTGAAGTTTGTCTTCAAACCCTGTGCCCTAATTGGCCGGCTGGCTCCTGGAATTCCATGATATGCAGGATGGTTCCCAGACCCAAGGTGGCACCAGTGCCAAGTCAGGCTGGTTTGACAATGCCATGTGGCTCCTGCAATCTGCCATTCGGAACCGGGGCAGGTGAGTGTTGTTTGTCCGGGTAAAGGGCCGAGGTTTGTGGTCAGGGCCTGTGGCCGGAAGTGGCCGGCTGCCTCCTGAAATTCTGCGATACGCAGGATGGTTCCCAGAACGAAGCTGGCACCACTTCAAAGTCGGGCTGGTTTGACAGTGCCAAGTGGCTCCTGCAAACTGATGTCCAGAATCAGGACGGGTGAGTTTGGTTTCTGCGGGAAAAGGCCTGAAGTTTGTCTTCAAACCCCGTGCTCTAATTGGCCGGGTGGCTCCTGGAATTCCATGATATGCAGGATGGTTCCCAGACCCAAGCTGGCACCACTTGAAAGTCAGGCTGGTTTGACAATGCCAAGTGGCTCCTGCAACCTGCCATCCTATACCGGGTCAGGTGAGTTTGGTTTGTCCGGGAAAAAGTCCGAGGTTTATGTTCGGGGCCTGTGGCCAGCTGCCTCCTGACGTTCTACAATACGCAGGATGGTTCCCATACCCAAGCTGGCACCACTTCAAAGTCGCAGTGGTTTAACAGTGCTATGTGGCTCCTGCAATCTGCCCTGCTGAAGCAGGCCCAGTGCTTTTTTTTTTCCCCAGGGAAAAAGGCCAAGGTTGGTGTTCAGGGCCTGTGGCCTGGAGTGGCAGGCTGCCTCCTGAAATTCTGCGATACGCAGGATGGTTGCCAGACCGAAGCTGGCACCACTTGAAAGTCGGGCTGGTTTGACAGTGCCTAGTGGCTCCTGCAAACTGACGTCCAGAATCAGTACGGGTGAGTTTGGTTTCTGCGGGGAAAAGGCCTGAAGTTTGTCTTCAAACCCCGTGCTCTAATTGGCCGGGTGGCTCCAGGAATTCCACGATATGCAGGATGGTTCCCAGACCCAAGATGGCACCACTTCCAAGTCGGGCTGGTTTGACAGTGCCAAGTGGCTCCTGCAAACTGACGTCCAGAATCCGGATGGGTGACTTTGGTTTCTGCGGGAAAAGGGCTGAAGTTTGTCTTCAAACCCTGTGCCCTAATTGGCCGGCTGGCTCCTGGAATTCCATGATATGCAGGATGGTTCCCAGACCCAAGGTGGCACCAGTGCCAAGTCAGGCTGGTTTGACAATGCCATGTGGCTCCTGCAATCTGCCATTCAGAACCGGGGCAGGTGAGTGTTGTTTGTCCGGGTAAAGGGCCGAGGTTGGTGTTCAGGGCCTGTGGCCGGAAGTGGCCGGCTGCCTCCTGAAATTCTGCGATACGCAGGATGGTTCCCAGACCGAAGCTGGCACCACTTGAAAGTCGGGCTGGTTTGAGAGTGCCAAGTGGCTCCTGCAAACTGACGTCCAGAATCCGGGCCAGGTGAGTTTGGTTTCTGCGGGAAAAGGCCTGAAGTTTGTCTTCAAACCCTGTGGCCTAATTGGCCGGCTGCCTCCTGGAATTCCATGATATGCAGGATGGTTCCCAGACCCAAGCTGGCACCACTTCAAAGTCGGGCTGGTTTGACAGTGCCAAGTGGCTCCTGCAAACTAACGTCCAGAATCAGGATGGGTGACTTTGGTTTCTGCGGGAAAAGGCCTGAAGTTTGTCTTTAAACCCTGTGGCCTAATTGGACGGCTGGCTCCTGGAATTCCATGATATGCAGGATGGTTCCCAGACCCAAGCTGGCACCACTTCCAAGTCGGACTGGTTTGACAGTGCCAAGTGGCTCCTGCAAACTGACGTCCAGAATCAGGATGGGTGACTTTGGTTTCTGCGGGAAAAGGCCTGAAGTTTGTCTTCAAACCCTGTGCCCCAATTGGCCGGCTGGCTCCTGGAATTCCATGATATGCAGGATGGTTCCCAGACCCAAGCTGGCACCACTTCCAAGTCGGGCTGGTTTGACAGTGCCAAGTGGCTCCTGAAAACTGACGTCCCGAATCAGGATGGGTGACTTTGGTTTCTGCGGGAAAAGGCCTGAAGTTTGTCTTCAAACCCTGTGCCCTAATTGGCCAGCTGGCTCCTGGAATTCCATGATATGCAGGATGGTTCCCAGACCCAAGCTGGCACCGCTTCAAAGTCGCAGTTGTTTAACAGTGCTATGTGGCTCCTGCAATCTGCTCTGCTGAAGCAGGCCCAGTGCTTTTTTTTTTCCCCAGGGAAAAAGGCCAAGGTTGGTGTTCAGGGCCTGTGGCCTGGAGTGGCCGGCTGCCTCCTGAAATTCTGCGATACGCAGGATGGTTCCCTGACCGAAGCTGGCACCACTTGAAAGTCGGGCTTGTTTGACAGTGCCTAGTGGCTCCTGCAAACTGACGTCCAGAATCAGGACGGGTGAGTTTGGTTTCTGCGGGAAAAGGCCTGAAGTTTGTCTTCAAACCCCGTGCCCGAATTGGCTGGCTGGCTCCTGGAATTCCATAATATGCAGGATGGTTCCCAGACCCAAGGTGGCACCAGTGCCAAGTCAGGCTGGTTTGACAATGCCATGTGGCTCCTGCAATCTGCCATTCAGAACCGGGGCAGGTGAGTGTTGTTTGACCGGGTAAAGGGCCGAGGTTTGTGTTCAGGGCCTGTGGCCGGAAGTGGCCGGCTGCCTCCTGAAATTCTGCGATACTCAGGATGGTTCCCAGACCGAAGCTGGCACCACTTGAAAGTCGGGCTGGTTTGACAGTGCCAAGTGGCTCCTGCAAACTGACGTCCAGAATCAGGACGGGTGAGTTTGGTTTCTGCGGGAAAAGGCCTGAAGTTTGTCTTCAAACCCTGGGCTCTAATTGGCCGGCTGGCTCCCAGAATTCCACGATATGCAGGATGGTTCCCAGACCCAAGCAGGCACCAGTGCCAAGGCAGGCTGGTTTAACAGTACCAAGTGGCTCCTGCAATCTCCCATCTAGAACCAGGCCAGGTGAGGTTTTTTTGCCAGGGAAAAGGGCCGAGGTTGGTGTTCACAGCCTGTGGTCTGGAGGGGCAGCCTGGCTCCTGAAATTCCATGATTCGCAGGATTATTCCCAGACCCAAGCTGGCACCACTTGAAAGTTGGGCTGGTTTGACAGTGCCAAGTGGCTCCTGTACCTTGCTGTCCAGTACCGGGCCAGGTGAGTTTGGTTTGTGCGGGAAAAAGGCTGAGGTTTGTCTTCAAACCCTGTGGCCTAATTGGCCGGCTGGCTCCTGGAATTCCATGATATGCAGGATGGTTCCCAGACCCAAGCTGGTCGCAGTCCCAAGTGTGGCTTCTTTGACAGTGCCAAGTGGCTGCTGCAATCTGCCGTCCTGTACCGGGCCAGGTGAGTTTGGTTTGCCAGGGAAAAGGGCCGAGGTTTGTGTCTGGTGGCCTGTGGCTGGAAGTGGCTGGCTGCCTCCTGAAGTTCTGCGATATGCAGGATGGTTCCCAGACCCAAGCTGGCACCACTTCAAAGTCGCACTGGTTTAACAGTGATATGTGGCTCCTGCAATCTGCCCCCCTGAAGCAGGCCCAGTGCTTTTTTTTTTCCCAGGGAAAAGGCCCGAGGTCTGTGTTCGTGGCCTTGTGGCCTGGAGTGGCAGGCTGGCTCCTGAAATTGCATGGCACGCAGGATGGCTCCCCGGCCCAAGCTGGCACCAGTCCCAAGTTTGGCTGCTTTGACAGTGCCAAGGGGCTCCTACATTCTCCCATCTAGAACTAGGCAAGGTGAGGGGTTTTTTTCCCAGGGAAAAGGGCGGAGGTTGGTGTTCACGGCCTGTGGTCAGGAGTGCCAGGCTGGCTCCTGAAATTCCATGATTCGCAGGATTGTTCCCAGACCCAAGCTGGCACCACTTCAAAGTCGGGCTGGTTTGACAGTGCCAAGTGGCTCCTGCAAACTGACGTCCAGAATCAGGACGGATGAGTTTGGTTTGTCCGGGAAAAGGGCTGAAGTTTGTCTTCAAACCCTGTGGCCTAATTGGCCGGCTGGCTCCTGGAATTCCATGATATGCAGGATGGTTCCCAGACCCAAGGTGGCACCACTTCCAAGTCGGGCTGGTTTGACAGTGCCAAGTGGCTCCTGCAAACTGACGTCCAGAATCAGGACGGATGAGTTTGGTTTCTGCGGGAAAAGGCCTGAAGTTTGTCTTCAAACCCTGTGCTCTAATTGGCCGCGTGGCTCCCGGAATTCCATGATATGCAGGATGGTTCCCAGACCCAAGCTGGCACCACTTCAAAGTCGGGCTGGTTTGACAGTGCCAAGTGGCTCCTGCAACCTGACGTCCAGAATCAGGACGGATGAGTTTGGTTTGTCCGGGAAAAGGGCTGAAGTTTGTCTTCAAACCCTGTGGCCCAATTGGCCGGCTGGCTCCTGGAATTCCATGATATGCAGGATGGTTCCCAGACCCAAGCTGGCACCACTTCAAAGTCGGGCTGGTTTGACAGTGCCAAGTGGCTCCTGCAAACTGACGTCCAGAATCAGGATGGGTGACTTTGGTTTCCGCAGGAAAAGGCCGGAAGTTTGTCTTCAAACCCTGTGGCCTAATTGGACGGCTGGCTCCTGGAATTCCATGATATGCAGGATGGTTCCCAGACCCAAGCTGGCACCACTTCAAAGTCGGGCTGGTTTGACAGTGCCAAGTGGCTCCTGCAAACTGACGTCCAGAATCAGGATGGGTGACTTTGGTTTCTGCGGGAAAAGGCCTGAAGTTTGTCTTCAAACCCTGTGCCCCAATTGGCCGGCTGGCTCCTGGAATTCCATGATATGCAGGATGGTTCCCAGACCCAAGCTGGCACCACTTCAAAGTCGGGCTGGTTTGACAGTGCCAAGTGGCTCCTGCAAACTGACGTCCAGAATCAGGATGGGTGACTTTGGTTTCTGCGGGAAAAGGCCTGAAGTTTGTCTTCAAACCCTGTGCCCTAATTGGCCAGCTGGCTCCTGGAATTCCATGATATGCAGGATGGTTCCCAGACCCAAGCTTGCACCGCTTGAAAGTCGCAGTGGTTTAACAGTGCTATGTGGCTCCTGCCATCTGCCCTCCTGAAGCAGGCCCAGTGCTTTTTTTTTTTCCAGGGAAAAAGGCCAAGGTTGGTGTTCAGGGCCTGTGGCCTGGAGTGCCAGGCTGGCTCCTGGAATTCCATGATATGCAGGATGGTTCCCAGACCCAAGCTGGCCGCAGTCCCAAGTGTGGCTTCTTTGACAGTGCCAAGTGGCTGCTGCAATCTGCCGTCCTGTACCGGGCCAGGTGAGTTTGGTTTGCCAGGGAAAAGGGTCGAGGTTTGTGTCTGGTGGCCTGTGGCTGGAAGTGGCTGGCTGCCTCCTGAAGTTCTGCGATATGCAGGATGGTTCCCAGACCCAAGCTGGCACCACTTCAAAGTTGGGCTGGTTTGACAGTGCCAAGTGGCTGCTGCAACCTGATGTCCAGTACCGGGCCAGGTGAAATTGGTTTGTCCGGGAAAAGGGCCGAGGTTGCTCTTCAAACCCTGTGGCCTAATTTGCCGGCTGGCTCCTGAAATTCCATGATATGCAGGATGGTTCCCAGACCCAAGCAGGCACCAGTGCCAAGGCAGGCTGGTTTAACAGTACCAAGTGGCTCCTGCAATCTCCCATCTAGAACCAGGCCAGGTGAGGTTTTTTTGCCAGGGAAAAGGGCCGAGGTTGGTGTTCACAGCCTGTGGTCTGGAGGGGCAGCCTGGCTCCTGAAATTCCATGATTCGCAGGATTATTCCCAGACCCAAGCTGGCACCACTTGAAAGTTGGGCTGGTTTGACAGTGCCAAGTGGCTCCTGTACCTTGCTGTCCAGTACCGGGCCAGGTGAGTTTGGTTTGTGCGGGAAAAAGGCTGAGGTTTGTCTTCAAACCCTGTGGCCTAATTGGCCGGCTGGCTCCTGGAATTCCATGATATGCAGGATGGTTCCCAGACCCAAGCTGGTCGCAGTCCCAAGTGTGGCTTCTTTGACAGTGCCAAGTGGCTCCTGCAATCTGCCGTCCTGTACCGGGCCAGGTGAGTTTGGTTTGCCAGGGAAAAGGGCCGAGGTTTGTGTCTGGTGGCCTGTGGCTGGAAGTGGCTGGCTGCCTCCTGAAGTTCTGCGATATGCAGGATGGTTCCCAGACCCAAGCTGGCACCACTTCAAAGTCGCACTGGTTTAACATTGATATGTGGCTCCTGCAATCTGCCCCCCTGAAGCAGGCCCAGTGCTTTTTTTTTTCCCAGGGAAAAGGCCCGAGGTCTGTGTTCGTGGCCTTGTGGCCTGGAGTGGCAGGCTGGCTCCTGAAATTGCATGGCACGCAGGATGGTTCCCCGGCCCAAGCTGGCACCAGTCCCAAGTTTGGCTGCTTTGACAGTGCCAAGGGGCTCCTACATTCTCCCATCTAGAACTAGGCAAGGTGAGGGGTTTTTTTCCCAGGGAAAAGGGCGGAGGTTGGTGTTCACGGCCTGTGGTCAGGAATGCCAGGCTGGCTCCTGAAATTCCATGATTCGCAGGATTGTTCCCAGACCCAAGCTGGCACCACTTCAAAGTCGGGCTGGTTTGACAGTGCCAAGTGGCTCCTGCAACCTGACGTCCAGAATCAGGACGGATGAGTTTGGTTTGTCCGGGAAAAGGGCTGAAGTTTGTCTTCAAACCCTGTGGCCTAATTGGCCGGCTGGCTCCTGGATTTCCATGATATGCAGGATGGTTCCCAGACCCAAGCTGGCACCACTTCAAAGTCGGGCTGGTTTGACAGTGCCAAGTGGCTCCTGCAACCTGACGTCCAGAATCAGGACGGATGAGTGTGGTTTGTCCGGGAAAAGGGCTGAAGTTTGTCTTCAAACCCTCTGCCCCAATTGGCCGGGTGGCTCCTGGAATTCCATGATATGCAGGATGGTTCCCAGACCCAAGCTGGCACCACTTCAAAGTCGGGCTGGTTTGACAGTGCCAAGTGGCTCCTGCAAACTGACGTCCAGAATCAGGATGGGTGACTTTGGTTTCTGCGGGAAAAGGCCTGAAGTTTGTCTTCAAACCCTGTGGCCTAATTGGCCGGCTGGCTCCTGGAATTCCATGATATGCAGGATGGTTCCCAGACCCAAGCTGGCACCACTTCAAAGTCGGGCTGGTTTGACAGTGCCAAGTGGCTCCTGCAACCTGACGTCCATAATCAGGACGGATGAGTTTGGTTTGTCCGGGAAAAGGCCTGAAGTTTGTCTTCAAACCCTCTGCCCCAATTGGCCGGCTGGCTCCTGGAATTCCATGATATGCAGGATGGTTCCCAGACCAAAGCTGGCACCACTTCAAAGTCGGGCTGGTTTGACAGTGCCAAGTGGCTCCTGCAAACTGACGTCCAGAATCAGGATGGGTGACTTTGGTTTCCGCAGGAAAAGGCCTGAAGTTTGTCTTCAAACCCTGTGGCCTAATTGGACGGCTGGCTCCTGGAATTCCATGATATGCAGGATGGTTCCCAGACCCAAGCTGGCACCACTTCAAAGTCGGGCTGGTTTGACAGTGCCAAGTGGCTCCTGCAAACTGACGTCCAGAATCAGGATGGGTGACTTTGGTTTCTGCGGGAAAAGGCCTGAAGTTTGTCTTCAAACCCTGTGCCCCAATTGGCCGGCTGGCTCCTGGAATTCCATGATATGCAGGATGGTTCCCAGACCCAAGGTGGCACCACTTCCAAGTCGGGCTGGTTTGACAGTGCCAAGTGGCTCCTGCAAACTGACGTCCCGAATCAGGATGGGTGACTTTGGTTTCTGCGGGAAAAGGCCTGAAGTTTGTCTTCAAAACCTCTGCCCCAATTGGCCGGCTGGCTCCTGGAATTCCATGATATGCAGGATGGTTCCCAGACCCAAGCTGGCACCACTTCAAAGTCGGGCTGGTTTGACAGTGCCAAGTGGCTCCTGCAAACTGACGTCCAGAATCCGGATGGGTGACTTTGGTTTCTGCGGGAAAAGGCCTGAAGTTTGTCTTCAAACCCTGTGCCCTAATTGGCCAGCTGGCTCCTGGAATTCCATGATATGCAGGATGGTTCCCAGACCCAAGCTGGCACCGCTTGAAAGTCGCAGTGGTTTAACAGTGCTATGTGGCTCCTGCCATCTGCCCTCCTGAAGCAGGCCCAGTGCTTTTTTTTTTCCAGGGAAAAAGGCCAAGGTTGGTGTTCAGGGCCTGTGGCCTGGAGTGCCAGGCTGGCTCCTGGAATTCCATGATATGCAGGATGGTTCCCAGACCCAAGCTGGCCGCAGTCCCAAGTGTGGCTTCTTTGACAGTGCCAAGTGGCTGCTGCAATCTGCCGTCCTGTACCGGGCCAGGTGAGTTTGGTTTGCCAGGGAAAACGGTCGAGGTTTGTGTCTGGTGGCCTGTGGCTGGAAGTGGCTGGCTGCCTCCTGAAGTTCTGCGATATGCAGGATGGTTCCCAGACCCAAGCTGGCACCACTTCAAAGTTGGGCTGGTTTGACAGTGCCAAGTGGCTGCTGCAACCTGATGTCCAGTACCGGGCCAGGTGAAATTGGTTTGTCCGGGAAAAGGGCCGAGGTTGCTCTTCAAACCCTGTGGCCTAATTTGCCGGCTGGCTCCTGAAATTCCATGATATGCAGGATGGTTCCCAGACCCAAGCA
Source organism: Calcarius lapponicus (assembly GCA_039654755.1). Lineage (NCBI taxonomy): Eukaryota > Metazoa > Chordata > Aves > Passeriformes > Fringillidae > Calcarius > Calcarius lapponicus. The sequence goes on along the minus strand of JBBFKN010000091.1, from coordinate 355,716 downwards.
GGCACCAGTGCCAAGGCAGGCTGGTTTAACAGTACCAAGTGGCTCCTGCAATCTCCCATCTAGAACCAGGCCAGGTGAGGTTTTTTTGCCAGGGAAAAGGGCCGAGGTTGGTGTTCACAGCCTGTGGTCTGGAGGGGCAGCCTGGCTCCTGAAATTCCATGATTCGCAGGATTATTCCCAGACCCAAGCTGGCACCACTTGAAAGTTGGGCTGGTTTGACAGTGCCAAGTGGCTCCTGTACCTTGCTGTCCAGTACCGGGCCAGGTGAGTTTGGTTTGTGCGGGAAAAAGGCTGAGGTTTGTCTTCAAACCCTGTGGCCTAATTGGCCGGCTGGCTCCTGGAATTCCATGATATGCAGGATGGTTCCCAGACCCAAGCTGGTCGCAGTCCCAAGTGTGGCTTCTTTGACAGTGCCAAGTGGCTCCTGCAATCTGCCGTCCTGTACCGGGCCAGGTGAGTTTGGTTTGCCAGGGAAAAGGGCCGAGGTTTGTGTCTGGTGGCCTGTGGCTGGAAGTGGCTGGCTGCCTCCTGAAGTTCTGCGATATGCAGGATGGTTCCCAGACCCAAGCTGGCACCACTTCAAAGTCGCACTGGTTTAACAGTGATATGTGGCTCCTGCAATCTGCCCCCCTGAAGCAGGCCCAGTGCTTTTTTTTTTTCCCAGGGAAAAGGCCCGAGGTCTGTGTTCGTGGCCTTGTGGCCTGGAGTGGCAGGCTGGCTCCTGAAATTGCATGGCACGCAGGATGGTTCCCCGGCCCAAGCTGGCACCAGTCCCAAGTTTGGCTGCTTTGACAGTGCCAAGGGGCTCCTACATTCTCCCATCTAGAACTAGGCAAGGTGAGGGGTTTTTTTCCCAGGGAAAAGGGCGGAGGTTGGTGTTCACGGCCTGTGGTCAGGAGTGCCAGGCTGGCTCCTGAAATTCCATGATTCGCAGGATTGTTCCCAGACCCAAGCTGGCACCACTTCAAAGTCGGGCTGGTTTGACAGTGCCAAGTGGCTCCTGCAACCTGACGTCCAGAATCAGGACGGATGAGTTTGGTTTGTCCGGGAAAAGGGCTGAAGTTTGTCTTCAAACCCTGTGGCCTAATTGGCCGGCTGGCTCCTGGATTTCCATGATATGCAGGATGGTTCCCAGACCCAAGCTGGCACCACTTCAAAGTCGGGCTGGTTTGACAGTGCCAAGTGGCTCCTGCAACCTGACGTCCAGAATCAGGACGGATGAGTTTGGTTTGTCCGGGAAAAGGGCCTGAAGTTTGTCTTCAAACCCTGTGGCCTAATTGGCCGGCTGGCTCCAGGATTTCCATGATATGCAGGATGGTTCCCAGACCCAAGCTGGCACCACTTGAAAGTCGGGCTGGTTTGACAGTGCCAAGTGGCTCCTGCAAACTGACGTCCAGAACCAGGACCGTGAGTTTGGTTTCTGCGGGAAAAGGCCTGAAGTTTGTCTTCAAACCCTCTGCCCCAATTGGCCGGCTGGCTCCTGGAATTCCATGATATGCAGGATGGTTCCCAGACCAAAGCTGGCACCACTTCAAAGTCGGGCTGGTTTGACAGTGCCAAGTGGCTCCTGCAACCTGACGTCCAGAATCAGGACGGATGAGTTTGGTTTGTCCGGGAAAAGGGCTGAAGTTTGTCTTCAAACCCTCTGCCCCAATTGGCCGGCTGGCTCCTGGAATTCCATGATATGCAGGATGGTTCCCAGACCCAAGCTGGCACCACTTCAAAGTCGGGCTGGTTTGACAGTGCCAAGTGGCTCCTGCAAACTGACGTCCAGAACCAGGACCGTGAGTTTGGTGTCTGCGGGAAAAGGGCTGAAGTTTGTCTTCAAACCCTGTGGCCTAATTGGCCGGCTGGCTCCTGGAATTCCATGATATGCAGGATGGTTCCCAGACCCAAGCTGGCACCACTTCAAAGTCGGGCTGGTTTGACAGTGCCAAGTGGCTCCTGCAAACTGACGTCCAGAATCAGGATGGGTGACTTTGGTTTCTGCGGGAAAAGGCCTGAAGTTTGTCTTCAAACCCTGTGCCCCAATTGGCCGGCTGGCTCCTGGAATTCCATGATATGCAGGATGGTTCCCAGACCCAAGCTGGCACCACTTCAAAGTCGGGCTGGTTTGACAGTGCCAAGTGGCTCCTGCAAACTGACGTCCAGAATCCGGATGGGTGACTTTGGTTTCTGCGGGAAAAGGCCTGAAGTTTGTCTTCAAACCCTGTGCCCTAATTGGCCAGCTGGCTCCTGGAATTCCATGATATGCAGGATGGTTCCCAGACCCAAGCTGGCACCACTTCAAAGTCGCAGTGGTTTAACAGTGCTATGTGGCTCCTGCCATCTGCCCTCCTGAAGCAGGCCCAGTGCTTTTTTTTTCCAGGGAAAAAGGCCAAGGTTGGTGTTCAGGGCCTGTGGCCTGGAGTGCCAGGCTGGCTCCTGGAATTCCATGATATGCAGGATGGTTCCCAGACCCAAGCTGGCCGCAGTCCCAAGTGTGGCTTCTTTGACAGTGCCAAGTGGCTGCTGCAATCTGCCGTCCTGTACCGGGCCAGGTGAGTTTGGTTTGCCAGGGAAAAGGGTCGAGGTTTGTGTCTGGTGGCCTGTGGCTGGAAGTGGCTGGCTGCCTCCTGAAGTTCTGCGATATGCAGGATGGTTCCCAGACCCAAGCTGGCACCACTTCAAAGTCGCACTGGTTTAACAGTGATATGTGGCTCCTGCAATCTGCCCCCCTGAAGCAGGCCCAGTGCTTTTTTTTTTCCCAGGGAAAAGGCCCGAGGTCTGTGTTCGTGGCCTTGTGGCCTGGAGTGGCAGGCTGGCTCCTGAAATTGCATGGCACGCAGGATGGTTCCCCGGCCCAAGCTGGCACCAGTCCAAGTTTGGCTGCTTTGACAGTGCCAAGGGGCTCCTACATTCTCCCATCTAGAACTAGGCAAGGTGAGGGGTTTTTTTCCCAGGGAAAAGGGCGGAGGTTGGTGTTCACGGCCTGTGGTCAGGAGTGCCAGGCTGGCTCCTGAAATTCCATGATTCGCAGGATTGTTCCCAGACCCAAGCTGGCACCACTTCAAAGTCGGGCTGGTTTGACAGTGCCAAGTGGCTCCTGCAACCTGACGTCCAGAATCAGGACGGATGAGTTTGGTTTGTCCGGGAAAAGGGCTGAAGTTTGTCTTCAAACCCTGTGGCCTAATTGGCCGGCTGGCTCCTGGAATTCCATGATATGCAGGATGGTTCCCAGACCCAAGCTGGCACCACTTGAAAGTCGGGCTGGTTTGACAGTGCCAAGTGGCTCCTGCAAACTGACGTCCAGAATCAGGATGGGTGACTTTGGTTTCTGCGGGAAAAGGCCTGAAGTTTGTCTTCAAACCCTGTGCTCTAATTGGCCGGGTGGCTCCCGGAATTCCATAATATGCAGGATGGTTCCCAGACCCAAGCTGGCACCACTTCAAAGTCGGGCTGGTTTGACAGTGCCAAGTGGCTCCTGCAAACTGACGTCCAGAATCCGGACGGGTGACTTTGGTTTCTGCGGGAAAAGGCCTGAAGTGTGTCTTCAAACCCTGTGCCCTAATTGGCCGGCTGGCTCCTGGAATTCCATGATATGCAGGATGGTTTCCAGACCCAAGGTGGCACCAGTGCCAAGTCAGGCTGGTTTGACAATGCCATGTGGCTCCTGCAATCTGCCATTCAGAACCGGGGCAGGTGAGTGTTGTTTGTCCAGGTAAAGGGCCGAGGTTTGTGGTCAGGGCCTGTGGCCGGAAGTGGCCGGCTGCCTCCTGAAATTCTGCGATACGCAGGATGGTTCCCAGACCGAAGCTGGCACCACTTGAAAGTCGGGCTGGTTTGACAGTGCCAAGTGGCTCCTGCAAACTGACGTCCAGAATCAGGACGGGTGAGTTTGGTTTCTGCGGGAAAAGGCCTGAAGTTTGTCTTCAAACCCCGTGCCCTAATTGGCTGGCTGGCTCCTGGAATTCCATGATATGCAGGATGGTTCCCAGACCCAAGGTGGCACCAGTGCCAAGTCAGGCTGGTTTGACAACGCCATGTGGCTCCTGCAATCTGCCATTCAGAACCGGGGCAGGTGAGTGTTGTTTGTCCGGGTAAAGGGCCGAGGTTTGTGTTCAGTTCCTGTGGCCAGAAGTGGCCGGCTGCCTCCTGAAATTCTGCGATACGCAGGATGGTTCCCATACCCAAGCTGGCACCACTTGAAAGTCGGGCTGGTTTGACAGTGCCAAGTGGCTCCTGCAAACTGACGTCCAGAATCAGGACGGGTGAGTTTGGTTTCTGCAGGAAAAGGCCTGAAGTTTGTCTTCAAACCCTGTGCTCTAATTGGCCGCGTGGCTCCCGGAATTCCATGATATGCAGGATGGTTCCCAGACCCAAGGTGGCACCACTTCCAAGTCGGGCTGGTTTGACAGTGCCAAGTGGCTCCTGCAAACTGACGTCCAGAATCAGGACAGGTGAGTTTGGTTTCTGCGGGAAAAGGCCTGAAGTTTGTCTTCAAACCCCGTGCCCTAATTGGCTGACTGGCTCCTGGAATTCCATAATATGCAGGATGGTTCCCAGACCCAAGGTGGCACCAGTGCCAAGTCAGGCTGGTTTGACAATGCCATGTGGCTCCTGCAATCTGCCATTCGGAACCGGGGCAGGTGAGTGTTGTTTGTCCGGGTAAAGGGCCGAGGTTTGTGTTCAGGGCCTGTGGCCGGAAGTGGCCGGCTGCCTCCTGAAATTCTGCGATACGCAGGATGGTTCCCAGACCCAAGCTGGCACCACTTGAAAGTCGGGCTGGTTTGACAGTGCCAAGTGGCTCCTGCAAACTGACGTCCAGAATCAGGACAGGTGAGTTTGGTTTCTGCGGGAAAAGGCCTGAAGTTTGTCTTCAAACCCTGCGCTCTAATTGGCCGGCTGGCTCCCGGAATTCCAGGAAATGCAGGATGGTTCCCAGACCCAAGCTGGCACCACTTCCAAGTCAGGCTGGTTTGACAGTGCCTAGTGGCTCCTACAAACTGACGTCCAGAATCAGGACGGGTGAGTTTGGTTTCTGCGGGAAAAGGCCTGAAGTTTGTCTTCAAACCCCGTGCCCTAATTGGCCGGCTGGCTCCTGGAATTCCATGATATGCAGGATGGTTCCCAGACCCAAGGTGGCACCAGTGCCAAGTCAGGCTGGTTTGACAATGCCATGTAGCTCCTGCAATCTGCCATTCAGAACCGGGGCAGGTGAGTGTTGTTTGTCCGGGTAAAGGGCCGAGGTTTGTGGTCAGGGCCTGTGGCCGGAAGTGGCCGGCTGCCTCCTGAAATTCTGCGATACGCAGGATGGTTTCCAGACCCAAGCTGGCACCACTTCAAAGTCGGGCTGGTTTGAGAGTGCCAAGTGGCTCCTGCAACCTGCCATCCTATACCGGGTCAGGTGAGTTTGGTTTGTCCGGGAAAAAGGCCGAGGTTTATGTTCAGGGCCTGTGGCCAGCTGCCTCCTGACGTTCTGCAATACGCAGGGTGGTTCCCAGACCCAAGCTGGCACCGCTTCAAAGTCGCAGTGGTTTAACAGTGCTATGTGGCTCCTGCAATCTGCCCTGCTGAAGCAGGCCCAGTGCTTTTTTTTTTCCCCAGGGAAAAAGGCCAAGGTTGGTGTTCAGGGCCTGTGGCCTGGAGTGGCAGGCTGCCTCCTGAAATTCTGCGACACGCAGGATGGTTCCCAGAACGAAGCTGGCACCACTTCAAAGTCGGGCTGGTTTGACAGTGCCTAGTGGCTCCTGCAAACTGACGTCCAGAATCAGGACGGGTGAGTTTGGTTTCTGCAGGAAAAGGCCTGAAGTTTGTGTTCAAACCCTGTGCTCTAATTGGCCGGCTCGCTCCCGGAATTCCAGGAAATGCAGGATGGTTCCCAGACCCAAGGTGGCACCACTTCCAAGTCGGGCTGGTTTGACAGTGCCAAGTGGCTCCTGCAAACTGACGTCCAGAATCAGGACGGGTGAGTTTGGTTTCTGCGGGAAAAGGCCTGAAGTTTGTCTTCAAACCCTGTGCCCTAATTGGCTGGCTGGCTCCTGGAATTCCATAATATGCAGGATGGTTCCCAGACCCAAGGTGGCACCAGTGCCAAGTCAGGCTGGTTTGACAATGCCATGTGGCTCCTGCAATCTGCCATTCAGAACCGGGGCAGGTGAGTGTTGTTTGTCCGGGTAAAGGGCCGAGGTTTGTGTTCAGGGCCTGTGGCCGGAAGTGGCCGGCTGCCTCCTGAAATTCTGCGATACGCAGGATGCTTTCCAGACCGAAGCTGGCACCACTTGAAAGTCGGGCTGGTTTGACAGTGCCAAGTGGCTGCTGCAACCTGATGTCCAGTACCGGGCCAGGTGAAATTGGTTTGTCCGGGAAAAGGGCCGAGGTTGCTCTTCAAACCCTGTGGCCTAATTTGCCGGCTGGCTCCTGAAATTCCATGATATGCAGGATGGTTCCCAGACCCAAGCAGGCACCAGTGCCAAGGCAGGCTGGTTTAACAGTACCAAGTGGCTCCTGCAATCTCCCATCTAGAACCAGGCCAGGTGAGGTTTTTTTGCCAGGGAAAAGGGCCGAGGTTGGTGTTCACAGCCTGTGGTCTGGAGGGGCAGCCTGGCTCCTGAAATTCCATGATTCGCAGGATTATTCCCAGACCCAAGCTGGCACCACTTCAAAGTTGGGCTGGTTTGACAGTGCCAAGTGGCTCCTGTACCTTGCTGTCCAGTACCGGGCCAGGTGAGTTTGGTTTGTGCGGGAAAAAGGCTGAGGTTTGTCTTCAAACCCTGTGGCCTAATTGGCCGGCTGGCTCCTGGAATTCCATGATATGCAGGATGGTTCCCAGACCCAAGCTGGTCGCATTCCCAAGTGTGGCTTCTTTGACAGTGCCAAGTGGCTGCTGCAATCTGCCGTCCTGTACCGGGCCAGGTGAGTTTGGTTTGCCAGGGAAAAGGGCCGAGGTTTGTGTCTGGTGGCCTGTGGCTGGAAGTGGCTGGCTGCCTCCTGAAGTTCTGCGATATGCAGGATGGTTCCCAGACCCAAGCTGGCACCACTTCAAAGTCGCACTGGTTTAACAGTGATATGTGGCTCCTGCAATCTGCCCCCCTGAAGCAGGCCCAGTGCTTTTTTTTTTTCCCAGGGAAAAGGCCCGAGGTCTGTGTTCGTGGCCTTGTGGCCTGGAGTGGCAGGCTGGCTCCTGAAATTGCATGGCACGCAGGATGGTTCCCCGGCCCAAGCTGGCACCAGTCCAAGTTTGGCTGCTTTGACAGTGCCAAGGGGCTCCTACATTCTCCCATCTAGAACTAGGCAAGGTGAGGGGTTTTTTTCCCAGGGAAAAGGGCGGAGGTTGGTGTTCACGGCCTGTGGTCAGGAGTGCCAGGCTGGCTCCTGAAATTCCATGATTCGCAGGATTGTTCCCAGACCCAAGCTGGCACCACTTCAAAGTCGGGCTGGTTTGACAGTGCCAAGTGGCTCCTGCAACCTGACGTCCAGAATCAGGACGGATGAGTTTGGTTTGTCCGGGAAAAGGGCTGAAGTTTGTCTTCAAACCCTGTGGCCTAATTGGCCGGCTGGCTCCTGGAATTCCATGATATGCAGGATGGTTCCCAGACCCAAGCTGGCACCACTTGAAAGTCGGGCTGGTTTGACAGTGCCAAGTGGCTCCTGCAAACTGACGTCCAGAATCAGGACGGGTGAGTTTGGTTTCTGCGGGAAAAGGCCTGAAGTTTGTCTTCAAACCCTGTGCTCTAATTGGCCGGGTGGCTCCCGGAATTCCATAATATGCAGGATGGTTCCCAGACCCAAGCTGGCACCACTTGAAAGTCGGGCTGGTTTGACAGTGCCAAGTGGCTCCTGCAAACTGACGTCCAGAATCAGGACGGGTGAGTTTGGTTTCTGCGGGAAAAGGCCTGAAGTTTGTCTTCAAACCCCGTGCCCTAATTGGCTGGCTGGCTCCTGGAATTCCATGATATGCAGGATGGTTCCCAGACCCAAGGTGGCACCAGTGCCAAGTCAGGCTGGTTTGACAACGCCATGTGGCTCCTGCAATCTGCCATTCAGAACCGGGGCAGGTGAGTGTTGTTTGTCCGGGTAAAGGGCCGAGGTTTGTGTTCAGTTCCTGTGGCCAGAAGTGGCCGGCTGCCTCCTGAAATTCTGCGATACGCAGGATGGTTCCCAGACCGAAGCTGGCACCACTTGAAAGTCGGGCTGGTTTGACAGTGCCAAGTGGCTCCTGCAAACTGACGTCCAGAATCAGGACGGGTGAGTTTGGTTTCTGCGGGAAAAGGCCTGAAGTTTGTCTTCAAACCCTGTGCTCTAATTGGCCGCGTGGCTCCCGGAATTCCATGATATGCAGGATGGTTCCCAGACCCAAGGTGGCACCACTTCCAAGTCGGGCTGGTTTGACAGTGCCAAGTGGCTCCTACAAACTGACGTCCAGAATCAGGACAGGTGAGTTTGGTTTCTGCGGGAAAAGGCCTGAAGTTTGTCTTCAAACCCCGTGCCCTAATTGGCTGACTGGCTCCTGGAATTCCATAATATGCAGGATGGTTCCCAGACCCAAGGTGGCACCAGTGCCAAGTCAGGCTGGTTTGACAATGCCATGTGGCTCCTGCAATCTGCCATTCAGAACCGGGGCAGGTGAGTGTTGTTTGTCCGGGTAAAGGGCCGAGGTTTGTGTTCAGGGCCTGTGGCCGGAAGTGGCCGGCTGCCTCCTGAAATTCTGCGATACGCAGGATGGTTCCCAGACCCAAGCTGGCACCACTTGAAAGTCGGGCTGGTTTGACAGTGCCAAGTGGCTCCTGCAAACTGACGTCCAGAATCAGGACAGGTGAGTTTGGTTTCTGCGGGAAAAGGCCTGAAGTTTGTCTTCAAACCCTGTGCTCTAATTGGCCGGCTGGCTCCCGGAATTCCAGGAAATGCAGGATGGTTCCCAGACCCAAGCTGGCACCACTTCCAAGTCAGGCTGGTTTGACAGTGCCAAGTGGCTCCTACAAACTGACGTCCAGAATCAGGACGGGTGAGTTTGGTTTCTGCGGGAAAAGGCCTGAAGTTTGTCTTCAAACCCCGTGCCCTAATTGGCCGGCTGGCTCCTGGAATTCCATGATATGCAGGATGGTTCCCAGACCCAAGGTGGCACCAGTGCCAAGTCAGGCTGGTTTGACAATGCCATGTAGCTCCTGCAATCTGCCATTCAGAACCGGGGCAGGTGAGTGTTGTTTGTCCGGGTAAAGGGCCGAGGTTTGTGGTCAGGGCCTGTGGCCGGAAGTGGCCGGCTGCCTCCTGAAATTCTGCGATACGCAGGATGGTTTCCAGACCCAAGCTGGCACCACTTCAAAGTCGGGCTGGTTTGAGAGTGCCAAGTGGCTCCTGCAAACTGACGTCCAGAATCAGGACAGGTGAGTTTGGTTTCTGCGGGAAAAGGCCTGAAGTTTGTCTTCAAACCCCGTGCCATAATTGGCTGGCTGGCTCCTGGAATTCCATAATATGCAGGATGGTTCCCAGACCCAAGGTGGCACCAGTGCCAAGTCAGGCTGGTTTGACAATGCCATGTGGCTCCTGCAATCTGCCATTCAGAACCGGGGCAGGTGAGTGTTGTTTGTCCGGGTAAAGGGCCGAGGTTTGTGTTCAGGGCCTGTGGCTGGAAGTGGCCGGCTGCCTCCTGAAATTCTGCGATACGCAGGATGGTTCCCAGACCGAAGCTGGCACCACTTCAAAGTCGGGCTGGTTTGACAGTGCCAAGTGGCTCCTGCAAACTGACGTCCAGAATCAGGATGGGTAAGTTTGGTTTCTGCGGGAAAAGGCCTGAAGTTTGTCTTCAAACCCTGTGCTCTAATTGGCCGGCTGGCTCCCGGAATTCCAGGAAATGCAGGATGGTTCCCAGACCCAAGGTGGCACCACTTCCAAGTCGGGCTGGTTTGACAGTGCCAAGTGGCTCCTGCAAACTGACGTCCAGAATCAGGACGGGTGAGTTTGGTTTCTGCGGGAAAAGGCCTGAAGTTTGTCTTCAAACCCTGTGCCCGAATTGGCTGGCTGGCTCCTGGAATTCAATGATATGCAGGATGGTTCCCAGACCCAAGGTGGCACCAGTGCCAAGTCAGGCTGGTTTGACAATGCCATGTGGCTCCTGCAATCTGCCATTCAGAACCGGGGCAGGTGAGTGTTGTTTGTCCGGGTAAAGGGCCGAGGTTTGTGTTCAGGGCCTGTGGCCGGAAGTGGCAAGCTGCCTCCTGAAATTCTGCGATACGCAGGATGGTTTCCAGAACGAAGCTGGCACCACTTGAAAGTCGGGCTGGTTTGACAGTGCCAAGTGGCTCCTGCAAACTGATGTCCAGAATCAGGACGGGTGAGTTTGGTTTCAGCGGGAAAAGGCCTGAAGTTTGTCTTCAAACCCCGTGCTCTAATTGGCCGGGTGGCTCCTGGATTTCCATGATATGCAGGATGGTTCCCAGACCCAAGCTGGCACCACTTGAAAGTCAGGCTGGTTTGACAATGCCAAGTGGCTCCTGCAACCTGCCATCCTATACCGGGTCAGGTGAGTTTGGTTTGTCCGGGAAAAAGGCCGAGGTTTATGTTCGGGGCCTGTGGCCAGCTGCCTCCTGACGTTCTGCAATACGCAGGATGGTTCCCAGACCCAAGCTGGCACCGCTTCAAAGTCGCAGTGGTTTAACAGTGCTATGTGGCTCCTGCAATCTGCCCTGCTGAAGCAGGCCCAGTGCTTTTTTTTTTCCCCAGGGAAAAAGGCCAAGGTTGGTGTTCAGGGCCTGTGGCCTGGAGTGGCAGGCTGCCTCCTGAAATTCTGCGACACGCAGGATGGTTCCCAGACCGAAGCTGGCACCACTTGAAAGTCGGGCTGGTTTGACAGTGCCTAGTGGCTCCTGCAAACTGACGTCCAGAATCAGGACGGGTGAGTTTGGTTTCTGCAGGAAAAGGCCTGAAGTTTGTGTTCAAACCCTGTGCTCTAATTGGCCGGCTCGCTCCCGGAATTCCAGGAAATGCAGGATGGTTCCCAGACCCAAGGTGGCACCACTTCCAAGTCGGGCTGGTTTGACAGTGCCAAGTGGCTCCTGCAAACTGACGTCCAGAATCAGGACGGGTGAGTTTGGTTTCTGCGGGAAAAGGCCTGAAGTTTGTCTTCAAACCCTGTGCCCTAATTGGCTGGCTGGCTCCTGGAATTCCATAATATGCAGGATGGTTCCCAGACCCAAGGTGGCACCAGTGCCAAGTCAGGCTGGTTTGACAATGCCATGTGGCTCCTGCAATCTGCCATTCAGAACCGGGGCAGGTGAGTGTTGTTTGTCCGGGTAAAGGGCCGAGGTTTGTGTTCAGGGCCTGTGGCCGGCTGCCTCCTGAAATTCTGCGATACGCAGGATGGTTTCCAGACCGAAGCTGGCACCACTTCCAAGTCGGGCTGGTTTGACAGTGCCAAGTGGCTCCTGAAAACTGACGTCCAGAATCAGGACGGGTGAGTTTGGTTTCTGCGGGAAAAGGCCTGAAGTTTGTCTTCAATCCCGTGCCCTAATTGGCTGGCTGGCTCCTGGAATTCCATAATATGCAGGATGGTTCCCAGACCCAAGGTGGCACCAGTGCCAAGTCAGGCTGGTTTGACAATGCCATGTGGCTCCTGCAATCTGCCATTCAGAACCGGGGCAGGTGAGTGTTGTTTGTCCGGGTAAAGGGCCGAGGTTTGTGTTCAGGGCCTGTGGCCGGAAGTGGCCGGCTGCCTCCTGAAATTCTGCGATACGCAGGATGCTTTCCAGACCGAAGCTGGCACCACTTGAAAGTCGGGCTGGTTTGACAGTGCCAAGTGGCTGCTGCAACCTGATGTCCAGTACCGGGCCAGGTGAAATTGGTTTGTCCGGGAAAAGGGCCGAGGTTGCTCTTCAAACCCTGTGGCCTAATTTGCCGGCTGGCTCCTGAAATTCCATGATATGCAGGATGGTTCCCAGACCCAAGCAGGCACCAGTGCCAAGGCAGGCTGGTTTAACAGTACCAAGTGGCTCCTGCAATCTCCCATCTAGAACCAGGCCAGGTGAGGTTTTTTTGCCAGGGAAAAGGGCCGAGGTTGGTGTTCACAGCCTGTGGTCTGGAGGGGCAGCCTGGCTCCTGAAATTCCATGATTCGCAGGATTATTCCCAGACCCAAGCTGGCACCACTTCAAAGTTGGGCTGGTTTGACAGTGCCAAGTGGCTCCTGTACCTTGCTGTCCAGTACCGGGCCAGGTGAGTTTGGTTTGTGCGGGAAAAAGGCTGAGGTTTGTCTTCAAACCCTGTGGCCTAATTGGCCGGCTGGCTCCTGGAATTCCATGATATGCAGGATGGTTCCCAGACCCAAGCTGGTCGCATTCCCAAGTGTGGCTTCTTTGACAGTGCCAAGTGGCTGCTGCAATCTGCCGTCCTGTACCGGGCCAGGTGAGTTTGGTTTGCCAGGGAAAAGGGCCGAGGTTTGTGTCTGGTGGCCTGTGGCTGGAAGTGGCTGGCTGCCTCCTGAAGTTCTGCGATATGCAGGATGGTTCCCAGACCCAAGCTGGCACCACTTCAAAGTCGCACTGGTTTAACAGTGATATGTGGCTCCTGCAATCTGCCCCCCTGAAGCAGGCCCAGTGCTTTTTTTTTTCCCAGGGAAAAGGCCCGAGGTCTGTGTTCGTGGCCTTGTGGCCTGGAGTGGCAGGCTGGCTCCTGAAATTGCATGGCACGCAGGATGGTTCCCCGGCCCAAGCTGGCACCAGTCCAAGTTTGGCTGCTTTGACAGTGCCAAGGGGCTCCTACATTCTCCCATCTAGAACTAGGCAAGGTGAGGGGTTTTTTTCCCAGGGAAAAGGGCGGAGGTTGGTGTTCACGGCCTGTGGTCAGGAGTGCCAGGCTGGCTCCTGAAATTCCATGATTCGCAGGATTGTTCCCAGACCCAAGCTGGCACCACTTCAAAGTCGGGCTGGTTTGACAGTGCCAAGTGGCTCCTGCAACCTGACGTCCAGAATCAGGACGGATGAGTTTGGTTTGTCCGGGAAAAGGGCTGAAGTTTGTCTTCAAACCCTGTGGCCTAATTGGCCGGCTGGCTCCTGGAATTCCATGATATGCAGGATGGTTCCCAGACCCAAGCTGGCACCACTTGAAAGTCGGGCTGGTTTGACAGTGCCAAGTGGCTCCTGCAAACTGACGTCCAGAATCAGGATGGGTGACTTTGGTTTCTGCGGGAAAAGGCCTGAAGTTTGTCTTCAAACCCTGTGCTCTAATTGGCCGGGTGGCTCCCGGAATTCCATAATATGCAGGATGGTTCCCAGACCCAAGCTGGCACCCCTTCAAAGTCGGGCTGGTTTGACAGTGCCAAGTGGCTCCTGCAAACTGACGTCCAGAATCCGGACGGGTGACTTTGGTTTCTGCGGGAAAAGGCCTGAAGTGTGTCTTCAAACCCTGTGCCCTAATTGGCCGGCTGGCTCCTGGAATTCCATGATATGCAGGATGGTTTCCAGACCCAAGGTGGCACCAGTGCCAAGTCAGGCTGGTTTGACAATGCCATGTGGCTCCTGCAATCTGCCATTCAGAACCGGGGCAGGTGAGTGTTGTTTGTCCAGGTAAAGGGCCGAGGTTTGTGGTCAGGGCCTGTGGCCGGAAGTGGCCGGCTGCCTCCTGAAATTCTGCGATACGCAGGATGGTTCCCAGACCGAAGCTGGCACCACTTGAAAGTCGGGCTGGTTTGACAGTGCCAAGTGGCTCCTGCAAACTGACGTCCAGAATCAGGACGGGTGAGTTTTGTTTCTGCGGGAAAAGGCCTGAAGTTTGTCTTCAAACCCCGTGCCCTAATTGGCTGGCTGGCTCCTGGAATTCCATGATATGCAGGATGGTTCCCAGACCCAAGGTGGCACCAGTGCCAAGTCAGGCTGGTTTGACAACGCCATGTGGCTCCTGCAATCTGCCATTCAGAACCGGGGCAGGTGAGTGTTGTTTGTCCGGGTAAAGGGCCGAGGTTTGTGTTCAGTTCCTGTGGCCAGAAGTGGCCGGCTGCCTCCTGAAATTCTGCGATACGCAGGATGGTTCCCAGACCGAAGCTGGCACCACTTGAAAGTCGGGCTGGTTTGACAGTGCCAAGTGGCTCCTGCAAACTGACGTCCAGAATCAGGACGGGTGAGTTTGGTTTCTGCGGGAAAAGGCCTGAAGTTTGTCTTCAAACCCTGTGCTCTAATTGGCCGCGTGGCTCCCGGAATTCCATGATATGCAGGATGGTTCCCAGACCCAAGGTGGCACCACTTCCAAGTCGGGCTGGTTTGACAGTGCCAAGTGGCTCCTGCAAACTGACGTCCAGAATCAGGACAGGTGAGTTTGGTTTCTGCGGGAAAAGGCCTGAAGTTTGTCTTCAAACCCCGTGCCCTAATTGGCTGACTGGCTCCTGGAATTCCATAATATGCAGGATGGTTCCCAGACCCAAGGTGGCACCAGTGCCAAGTCAGGCTGGTTTGACAATGCCATGTGGCTCCTGCAATCTGCCATTCAGAACCGGGGCAGGTGAGTGTTGTTTGTCCGGGTAAAGGGCCGAGGTTTGTGTTCAGGGCCTGTGGCCGGAAGTGGCCGGCTGCCTCCTGAAATTCTGCGATACGCAGGATGGTTCCCAGACCCAAGCTGGCACCACTTGAAAGTCGGGCTGGTTTGACAGTGCCAAGTGGCTCCTGCAAACTGACGTCCAGAATCAGGACAGGTGAGTTTGGTTTCTGCGGGAAAAGGCCTGAAGTTTGTCTTCAAACCCTGTGCTCTAATTGGCCGGCTGGCTCCCGGAATTCCAGGAAATGCAGGATGGTTCCCAGACCCAAGCTGGCACCACTTCCAAGTCAGGCTGGTTTGACAGTGCCAAGTGGCTCCTACAAACTGACGTCCAGAATCAGGACGGGTGAGTTTGGTTTCTGCGGGAAAAGGCCTGAAGTTTGTCTTCAAACCCCGTGCCCTAATTGGCCGGCTGGCTCCTGGAATTCCATGATATGCAGGATGGTTCCCAGACCCAAGGTGGCACCAGTGCCAAGTCAGGCTGGTTTGACAATGCCATGTAGCTCCTGCAATCTGCCATTCAGAACCGGGGCAGGTGAGTGTTGTTTGTCCGGGTAAAGGGCCGAGGTTTGTGGTCAGGGCCTGTGGCCGGAAGTGGCCGGCTGCCTCCTGAAATTCTGCGATACGCAGGATGGTTTCCAGACCCAAGCTGGCACCACTTCAAAGTCGGGCTGGTTTGAGAGTGCCAAGTGGCTCCTGCAAACTGACGTCCAGAATCAGGACAGGTGAGTTTGGTTTCTGCGGGAAAAGGCCTGAAGTTTGTCTTCAAACCCCGTGCCATAATTGGCTGGCTGGCTCCTGGAATTCCATAATATGCAGGATGGTTCCCAGACCCAAGGTGGCACCAGTGCCAAGTCAGGCTGGTTTGACAATGCCATGTGGCTCCTGCAATCTGCCATTCAGAACCGGGGCAGGTGAGTGTTGTTTGTCCGGGTAAAGGGCCGAGGTTTGTGTTCAGGGCCTGTGGCTGGAAGTGGCCGGCTGCCTCCTGAAATTCTGCGATACGCAGGATGGTTCCCAGACCGAAGCTGGCACCACTTCAAAGTCGGGCTGGTTTGACAGTGCCAAGTGGCTCCTGCAAACTGACGTCCAGAATCAGGATGGGTAAGTTTGGTTTCTGCGGGAAAAGGCCTGAAGTTTGTCTTCAAACCCTGTGCTCTAATTGGCCGGCTGGCTCCCGGAATTCCAGGAAATGCAGGATGGTTCCCAGACCCAAGGTGGCACCACTTCCAAGTCGGGCTGGTTTGACAGTGCCAAGTGGCTCCTGCAAACTGACGTCCAGAATCAGGACGGGTGAGTTTGGTTTCTGCGGGAAAAGGCCTGAAGTTTGTCTTCAAACCCTGTGCCCGAATTGGCTGGCTGGCTCCTGGAATTCAATGATATGCAGGATGGTTCCCAGACCCAAGGTGGCACCAGTGCCAAGTCAGGCTGGTTTGACAATGCCATGTGGCTCCTGCAATCTGCCATTCAGAACCGGGGCAGGTGAGTGTTGTTTGTCCGGGTAAAGGGCCGAGGTTTGTGTTCAGGGCCTGTGGCCGGAAGTGGCAAGCTGCCTCCTGAAATTCTGCGATACGCAGGATGGTTTCCAGAACGAAGCTGGCACCACTTGAAAGTCGGGCTGGTTTGACAGTGCCAAGTGGCTCCTGCAAACTGATGTCCAGAATCAGGACGGGTGAGTTTGGTTTCAGCGGGAAAAGGCCTGAAGTTTGTCTTCAAACCCCGTGCTCTAATTGGCCGGGTGGCTCCTGGATTTCCATGATATGCAGGATGGTTCCCAGACCCAAGCTGGCACCACTTGAAAGTCAGGCTGGTTTGACAATGCCAAGTGGCTCCTGCAACCTGCCATCCTATACCGGGTCAGGTGAGTTTGGTTTGTCCGGGAAAAAGGCCGAGGTTTATGTTCGGGGCCTGTGGCCAGCTGCCTCCTGACGTTCTGCAATACGCAGGATGGTTCCCAGACCCAAGCTGGCACCGCTTCAAAGTCGCAGTGGTTTAACAGTGCTATGTGGCTCCTGCAATCTGCCCTGCTGAAGCAGGCCCAGTGCTTTTTTTTTTCCCCAGGGAAAAAGGCCAAGGTTGGTGTTCAGGGCCTGTGGCCTGGAGTGGCAGGCTGCCTCCTGAAATTCTGCGACACGCAGGATGGTTCCCAGACCGAAGCTGGCACCACTTGAAAGTCGGGCTGGTTTGACAGTGCCTAGTGGCTCCTGCAAACTGACGTCCAGAATCAGGACGGGTGAGTTTGGTTTCTGCAGGAAAAGGCCTGAAGTTTGTGTTCAAACCCTGTGCTCTAATTGGCCGGCTCGCTCCCGGAATTCCAGGAAATGCAGGATGGTTCCCAGACCCAAGGTGGCACCACTTCCAAGTCGGGCTGGTTTGACAGTGCCAAGTGGCTCCTGCAAACTGACGTCCAGAATCAGGACGGGTGAGTTTGGTTTCTGCGGGAAAAGGCCTGAAGTTTGTCTTCAAACCCTGTGCCCTAATTGGCTGGCTGGCTCCTGGAATTCCATAATATGCAGGATGGTTCCCAGACCCAAGGTGGCACCAGTGCCAAGTCAGGCTGGTTTGACAATGCCATGTGGCTCCTGCAATCTGCCATTCAGAACCGGGGCAGGTGAGTGTTGTTTGTCCGGGTAAAGGGCCGAGGTTTGTGTTCAGGGCCTGTGGCCGGCTGCCTCCTGAAATTCTGCGATACGCAGGATGGTTTCCAGACCGAAGCTGGCACCACTTCCAAGTCGGGCTGGTTTGACAGTGCCAAGTGGCTCCTGCAAACTGACGTCCAGAATCAGGACGGGTGAGTTTGGTTTCTGCGGGAAAAGGCCTGAAGTTTGTCTTCAATCCCGTGCCCTAATTGGCTGGCTGGCTCCTGGAATTCCATAATATGCAGGATGGTTCCCAGACCCAAGGTGGCACCAGTGCCAAGTCAGGCTGGTTTGACAATGCCATGTGGCTCCTGCAATCTGCCATTCAGAACCGGGGCAGGTGAGTGTTGTTTGTCCGGGTAAAGGGCCGAGGTTTGTGTTCAGGGCCTGTGGCCGGAAGTGGCCGGCTGCCTCCTGAAATTCTGCGATACGCAGGATGCTTTCCAGACCGAAGCTGGCACCACTTGAAAGTCGGGCTGGTTTGACAGTGCCAAGTGGCTGCTGCAACCTGATGTCCAGTACCGGGCCAGGTGAAATTGGTTTGTCCGGGAAAAGGGCCGAGGTTGCTCTTCAAACCCTGTGGCCTAATTTGCCGGCTGGCTCCTGAAATTCCATGATATGCAGGATGGTTCCCAGACCCAAGCAGGCACCAGTGCCAAGGCAGGCTGGTTTAACAGTACCAAGTGGCTCCTGCAATCTCCCATCTAGAACCAGGCCAGGTGAGGTTTTTTTGCCAGGGAAAAGGGCCGAGGTTGGTGTTCACAGCCTGTGGTCTGGAGGGGCAGCCTGGCTCCTGAAATTCCATGATTCGCAGGATTATTCCCAGACCCAAGCTGGCACCACTTCAAAGTTGGGCTGGTTTGACAGTGCCAAGTGGCTCCTGTACCTTGCTGTCCAGTACCGGGCCAGGTGAGTTTGGTTTGTGCGGGAAAAAGGCTGAGGTTTGTCTTCAAACCCTGTGGCCTAATTGGCCAGCTGGCTCCTGGAATTCCATGATATGCAGGATGGTTCCCAGACCCAAGCTGGTCGCATTCCCAAGTGTGGCTTCTTTGACAGTGCCAAGTGGCTGCTGCAATCTGCCGTCCTGTACCGGGCCAGGTGAGTTTGGTTTGCCAGGGAAAAGGGCCGAGGTTTGTGTCTGGTGGCCTGTGGCTGGAAGTGGCTGGCTGCCTCCTGAAGTTCTGCGATATGCAGGATGGTTCCCAGACCCAAGCTGGCACCACTTCAAAGTCGCACTGGTTTAACAGTGATATGTGGCTCCTGCAATCTGCCCCCCTGAAGCAGGCCCAGTGCTTTTTTTTTTCCCAGGGAAAAGGCCCGAGGTCTGTGTTCGTGGCCTTGTGGCCTGGAGTGGCAGGCTGGCTCCTGAAATTGCATGGCACGCAGGATGGTTCCCCGGCCCAAGCTGGCACCAGTCCAAGTTTGGCTGCTTTGACAGTGCCAAGGGGCTCCTACATTCTCCCATCTAGAACTAGGCAAGGTGAGGGGTTTTTTTCCCAGGGAAAAGGGCGGAGGTTGGTGTTCACGGCCTGTGGTCAGGAGTGCCAGGCTGGCTCCTGAAATTCCATGATTCGCAGGATTGTTCCCAGACCCAAGCTGGCACCACTTCAAAGTCGGGCTGGTTTGACAGTGCCAAGTGGCTCCTGCAACCTGACGTCCAGAATCAGGACGGATGAGTTTGGTTTGTCCGGGAAAAGGGCTGAAGTTTGTCTTCAAACCCTGTGGCCTAATTGGCCGGCTGGCTCCTGGAATTCCATGATATGCAGGATGGTTCCCAGACCCAAGCTGGCACCACTTGAAAGTCGGGCTGGTTTGACAGTGCCAAGTGGCTCCTGCAAACTGACGTCCAGAATCAGGATGGGTGACTTTGGTTTCTGCGGGAAAAGGCCTGAAGTTTGTCTTCAAACCCTGTGCTCTAATTGGCCGGGTGGCTCCCGGAATTCCATAATATGCAGGATGGTTCCCAGACCCAAGCTGGCACCCCTTCAAAGTCGGGCTGGTTTGACAGTGCCAAGTGGCTCCTGCAAACTGACGTCCAGAATCCGGACGGGTGACTTTGGTTTCTGCGGGAAAAGGCCTGAAGTGTGTCTTCAAACCCTGTGCCCTAATTGGCCGGCTGGCTCCTGGAATTCCATGATATGCAGGATGGTTTCCAGACCCAAGGTGGCACCAGTGCCAAGTCAGGCTGGTTTGACAATGCCATGTGGCTCCTGCAATCTGCCATTCAGAACCGGGGCAGGTGAGTGTTGTTTGTCCAGGTAAAGGGCCGAGGTTTGTGGTCAGGGCCTGTGGCCGGAAGTGGCCGGCTGCCTCCTGAAATTCTGCGATACGCAGGATGGTTCCCAGACCGAAGCTGGCACCACTTGAAAGTCGGGCTGGTTTGACAGTGCCAAGTGGCTCCTGCAAACTGACGTCCAGAATCAGGACGGGTGAGTTTTGTTTCTGCGGGAAAAGGCCTGAAGTTTGTCTTCAAACCCCGTGCCCTAATTGGCTGGCTGGCTCCTGGAATTCCATGATATGCAGGATGGTTCCCAGACCCAAGGTGGCACCAGTGCCAAGTCAGGCTGGTTTGACAACGCCATGTGGCTCCTGCAATCTGCCATTCAGAACCGGGGCAGGTGAGGTTTGTTTGTCCGGGTAAAGGGCCGAGGTTTGTGTTCAGTTCCTGTGGCCAGAAGTGGCCGGCTGCCTCCTGAAATTCTGCGATACGCAGGATGGTTCCCAGACCGAAGCTGGCACCACTTGAAAGTCGGGCTGGTTTGACAGTGCCAAGTGGCTCCTGCAAACTGACGTCCAGAATCAGGACGGGTGAGTTTGGTTTCTGCGGGAAAAGGCCTGAAGTTTGTCTTCAAACCCTGTGCTCTAATTGGCCGCGTGGCTCCCGGAATTCCATGATATGCAGGATGGTTCCCAGACCCAAGGTGGCACCACTTCCAAGTCGGGCTGGTTTGACAGTGCCAAGTGGCTCCTGCAAACTGACGTCCAGAATCAGGACAGGTGAGTTTGGTTTCTGCGGGAAAAGGCCTGAAGTTTGTCTTCAAACCCCGTGCCCTAATTGGCTGACTGGCTCCTGGAATTCCATAATATGCAGGATGGTTCCCAGACCCAAGGTGGCACCAGTGCCAAGTCAGGCTGGTTTGACAATGCCATGTGGCTCCTGCAATCTGCCATTCGGAACCGGGGCAGGTGAGTGTTGTTTGTCCGGGTAAAGGGCCGAGGTTTGTGTTCAGGGCCTGTGGCCGGAAGTGGCCGGCTGCCTCCTGAAATTCTGCGATACGCAGGATGGTTCCCAGACCCAAGCTGCACCACTTGAAAGTCGGGCTGGTTTGACAGTGCCAAGTGGCTCCTGCAAACTGACGTCCAGAATCAGGACAGGTGAGTTTGGTTTCTGCGGGAAAAGGCCTGAAGTTTGTCTTCAAACCCTGTGCTCTAATTGGCCGGCTGGCTCCCGGAATTCCAGGAAATGCAGGATGGTTCCCAGACCCAAGCTGGCACCACTTCCAAGTCAGGCTGGTTTGACAGTGCCAAGTGGCTCCTACAAACTGACGTCCAGAATCAGGACGGGTGAGTTTGGTTTCTGCGGGAAAAGGCCTGAAGTTTGTCTTCAAACCCCGTGCCCTAATTGGCCGGCTGGCTCCTGGAATTCCATGATATGCAGGATGGTTCCCAGACCCAAGGTGGCACCAGTGCCAAGTCAGGCTGGTTTGACAATGCCATGTAGCTCCTGCAATCTGCCATTCAGAACCGGGGCAGGTGAGTGTTGTTTGTCCGGGTAAAGGGCCGAGGTTTGTGGTCAGGGCCTGTGGCCGGAAGTGGCCGGCTGCCTCCTGAAATTCTGCGATACGCAGGATGGTTTCCAGACCCAAGCTGGCACCACTTCAAAGTCGGGCTGGTTTGAGAGTGCCAAGTGGCTCCTGCAAACTGACGTCCAGAATCAGGACAGGTGAGTTTGGTTTCTGCGGGAAAAGGCCTGAAGTTTGTCTTCAAACCCCGTGCCATAATTGGCTGGCTGGCTCCTGGAATTCCATAATATGCAGGATGGTTCCCAGACCCAAGGTGGCACCAATGCCAAGTCAGGCTGGTTTGACAATGCCATGTGGCTCCTGCAATCTGCCATTCAGAACCGGGGCAGGTGAGTGTTGTTTGTCCGGGTAAAGGGCCGAGGTTTGTGTTCAGGGCCTGTGGCCGGAAGTGGCAAGCTGCCTCCTGAAATTCTGCGATACGCAGGATGGTTTCCAGAACGAAGCTGGCACCACTTGAAAGTCGGGCTGGTTTGACAGTGCCAAGTGGCTCCTGCAAACTGATGTCCAGAATCAGGACGGGTGAGTTTGGTTTCAGCGGGAAAAGGCCTGAAGTTTGTCTTCAAACCCCGTGCTCTAATTGGCCGGGTGGCTCCTGGATTTCCATGATATGCAGGATGGTTCCCAGACCCAAGCTGGCACCACTTGAAAGTCAGGCTGGTTTGACAATGCCAAGTGGCTCCTGCAACCTGCCATCCTATACCGGGTCAGGTGAGTTTGGTTTGTCCGGGAAAAAGGCCGAGGTTTATGTTCGGGGCCTGTGGCCAGCTGCCTCCTGACGTTCTGCAATACGCAGGATGGTTCCCAGACCCAAGCTGGCACCGCTTCAAAGTCGCAGTGGTTTAACAGTGCTATGTGGCTCCTGCAATCTGCCCTGCTGAAGCAGGCCCAGTGCTTTTTTTTTTCCCCAGGGAAAAAGGCCAAGGTTGGTGTTCAGGGCCTGTGGCCTGGAGTGGCAGGCTGCCTCCTGAAATTCTGCGACACGCAGGATGGTTCCCAGACCGAAGCTGGCACCACTTGAAAGTCGGGCTGGTTTGACAGTGCCTAGTGGCTCCTGCAAACTGACGTCCAGAATCAGGACGGGTGAGTTTGGTTTCTGCAGGAAAAGGCCTGAAGTTTGTGTTCAAACCCTGTGCTCTAATTGGCCGGCTCGCTCCCGGAATTCCAGGAAATGCAGGATGGTTCCCAGACCCAAGGTGGCACCACTTCCAAGTCGGGCTGGTTTGACAGTGCCAAGTGGCTCCTGCAAACTGACGTCCAGAATCAGGACGGGTGAGTTTGGTTTCTGCGGGAAAAGGCCTGAAGTTTGTCTTCAAACCCTGTGCCCTAATTGGCTGGCTGGCTCCTGGAATTCCATAATATGCAGGATGGTTCCCAGACCCAAGGTGGCACCAGTGCCAAGTCAGGCTGGTTTGACAATGCCATGTGGCTCCTGCAATCTGCCATTCAGAACCGGGGCAGGTGAGTGTTGTTTGTCCGGGTAAAGGGCCGAGGTTTGTGTTCAGGGCCTGTGGCCGGAAGTGGCCGGCTGCCTCCTGAAATTCTGCGATACGCAGGATGCTTTCCAGACCGAAGCTGGCACCACTTGAAAGTCGGGCTGGTTTGACAGTGCCAAGTGGCTGCTGCAACCTGATGTCCAGTACCGGGCCAGGTGAAATTGGTTTGTCCGGGAAAAGGGCCGAGGTTGCTCTTCAAACCCTGTGGCCTAATTTGCCGGCTGGCTCCTGAAATTCCATGATATGCAGGATGGTTCCCAGACCCAAGCAGGCACCAGTGCCAAGGCAGGCTGGTTTAACAGTACCAAGTGGCTCCTGCAATCTCCCATCTAGAACCAGGCCAGGTGAGGTTTTTTTGCCAGGGAAAAGGGCCGAGGTTGGTGTTCACAGCCTGTGGTCTGGAGGGGCAGCCTGGCTCCTGAAATTCCATGATTCGCAGGATTATTCCCAGACCCAAGCTGGCACCACTTCAAAGTTGGGCTGGTTTGACAGTGCCAAGTGGCTCCTGTACCTTGCTGTCCAGTACCGGGCCAGGTGAGTTTGGTTTGTGCGGGAAAAAGGCTGAGGTTTGTCTTCAAACCCTGTGGCCTAATTGGCCGGCTGGCTCCTGGAATTCCATGATATGCAGGATGGTTCCCAGACCCAAGCTGGTCGCATTCCCAAGTGTGGCTTCTTTGACAGTGCCAAGTGGCTGCTGCAATCTGCCGTCCTGTACCGGGCCAGGTGAGTTTGGTTTGCCAGGGAAAAGGGCCGAGGTTTGTGTCTGGTGGCCTGTGGCTGGAAGTGGCTGGCTGCCTCCTGAAGTTCTGCGATATGCAGGATGGTTCCCAGACCCAAGCTGGCACCACTTCAAAGTCGCACTGGTTTAACAGTGATATGTGGCTCCTGCAATCTGCCCCCCTGAAGCAGGCCCAGTGCTTTTTTTTTTCCCAGGGAAAAGGCCCGAGGTCTGTGTTCGTGGCCTTGTGGCCTGGAGTGGCAGGCTGGCTCCTGAAATTGCATGGCACGCAGGATGGTTCCCCGGCCCAAGCTGGCACCAGTCCAAGTTTGGCTGCTTTGACAGTGCCAAGGGGCTCCTACATTCTCCCATCTAGAACTAGGCAAGGTGAGGGGTTTTTTTCCCAGGGAAAAGGGCGGAGGTTGGTGTTCACGGCCTGTGGTCAGGAGTGCCAGGCTGGCTCCTGAAATTCCATGATTCGCAGGATTGTTCCCAGACCCAAGCTGGCACCACTTCAAAGTCGGGCTGGTTTGACAGTGCCAAGTGGCTCCTGCAACCTGACGTCCAGAATCAGGACGGATGAGTTTGGTTTGTCCGGGAAAAGGGCTGAAGTTTGTCTTCAAACCCTGTGGCCTAATTGGCCGGCTGGCTCCTGGAATTCCATGATATGCAGGATGGTTCCCAGACCCAAGCTGGCACCACTTGAAAGTCGGGCTGGTTTGACAGTGCCAAGTGGCTCCTGCAAACTGACGTCCAGAATCAGGACGGGTGAGTTTGGTTTCTGCGGGAAAAGGCCTGAAGTTTGTCTTCAAACCCTGTGCTCTAATTGGCCGGGTGGCTCCCGGAATTCCATAATATGCAGGATGGTTCCCAGACCCAAGCTGGCACCACTTGAAAGTCGGGCTGGTTTGACAGTGCCAAGTGGCTCCTGCAAACTGACGTCCAGAATCAGGACGGGTGAGTTTGGTTTCTGCGGGAAAAGGCCTGAAGTTTGTCTTCAAACCCCGTGCCCTAATTGGCTGGCTGGCTCCTGGAATTCCATGATATGCAGGATGGTTCCCAGACCCAAGGTGGCACCAGTGCCAAGTCAGGCTGGTTTGACAACGCCATGTGGCTCCTGCAATCTGCCATTCAGAACCGGGGCAGGTGAGTGTTGTTTGTCCGGGTAAAGGGCCGAGGTTTGTGTTCAGTTCCTGTGGCCAGAAGTGGCCGGCTGCCTCCTGAAATTCTGCGATACGCAGGATGGTTCCCAGACCGAAGCTGGCACCACTTGAAAGTCGGGCTGGTTTGACAGTGCCAAGTGGCTCCTGCAAACTGACGTCCAGAATCAGGACGGGTGAGTTTGGTTTCTGCGGGAAAAGGCCTGAAGTTTGTCTTCAAATCCCGTGCCCTAATTGGCTGGCTGGCTCCTGGAATTCCATGATATGCAGGATGGTTCCCAGACCCAAGGTGGCACCACTTCCAAGTCGGGCTGGTTTGACAGTGCCAAGTGGCTCCTGCAAACTGACGTCCAGAATCAGGACAGGTGAGTTTGGTTTCTGCGGGAAAAGGCCTGAAGTTTGTCTTCAAACCCCGTGCCCTAATTGGCTGACTGGCTCCTGGAATTCCATAATATGCAGGATGGTTCCCAGACCCAAGGTGGCACCAGTGCCAAGTCAGGCTGGTTTGACAATGCCATGTGGCTCCTGCAATCTGCCATTCAGAACCGGGGCAGGTGAGTGTTGTTTGTCCGGGTAAAGGGCCGAGGTTTGTGTTCAGGGCCTGTGGCCGGAAGTGGCCGGCTGCCTCCTGAAATTCTGCGATACGCAGGATGGTTCCCAGACCCAAGCTGGCACCACTTGAAAGTCGGGCTGGTTTGACAGTGCCAAGTGGCTCCTGCAAACTGACGTCCAGAATCAGGACAGGTGAGTTTGGTTTCTGCGGGAAAAGGCCTGAAGTTTGTCTTCAAACCCTGTGCTCTAATTGGCCGGCTGGCTCCCGGAATTCCAGGAAATGCAGGATGGTTCCCAGACCCAAGCTGGCACCACTTCCAAGTCAGGCTGGTTTGACAGTGCCAAGTGGCTCCTACAAACTGACGTCCAGAATCTGGACGGGTGAGTTTGGTTTCTGCGGGAAAAGGCCTGAAGTTTGTCTTCAAACCCCGTGCCCTAATTGGCCGGCTGGCTCCTGGAATTCCATGATATGCAGGATGGTTCCCAGACCCAAGGTGGCACCAGTGCCAAGTCAGGCTGGTTTGACAATGCCATGTAGCTCCTGCAATCTGCCATTCAGAACCGGGGCAGGTGAGTGTTGTTTGTCCGGGTAAAGGGCCGAGGTTTGTGGTCAGGGCCTGTGGCCGGAAGTGGCCGGCTGCCTCCTGAAATTCTGCGATACGCAGGATGGTTTCCAGACCCAAGCTGGCACCACTTCAAAGTCGGGCTGGTTTGACAGTGCCAAGTGGCTCCTGCAAACTGACGTCCAGAATCAGGACAGGTGACTTTGGTTTCTGCGGGAAAAGGCCTGAAGTTTGTCTTCAAACCCCGTGCCATAATTGGCTGGCTGGCTCCTGGAATTCCATAATATGCAGGATGGTTCCCAGACCCAAGGTGGCACCAGTGCCAAGTCAGGCTGGTTTGACAATGCCATGTGGCTCCTGCAATCTGCCATTCAGAACCGGGGCAGGTGAGTGTTGTTTGTCCGGGTAAAGGGCCGAGGTTTGTGTTCAGGGCCTGTGGCTGGAAGTGGCCGGCTGCCTCCTGAAATTCTGCGATACGCAGGATGGTTCCCAGACCGAAGCTGGCACCACTTCAAAGTCGGGCTGGTTTGACAGTGCCAAGTGGCTCCTGCAAACTGACGTCCAGAATCAGGATGGGTAAGTTTGGTTTCTGCGGGAAAAGGCCTGAAGTTTGTCTTCAAACCGTGTGCTCTAATTGGCCGGCTGGCTCCCGGAATTCCAGGAAATGCAGGATGGTTCCCAGACCCAAGGTGGCACCACTTCCAAGTCGGGCTGGTTTGACAGTGCCAAGTGGCTCCTGCAAACTGACGTCCAGAATCAGGACGGGTGAGTTTGGTTTCTGCGGGAAAAGGCCTGAAGTTTGTCTTCAAACCCTGTGCCCGAATTGGCTGGCTGGCTCCTGGAATTCAATGATATGCAGGATGGTTCCCAGACCCAAGGTGGCACCAGTGCCAAGTCAGGCTGGTTTCACAATGCCATGTGGCTCCTGCAATCTGCCATTCAGAACCGGGGCAGGTGAGTGTTGTTTGTCCGGGTAAAGGGCCGAGGTTTGTGTTCAGGGCCTGTGGCCGGAAGTGGCAAGCTGCCTCCTGAAATTCTGCGATACGCAGGATGGTTTCCAGAACGAAGCTGGCACCACTTGAAAGTCGGGCTGGTTTGACAGTGCCAAGTGGCTCCTGCAAACTGATGTCCAGAATCAGGACGGGTGAGTTTGGTTTCAGCGGGAAAAGGCCTGAAGTTTGTCTTCAAACCCCGTGCTCTAATTGGCCGGGTGGCTCCTGGATTTCCATGATATGCAGGATGGTTCCCAGACCCAAGCTGGCACCACTTGAATGTCAGGCTGGTTTGACAATGCCAAGTGGCTCCTGCAACCTGCCATCCTATACCGGGTCAGGTGAGTTTGGTTTGTCCGGGAAAAAGGCCGAGGTTTATGTTCGGGGCCTGTGGCCAGCTGCCTCCTGACGTTCTGCAATACGCAGGATGGTTCCCAGACCCAAGCTGGCACCGCTTCAAAGTCGCAGTGGTTTAACAGTGCTATGTGGCTCCTGCAATGTGCCCTGCTGAAGCAGGCCCAGTGCTTTTTTTTTTCCCCAGGGAAAAAGGCCAAGGTTGGTGTTCAGGGCCTGTGGCCTGGAGTGGCAGGCTGCCTCCTGAAATTCTGCGACACGCAGGATGGTTCCCAGACCGAAGCTGGCACCACTTGAAAGTCGGGCTGGTTTGACAGTGCCTAGTGGCTCCTGCAAACTGACTTCCAGAATCAGGACGGGTGAGTTTGGTTTCTGCGGGAAAAGGCCTGAAGTTTGTCTTCAAACCCCGTGCTCTAATTGGCCGGGTGGCTCCCGGAATTCCACGATATGCAGGATGGTTCCCAGACCCAAGATGGCACGACTTCCAAGTCGGGCTGGTTTGACAGTGCCAAGTGGCTCCTGCAAACTGACGTCCAGAATCCGGATGGGTGACTTTGGTTTCTGCGGGAAAAGGCCTGAAGTTTGTCTTCAAACCCTGTGCCCTAATTGGCCGGCTGGCTCCTGGAATTCCATGATATGCAGGATGGTTCACAGACCCAAGGTGGCACCAGTGCCAAGTCAGGCTGGTTTGACAATGCCATGTGGCTCCTGCAATCTGCCATTCAGAACCGGGGCAGGTGAGTGTTGTTTGTCCGGGTAAAGGGCCGAGGTTTGTGGTCAGGGCCTGTGGCTGGAAGTGGCCGGCTGCCTCCTGAAATTCTGCGATACGCAGGATGGTTCCCAGACCGAAGCTGGCACCACTTGAAAGTCGGGCTGGTTTGACAGTGCCAAGTGGCTCCTGCAAACTGACGTCCTGAATCAGGACGGGTGAGTTTGGTTTCTGCGGGAAAAGGCCTGAAGTTTGTCTTCAAACCCTGTGCTCTAATTGGCCGGCTCGCTCCCGGAATTCCAGGAAATGCAGGATGGTTCCCAGACCCAAGGTGGCACCACTTCCAAGTCGGGCTGGTTTGACAGTGCCAAGTGGCTCCTGCAAACTGACGTCCAGAATCCGGATGGGTGACTTTGGTTTCTGCGGGAAAAGGCCTGAAGTTTGTCTTCAAACCCTGTGCCCTAATTGGCCGGCTGGCTCCTGGAATTCCATGATATGCAGGATGGTTCACAGACCCAAGGTGGCACCAGTGCCAAGTCAGGCTGGTTTGACAATGCCATGTGGCTCCTGCAATCTGCCATTCAGAACCGGGGCAGGTGAGTGTTGTTTGTCCGGGTAAAGGGCCGAGGTTTGTGGTCAGGGCCTGTGGCTGGAAGTGGCCGGCTGCCTCCTGAAATTCTGCGATACGCAGGATGGTTCCCAGACCGAAGCTGGCACCACTTGAAAGTCGGGCTGGTTTGACAGTGCCAAGTGGCTCCTGCAAACTGACGTCCTGAATCAGGACGGGTGAGTTTGGTTTCTGCAGGAAAAGGCCTGAAGTTTGTCTTCAAACCCTGTGCTCTAATTGGCCGGCTCGCTCCCGGAATTCCAGGAAATGCAGGATGGTTCCCAGACCCAAGGTGGCACCACTTCCAAGTCGGGCTGGTTTGACAGTGCCAAGTGGCTCCTGCAAACTGACGTCCAGAATCAGGACGGGTGAGTTTGGTTTCTGCGGGAAAAGGCCTGAAGTTTGTCTTCAAACCCTGTGCCCTAATTGGCTGGCTGGCTCCTGGAATTCCATAATATGCAGGATGGTTCCCAGACCCAAGGTGGCACCAGTGCCAAGTCAGGCTGGTTTGACAATGCCATGTGGCTCCTGCAATCTGCCATTCAGAACCGGGGCAGGTGAGTGTTGTTTGTCCGGGTAAAGGGCCGAGGTTTGTGTTCAGGGCCTGTGGCCGGCTGCCTCCTGAAATTCTGCGATACGCAGGATGGTTTCCAGACCGAAGCTGGCACCACTTGAAAGTCGGGCTGGTTTGACAGTGCCAAGTGGCTCCTGCAAACTGACGTCCAGAATCAGGACGGGTGAGTTTGGTTTCTGCGGGAAAAGGCCTGAAGTTTGTCTTCAATCCCGTGCCCTAATTGGCTGGCTGGCTCCTGGAATTCCATAATATGCAGGATGGTTCCCAGACCCAAGGTGGCACCAGTGCCAAGTCAGGCTGGTTTGACAATGCCATGTGGCTCCTGCAATCTGCCATTCAGAACCGGGGCAGGTGAGTGTTGTTTGTCCGGGTAAAGGGCCGAGGTTTGTGTTCAGTTCCTGTGGCCAGAAGTGGCCGGCTGCCTCCTGAAATTCTGCGATACGCAGGATGGTTCCCAGACCGAAGCTGGCACCACTTGAAAGTCGGGCTGGTTTGACAGTGCCAAGTGGCTCCTGCAAACTGACGTCCAGAATCAGGCCAGGTGAGTTTGGTTTCTGCGGGAAAAGGCCTGAAGTTTGTCTTCAAACCCTGTGCTCTATTTGGCCGCGTGGCTCCCGGAATTCCATGATATGCAGGATGGTTCCCAGACCCAAGGTGGCACCACTTCCAAGTCGGGCTGGTTTGACAGTGCCAAGTGGCTCCTGCAAACTGACGTCCAGAATCAGGACAGGTGAGTTTGGTTTCTGCGGGAAAAGGCCTGAAGTTTGTCTTCAAACCCCGTGCCCTAATTGGCTGACTGGCTCCTGGAATTCCATAATATGCAGGATGGTTCCCAGACCCAAGGTGGCACCAGTGCCAAGTCAGGCTGGTTTGACAATGCCATGTGGCTCCTGCAATCTGCCATTCGGAACCGGGGCAGGTGAGTGTTGTTTGTCCGGGTAAAGGGCCGAGGTTTGTGTTCAGGGCCTGTGGCCGGAAGTGGCCGGCTGCCTCCTGAAATTCTGCGATACGCAGGATGGTTCCCAGACCGAAGCTGGCACCACTTGAAAGTCGGGCTGGTTTGACAGTGCCAAGTGGCTCCTGCAAACTG
Source organism: Calcarius lapponicus (assembly GCA_039654755.1). Taxonomy (NCBI): domain Eukaryota; kingdom Metazoa; phylum Chordata; class Aves; order Passeriformes; family Fringillidae; genus Calcarius; species Calcarius lapponicus. Next base: position 325,967 of record JBBFKN010000091.1, on the reverse strand, counting down.
ACGTCCAGAATCAGGACAGGTGAGTTTGGTTTCTGCGGGAAAAGGCCTGAAGTTTGTCTTCAAACCCTGTGCTCTAATTGGCCGGCTGGCTCCCGGAATTCCAGGAAATGCAGGATGGTTCCCAGACCCAAGGTGGCACCACTTCAAAGTCAGGCTTGTTTGACAATGCCATGTGGCTCCTGCAACCTGCCATCCTATACCGGGTCAGCTGAGTTTGGTTTGTCCGGGAAACAGGCCGAGGTTTATGTTCGGGGCCTGTGGCCCGCTGCCTCCTGACGTTCTGCAATACGCAGGATGGTTCCCAGACCCAAGCTGGCACCGCTTCAAAGTCGCAGTGGTTTAACAGTGCTATGTGGCTCCTGCCATCTGCCCTGCTGCAGCAGGCCCAGTGCTTTGTTTTTTCCCCAGGGAAAAAGGCCAAGGTTAGTGTTCAGGGCCTGTGGCCTGGAGTGGCAGGCTGCCTCCTGAAATTCTGCGATACGCAGGATGGTTCCCAGACCGAAGCTGGCACCACTTGAAAGTCGGGCTGGTTTGACAGTGCCTAGTGGCTCCTGCAAACTGACGTCCAGAATCAGGATGGGTGAGTTTGGTTTCTGCGGGGAAAAGGCCTGAAGTTTGTCTTCAAACCCCGTGCTCTAATTGGCCGGGTGGCTCCCGGCATTCCACGATATGCAGGATGGTTCCCAGACCCAAGATGGCACCACTTCAAAGTCGGGCTGGTTTGACAGTGCCAAGTGGCTCCTGCAAACTGACGTCCAGAATCAGGATGGGTAAGTTTGGTTTCTGCGGGAAAAGGCCTGAAGTTTGTCTTCAAACCCTGTGCTCTAATTGGCCGGCTGGCTCCTGGAATTCCATGATATGCAGGATGGTTCCCAGACCCAAGGTGGCACCAGTGCCAAGTCAGGCTGGTTTGACAATGCCATGTAGCTCCTGCAATCTGCCATTCAGAACCGGGGCAGGTGAGTGTTGTTTGTCCGGGTAAAGGGCCGAGGTTTGTGGTCAGGGCCTGTGGCCGGAAGTGGCCGGCTGCCTCCTGAAATTCTGCGATACGCAGGATGGTTTCCAGACCGAAGCTGGCACCACTTGAAAGTCGGGCTGGTTTGACAGTGCCAAGTGGCTCCTGCAAACTGACGTCCAGAATCAGGACGGGTGAGTTTGGTTTCTGCGGGAAAAGGCCTGAAGTTTGTCTTCAAACCCCGTGCTCTAATTGGCCGGGTGGCTCCCGGAATTCCATAATATGCAGGATGGTTCCCAGACCCAAGCTGGCACCACTTCAAAGTCGGGCTGGTTTGACAGTGCCAAGTGGCTCCTGCAAACTGACGTCCAGAATCCGGACGGGTGACTTTGGTTTCTGCGGGAAAAGGCCTGAAGTGTGTCTTCAAACCCTGTGCCCTAATTGGCTGGCTGGCTCCTGGAATTCCATGATATGCAGGATGGTTTCCAGACCCAAGGTGGCACCAGTGCCAAGTCAGGCTGGTTTGACAATGCCATGTGGCTCCTGCAATCTGCCATTCAGAACCGGGGCAGGTGAGTGTTGTTTGTCCAGGTAAAGGGCCGAGGTTTGTGGTCAGGGCCTGTGGCCGGAAGTGGCCGGCTGCCTCCTGAAATTCTGCGATACGCAGGATGGTTCCCAGACCGAAGCTGGCACCACTTGAAAGTCGGGCTGGTTTGACAGTGCCAAGTGGCTCCTGCAAACTGACGTCCAGAATCAGGATGGGTGACTTTGGTTTCTGCGGGAAAAGGCCTGAAGTTTGTCTTCAAATCCCGTGCCCTAATTGGCTGGCTGGCTCCTGGAATTCCATAATATGCAGGATGGTTCCCAGACCCAAGGTGGCACCAGTGCCAAGTCAGGCTGGTTTGACAATGCCATGTGGCTCCTGCAATCTGCCATTCAGAACCGGGGCAGGTGAGTGTTGTTTGTCCGGGTAAAGGGCCGAGGTTTGTGTTCAGTTCCTGTGGCCAGAAGTGGCCGGCTGCCTCCTGAAATTCTGCGATACGCAGGATGGTTCCCAGACCGAAGCTGGCACCACTTGAAAGTCGGGCTGGTTTGACAGTGCCAAGTGGCTCCTGCAAACTGACGTCCAGAATCAGGCCAGGTGAGTTTGGTTTCTGCGGGAAAAGGCCTGAAGTTTGTCTTCAAACCCTGTGCTCTAATTGGCCGCGTGGCTCCCGGAATTCCATGATATGCAGGATGGTTCCCAGACCCAAGGTGGCACCACTTCCAAGTCGGGCTGGTTTGACAGTGCCAAGTGGCTCCTGCAAACTGACGTCCAGAATCAGGACAGGTGAGTTTGGTTTCTGCGGGAAAAGGCCTGAAGTTTGTCTTCAAACCCTGTGCTCTAATTGGCCGGCTGGCTCCCGGAATTGCAGGAAATGCAGGATGGTTCCCAGACCCAAGGTGGCACCACTTCAAAGTCAGGCTTGTTTGACAATGCCATGTGGCTCCTGCAACCTGCCATCCTATACCGGGTCAGCTGAGTTTGGTTTGTCCGGGAAACAGGCCGAGGTTTATGTTCGGGGCCTGTGGCCCGCTGCCTCCTGACGTTCTGCAATACGCAGGATGGTTCCCAGACCCAAGCTGGCACCGCTTCAAAGTCGCAGTGGTTTAACAGTGCTATGTGGCTCCTGCCATCTGCCCTGCTGCAGCAGGCCCAGTGCTTTGTTTTTTCCCCAGGGAAAAAGGCCAAGGTTAGTGTTCAGGGCCTGTGGCCTGGAGTGGCAGGCTGCCTCCTGAAATTCTGCGATACGCAGGATGGTTCCCAGACCGAAGCTGGCACCACTTGAAAGTCGGGCTGGTTTGACAGTGCCTAGTGGCTCCTGCAAACTGACGTCCAGAATCAGGATGGGTGAGTTTGGTTTCTGCGGGGAAAAGGCCTGAAGTTTGTCTTCAAACCCCGTGCTCTAATTGGCCGGGTGGCTCCCGGAATTCCACGATATGCAGGATGGTTCCCAGACCCAAGATGGCACCACTTCAAAGTCGGGCTGGTTTGACAGTGCCAAGTGGCTCCTGCAAACTGACGTCCAGAATCAGGATGGGTAAGTTTGGTTTCTGCGGGAAAAGGCCTGAAGTTTGTCTTCAAACCCTGTGCTCTAATTGGCCGGCTGGCTCCTGGAATTCCATGATATGCAGGATGGTTCCCAGACCCAAGGTGGCACCAGTGCCAAGTCAGGCTGGTTTGACAATGCCATGTAGCTCCTGCAATCTGCTATTCAGAACCGGGGCAGGTGAGTGTTGTTTGTCCGGGTAAAGGGCCGAGGTTTGTGGTCAGGGCCTGTGGCCGGAAGTGGCCGGCTGCCTCCTGAAATTCTGCGATACGCAGGATGGTTTCCAGACCGAAGCTGGCACCACTTGAAAGTCGGGCTGGTTTGACAGTGCCAAGTGGCTCCTGCAAACTGACGTCCAGAATCAGGACGGGTGAGTTTGGTTTCTGCGGGAAAAGGCCTGAAGTTTGTCTTCAAACCCCGTGCCCTAATTGGCTGGCTGGCTCCTGGAATTCCATAATATGCAGGATGGTTCCCAGACCCAAGGTGGCACCAGTGCCAAGTCAGGCTGGTTTGACAATGCCATGTGGCTCCTGCAATCTGCCATTCAGAACCGGGGCAGGTGAGTGTTGTTTGTCCGGGTAAAGGGCCGAGGTTTGTGTTCAGGGCCTGTGGCCGGAAGTGGCCGGCTGCCTCCTGAAATTCTGCGATACGCAGGATGGTTCCCAGAACGAAGCTGGCACCACTTCAAAGTCGGGCTGGTTTGACAGTGCCAAGTGGCTCCTGCAAACTGACGTCCAGAATCGGGATGGGTAAGTTTGGTTTCTGCGGGAAAAGGCCTGAAGTTTGTCTTCAAACCCTGTGCTCTAATTGGCCGGCTGGCTCCCGGAATTCCAGGAAATGCAGGATGGTTCCCAGACCCAAGGTGGCACCACTTCCAAGTCGGGCTGGTTTGACAGTGCCAAGTGGCTCCTGCAAACTGACGTCCAGAATCAGGACGGGTGAGTTTGGTTTCTGCGGGAAAAGGCCTGAAGTTTGTCTTCAAACCCTGTGCCCTAATTGGCTGGCTGGCTCCTGGAATTCCATGATATGCAGGATGGTTCCCAGACCCAAGGTGGCACCAGTGCCAAGTCAGGCTGGTTTGACAATGCCATGTGGCTCCTGCAATCTGCCATTCAGAACCGGGGCAGGTGAGTGTTGTTTGTCCGGGTAAAGGGCCGAGGTTTGTGTTCAGGGCCTGTGGCCGGAAGTGGCCGGCTGCCTCCTGAAATTCTGCGATACGCAGGATGGTTCCCAGACCGAAGCTGGCACCACTTGAAAGTCGGGCTGGTTTGACAGTGCCAAGTGGCTCCTGCAAACTGATGTCCAGAATCAGGACGGGTGAGTTTGGTTTCTGCGGGAAAAGGCCTGAAGTTTGTCTTCAAACCCCGTGCTCTAATTGGCCGGGTGGCTCCTGGAATTCCATGATATGCAGGATGGTTCCCAGACCCAAGGTGGCACCACTTCAAAGTCAGGCTGGTTTGACAATGCCAAGTGGCTCCTGCAACCTGCCATCCTATACCGGGTCAGCTGAGTTTGGTTTGTCCGGGAAACAGGCCGAGGTTTATGTTCGGGGCCTGTGGCCCGCTGCCTCCTGACGTTCTGCAATACGCAGGTTGGTTCCCAGACCCAAGCTGGCACCGCTTCAAAGTCGCAGTGGTTTAACAGTGCTATGTGGCTCCTGCCATCTGCCCTGCTGAAGCAGGCCCAGTGCTTTTTTTTTTCCCCAGGGAAAAAGGCCAAGGTTAGTGTTCAGGGCCTGTGGCCTGGAGTGGCAGGCTGCCTCCTGAAATTCTGCGATACGCAGGATGGTTCCCAGACCGAAGCTGGCACCACTTGAAAGTCGGGCTGGTTTGACAGTGCCTAGTGGCTCCTGCAAACTGACATCCAGAATCAGGATGGGTGAGTTTGGTTTCTGCGGGGAAAAGGCCTGAAGTTTGTCTTCAAACCCCGTGCTCTAATTGGCCGGGTGGCTCCCGGAATTCCACGATATGCAGGATGGTTCCCAGACCCAAGATGGCACCACTTCCAAGTCGGGCTGGTTTGACAGTGCCAAGTGGCTCCTGCAAACTGACGTCCAGAATCCGGATGGGTGACTTTGGTTTCTGCGGGAAAAGGCCTGAAGTTTCTCTTCAAACCCTGTGCCCTAATTGGCCGGCTGGCTCCTGGAATTCCATGATATGCAGGATGGTTCCCAGACCCAAGGTGGCACCAGTGCCAAGTCAGGCTGGTTTGACAATGCCATGTGGCTCCTGCAATCTGCCATTCAGAACCGGGGCAGGTGAGTGTTGTTTGTCCGGGTAAAGGGCCGAGGTTTGTGTTCAGGGCCTGTGGCCGGAAGTGGCCGGCTGCCTCCTGAAATTCTGCGATACGCAGGATGGTTTCCAGACCGAAGCTGGCACCACTTGAAAGTCGGGCTGGTTTGACAGTGCCAAGTGGCTCCTGCAAACTGACGTCCAGAATCAGGACGGGTGAGTTTGGTTTCTGCGGGAAAAGGCCTGAAGTTTGTCTTCAATCCCGTGCCCTAATTGGCTGGCTGGCTCCTGGAATTCCATAATATGCAGGATGGTTCCCAGACCCAAGGTGGCACCAGTGCCAAGTCAGGCTGGTTTGACAATGCCATGTGGCTCCTGCAATCTGCCATTCAGAACCGGGGCAGGTGATTGTTGTTTGTCCGGGTAAAGGGCCGAGGTTTGTGTTCAGGGCCTGTGGCCAGAAGTGGCCGGCTGCCTCCTGAAATTCTGCGATACGCAGGATGGTTCCCAGACCGAAGCTGGCACCACTTCCAAGTCGGGCTGGTTTGACAGTGCCAAGTGGCTCCTGCAAACTGACGTCCAGAATCAGGATGGGTAAGTTTGGTTTCTGCGGGAAAAGGCCTGAAGTTTGTCTTCAAACCCTGTGCTCTAATTGGCCGGCTGGCTCCCGGAATTCCAGGAAATGCAGGATGGTTCCCAGACCCAAGGTGGCACCACTTCCAAGTCGGGCTGGTTTGACAGTGCCAAGTGGCTCCTGCAAACTGACGTCCAGAATCAGGACGGGTGAGTTTGGTTTCTGCGGGAAAAGGCCTGAAGTTTGTCTTCAAACCCTGTGCCCTAATTGGCTGGCTGGCTCCTGGAATTCCATGATATGCAGGATGGTTCCCAGACCCAAGGTGGCACCAGTGCCAAGTCAGGCTGGTTTGACAATGCAATGTGGCTCCTGCAATCTGCCATTCAGAACCGGGGCAGGTGAGTGTTGTTTGTCCGGGTAAAGGGCCGAGGTTTGTGTTCAGGGCCTGTGGCCGGAAGTGGCCGGCTGCCTCCTGAAATTCTGCGATACGCAGGATGGTTCCCAGACCCAAGCTGGCACCACTTCAAAGTCGGGCTGGTTTGACAGTGCCAAGTGGCTCCTGCAAACTGACGTCCAGAATCAGGACGGGTGAGTTTGGTTTCTGCGGGAAAAGGCCTGAAGTTTGTCTTCAAACCCCGTGCCCTAATTGGCTGGCTGGCTCCTGGAATTCCATAATATGCAGGATGGTTCCCAGACCCAAGGTGGCACCAGTGCCAAGTCAGGCTGGTTTGACAATGCCATGTGGCTCCTGCAATCTGCCATTCAGAACCGGGGCAGGTGAGTGTTGTTTGTCCGGGTAAAGGGCCGAGGTTTGTGTTCAGGGCCTGTGGCCGGAAGTGGCCGGCTGCCTCCTGAAATTCTGCGATACGCAGGATGGTTCCCAGAACGAAGCTGGCACCACTTCAAAGTCGGGCTGGTTTGACAGTGCCAAGTGGCTCCTGCAAACTGACGTCCAGAATCAGGACGGGTGAGTTTGGTTTCTGCGGGAAAAGGCCTGAAGTTTGTCTTCAATCCCGTGCCCTAATTGGCTGGCTGGCTCCTGGAATTCCATAATATGCAGGATGGTTCCCAGACCCAAGGTGGCACCAGTGCCAAGTCAGGCTGGTTTGACAATGCCATGTGGCTCCTGCAATCTGCCATTCAGAACCGGGGCAGGTGATTGTTGTTTGTCCGGGTAAAGGGCCGAGGTTTGTGTTCAGGGCCTGTGGCCAGAAGTGGCCGGCTGCCTCCTGAAATTCTGCGATACGCAGGATGGTTCCCAGACCGAAGCTGGCACCACTTCCAAGTCGGGCTGGTTTGACAGTGCCAAGTGGCTCCTGCAAACTGACGTCCAGAATCAGGATGGGTAAGTTTGGTTTCTGCGGGAAAAGGCCTGAAGTTTGTCTTCAAACCCTGTGCTCTAATTGGCCGGCTGGCTCCCGGAATTCCAGGAAATGCAGGATGGTTCCCAGACCCAAGGTGGCACCACTTCCAAGTCGGGCTGGTTTGACAGTGCCAAGTGGCTCCTGCAAACTGACGTCCAGAATCAGGACGGGTGAGTTTGGTTTCTGCGGGAAAAGGCCTGAAGTTTGTCTTCAAACCCTGTGCCCTAATTGGCTGGCTGGCTCCTGGAATTCCATGATATGCAGGATGGTTCCCAGACCCAAGGTGGCACCAGTGCCAAGTCAGGCTGGTTTGACAATGCAATGTGGCTCCTGCAATCTGCCATTCAGAACCGGGGCAGGTGAGTGTTGTTTGTCCGGGTAAAGGGCCGAGGTTTGTGTTCAGGGCCTGTGGCCGGAAGTGGCCGGCTGCCTCCTGAAATTCTGCGATACGCAGGATGGTTCCCAGACCCAAGCTGGCACCACTTCAAAGTCGGGCTGGTTTGACAGTGCCAAGTGGCTCCTGCAAACTGACGTCCAGAATCAGGACGGGTGAGTTTGGTTTCTGCGGGAAAAGGCCTGAAGTTTGTCTTCAAACCCCGTGCCCTAATTGGCTGGCTGGCTCCTGGAATTCCATAATATGCAGGATGGTTCCCAGACCCAAGGTGGCACCAGTGCCAAGTCAGGCTGGTTTGACAATGCCATGTGGCTCCTGCAATCTGCCATTCAGAACCGGGGCAGGTGAGTGTTGTTTGTCCGGGTAAAGGGCCGAGGTTTGTGTTCAGGGCCTGTGGCCGGAAGTGGCCGGCTGCCTCCTGAAATTCTGCGATACGCAGGATGGTTCCCAGAACGAAGCTGGCACCACTTCAAAGTCGGGCTGGTTTGACAGTGCCAAGTGGCTCCTGCAAACTGACGTCCAGAATCGGGATGGGTAAGTTTGGTTTCTGCGGGAAAAGGCCTGAAGTTTGTCTTCAAACCCTGTGCTCTAATTGGCCGGCTGGCTCCCGGAATTCCAGGAAATGCAGGATGGTTCCCAGACCCAAGGTGGCACCACTTCCAAGTCGGGCTGGTTTGACAGTGCCAAGTGGCTCCTGCAAACTGACGTCCAGAATCAGGACGGGTGAGTTTGGTTTCTGCGGGAAAAGGCCTGAAGTTTGTCTTCAAACCCTGTGCCCTAATTGGCTGGCTGGCTCCTGGAATTCCATGATATGCAGGATGGTTCCCAGACCCAAGGTGGCACCAGTGCCAAGTCAGGCTGGTTTGACAATGCCATGTGGCTCCTGCAATCTGCCATTCAGAACCGGGGCAGGTGAGTGTTGTTTGTCCGGGTAAAGGGCCGAGGTTTGTGTTCAGGGCCTGTGGCCGGAAGTGGCCGGCTGCCTCCTGAAATTCTGCGATACGCAGGATGGTTCCCAGACCGAAGCTGGCACCACTTGAAAGTCGGGCTGGTTTGACAGTGCCAAGTGGCTCCTGCAAACTGATGTCCAGAATCAGGACGGGTGAGTTTGGTTTCTGCGGGAAAAGGCCTGAAGTTTGTCTTCAAACCCCGTGCTCTAATTGGCCGGGTGGCTCCTGGAATTCCATGATATGCAGGATGGTTCCCAGACCCAAGGTGGCACCACTTCAAAGTCAGGCTGGTTTGACAATGCCAAGTGGCTCCTGCAACCTGCCATCCTATACCGGGTCAGCTGAGTTTGGTTTGTCCGGGAAACAGGCCGAGGTTTATGTTCGGGGCCTGTGGCCCGCTGCCTCCTGACGTTCTGCAATACGCAGGATGGTTCCCAGACCCAAGCTGGCACCGCTTCAAAGTCGCAGTGGTTTAACAGTGCTATGTGGCTCCTGCCATCTGCCCTGCTGAAGCAGGCCCAGTGCTTTTTTTTTTCCCCAGGGAAAAAGGCCAAGGTTAGTGTTCAGGGCCTGTGGCCTGGAGTGGCAGGCTGCCTCCTGAAATTCTGCGATACGCAGGATGGTTCCCAGACCGAAGCTGGCACCACTTGAAAGTCGGGCTGGTTTGACAGTGCCTAGTGGCTCCTGCAAACTGACGTCCAGAATCAGGATGGGTGAGTTTGGTTTCTGCGGGGAAAAGGCCAGAAGTTTGTCTTCAAACCCCGTGCTCTAATTGGCCGGGTGGCTCCCGGAATTCCACGATATGCAGGATGGTTCCCAGACCCAAGATGGCACCACTTACAAGTCGGGCTGGTTTGACAGTGCCAAGTGGCTCCTGCAAACTGACGTCCAGAATCAGGATGGGTAAGTTTGGTTTCTGCAGGAAAAGGCCTGAAGTTTGTCTTCAAACCCTGTGCTCTAATTGGCCGGCTGGCTCCCGGAATTCCAGGAAATGCAGGATGGTTCCCAGACCCAAGGTGGCACCACTTCAAAGTCGGGCTGGTTTGACAGTGCCAAGTGGCTCCTGCAAACTGACGTCCAGAATCAGGACGGGTGCGTTTGGTTTCTGCGGGAAAAGGCCTGAAGTTTGTCTTCAAACCCTGTGCCCTAATTGGCTGGCTGGCTCCTGGAATTCCATAATATGCAGGATGGTTCCCAGACCCAAGGTGGCACCAGTGCCAAGTCAGGCTGGTTTGACAATGCCATGTGGCTCCTGCAATCTGCCATTCAGAACCGGGGCAGGTGAGTGTTGTTTGTCTGGGTAAAGGGCCGAGGTTTGTGTTCAGGGCCTGTGGCCGGAAGTGGCCGGCTGGCTCCTGAAATTCTGTGATACGCAGGATGGTTCCCAGACCGAAGCTGGCACCACTTGAAAGTCGGGCTGGTTTGACAGTGCCAAGTGGCTCCTGCAAACTGACGTCCAGAATCAGGACAGGTGAGTTTGGTTTCTGCGGGAAAAGGCCTGAAGTTTGTCTTCAAACCCCGTGCCCTAATTGGCTGGCTGGCTCCTGGAATTCCATAATATGCAGGATGGTTCCCAGACCCAAGGTGGCACCAGTGCCAAGTCAGGCTGGTTTGACAATGCCATGTGGCTCCTGCAATCTGCCATTCAGAACCGGGGCAGATGAGTGTTGTTTGTCCGGGTAAAGGGCCGAGGTTTGTGTTCAGGGCCTGTGGCCGGAAGTGGCCGGCTGCCTCCTGAAATTCTGCGATACGCAGGATGGTTCCCAGAACGAAGCTGGCACCACTTCAAAGTCGGGCTGGTTTGACAGTGCCAAGTGGCTCCTGCAAACTGACGTCCAGAATCAGGATGGGTAAGTTTGGTTTCTGCGGGAAAAGGCCTGAAGTTTGTCTTCAAACCCTGTGCTCTAATTGGCCGGCTGGCTCCCGGCATTCCAGGAAATGCAGGATGGTTCCCAGACCCAAGGTGGCACCACTTGAAAGTCGGGCTGGTTTGACAGTGCCAAGTGGCTCCTGCAAACTGATGTCCAGAATCAGGACGGGTGAGTTTGGTTTCTGCGGGAAAAGGCCTGAAGTTTGTCTTCAAACCCCGTGCTCTAATTGGCCGGGTGGCTCCTGGAATTCCATGATATGCAGGATGGTTCCCAGACCCAAGGTGGCACCACTTCAAAGTCAGGCTGGTTTGACAATGCCAAGTGGCTCCTGCAACCTGCCATCCTATACCGGGTCAGCTGAGTTTGGTTTGTCCGGGAAACAGGCCGAGGTTTATGTTCGGGGCCTGTGGCCCGCTGCCTCCTGACGTTCTGCAATACGCAGGATGGTTCCCAGACCCAAGCTGGCACCGCTTCAAAGTCGCAGTGGTTTAACAGTGCTATGTGGCTCCTGCCATCTGCCCTCCTGAAGCAGGCCCAGTGCTTTTTTTTTTCCAGGGAAAAAGGCCAAGGTTGGTGTTCAGGGCCTGTGGCCTGGAGTGTCAGGCTGGCTCCTGGAATTCCATGATATGCAGGATGGTTCCCAGACCCAAGCTGGCCGCAGTCCCAAGTGTGGCTTCTTTGACAGTGCCAAGTGGCTGCTGCAATCTGCCGTCCTGTACCGGGCCAGGTGAGTTTGGTTTGCCAGGGAAAAGGGTTGAGGTTTGTGTCTGGTGGCCTGTGGCTGGAAGTGGCTGGCTGCCTCCTGAAGTTCTGCGATATGCAGGATGGTTCCCAGACCCAAGCTGGCACCACTTCAAAGTTGGGCTGGTCTGACAGTGCCAAGTGGCTGCTGCAACCTGATGTCCAGTACCGGGCCAGGTGAAATTGGTTTGTCCGGGAAAAGGGCCGAGGTTGCTCTTCAAACCCTGTGGCCTAATTTGCCGGCTGGCTCCTGAAATTCCATGATATGCAGGATGGTTCCCAGACCCAAGCAGGCACCAGTGCCAAGGCAGGCTGGTTTAACAGTACCAAGTGGCTCCTGCAATCTCCCATCTAGAACCAGGCCAGGTGAGGTTTTTTTGCCAGGGAAAAGGGCCGAGGTTGGTGTTCACAGCCTGTGGTCTGGAGGGGCAGCCTGGCTCCTGAAATTCCATGATTCGCAGGATTATTCCCAGACCCAAGCTGGCACCACTTGAAAGTTGGGCTGGTTTGACAGTGCCAAGTGGCTCCTGTACCTTGCTGTCCAGTACCGGGCCAGGTGAGTTTGGTTTGTGCGGGAAAAAGGCTGAGGTTTGTCTTCAAACCCTGTGGCCTAATTGGCCGGCTGGCTCCTGGAATTCCATGATATGCAGGATGGTTCCCAGACCCAAGCTGGTCGCATTCCCAAGTGTGGCTTCTTTGACAGTGCCAAGTGGCTGCTGCAATCTGCCGTCCTGTACCGGGCCAGGTGAGTTTGGTTTGCCAGGGAAAAGGGCCGAGGTTTGTGTCTGGTGGCCTGTGGCTGGAAGTGGCTGGCTGCCTCCTGAAGTTCTGCGATATGCAGGATGGTTCCCAGACCCAAGCTGGCACCACTTCAAAGTCGCACTGGTTTAACAGTGATATGTGGCTCCTGCAATCTGCCCCCCTGAAGCAGGCCCAGTGCTTTTTTTTTCCCAGGGAAAAGGCCCGAGGTCTGTGTTCGTGGCCTTGTGGCCTGGAGTGGCAGGCTGGCTCCTGAAATTGCATGGCACGCAGGATGGTTCCCCGGCCCAAGCTGGCACCAGTCCCAAGTTTGGCTGCTTTGACAGTGCCAAGGGGCTCCTACATTCTCCCATCTAGAACTAGGCAAGGTGAGGGGTTTTTTTCCCAGGGAAAAGGGCGGAGGTTGGTGTTCACGGCCTGTGGTCAGGAGTGCCAGGCTGGCTCCTGAAATTCCATGATTCGCAGGATTGTTCCCAGACCCAAGCTGGCACCACTTCAAAGTCGGGCTGGTTTGACAGTGCCAAGTGGCTCCTGCAACCTGACGTCCAGAATCAGGACGGATGAGTTTGGTTTGTCCGGGAAAAGGGCTGAAGTTTGTCTTCAAACCCTGTGGCCTAATTGGCCAGCAGGCTCCTGGATTTCCATGATATGCAGGATGGTTCCCAGACCCAAGCTGGCACCACTTCAAAGTCGGGCTGGTTTGACAGTGCCAAGTGTCTCCTGCAAACTGACGTCCAGAATCAGGATGGGTGACTTTGGTTTCTGCGGGAAAAGGGCTGAAGTTTGTCTTCAAACCCTCTGCCCCAATTGGCCGGCTGGCTCCTGGAATTCCATGATATGCAGGATGGTTCCCAGACCAAAGCTGGCACCACTTCAAAGTCGGGCTGGTTTGACAGTGCCAAGTGGCTCCTGCAAACTGACGTCCAGAACCAGGACCGTGAGTTTGGTTTCTGCGGGAAAAGGCCTGAAGTTTGTCTTCAAACCCTGTGGCCTAATTGGCCGGCTGGCTCCTGGAATTCCATGATATGCAGGATGGTTCCCAGACCCATGCTGGCACCACTTCAAAGTCGGGCTGTTTGACAGTGCCTAGTGGCTCCTGCAAACTGACGTCCAGAATCAAGATGGGTGACTTTGGTTTCTGCGGGAAAAGGCCTGAAGTTTGTCTTCAAAACCTCTGCCCCAATTGGCCGGCTGGCTCCTGGAATTCCATGATATGCAGGATGGTTCCCAGACCCAAGCTGGCACCACTTCAAAGTCGGGCTGGTTTGACGGTGCCAAGTGGCTCCTGCAACCTGACGTCCAGAATCAGGACGGATGAGTTTGGTTTGTCCGGGAAAAGGGCTGAAGTTTGTCTTCAAACCCTCTGCCCCAATTGGCCAGCTGGCTCCTGGAATTCCATGATATGCAGGATGGTTCCCAGACCAAAGCTGGCACCACTTCAAAGTCGGGCTGGTTTGACAGTGCCAAGTGGCTCCTGCAAACTGACGTCCAGAGTCAGGATGGGTGACTTTGGTTTCTGCGGGAAAAGGCCTGAAGTTTGTCTTCAAACCCTGTGCCCCAATTGGCCGGCTGGCTCCTGGAATTCCATGATATGCAGGATGGTTCCCAGACCCAAGCTGGCACCGCTTCAAAGTCGCAGTGGTTTAACAGTGCTATGTGGCTCCTGCCATCTGCCCTCCTGAAGCAGGCCCAGTGCTTTTTTTTTTCCAGGGAAAAAGGCCAAGGTTGGTGTTCAGGGCCTGTGGCCTGGAGTGCCAGGCTGGCTCCTGGAATTCCATGATATGCAGGATGGTTCCCAGACCCAAGCTGGCCGCAGTCCCAAGTGTGGCTTCTTTGACAGTGCCAAGTGGCTGCTGCAATCTGCCGTCCTGTACCGGGCCAGGTGAGTTTGGTTTGCCAGGGAAAAGGGTCGAGGTTTGTGTCTGGTGGCCTGTGGCTGGAAGTGGCTGGCTGCCTCCTGAAGTTCTGCGATATGCAGGATGGTTCCCAGACCCAAGCTGGCACCACTTCAAAGTTGGGCTGGTTTGACAGTGCCAAGTGGCTGCTGCAACCTGATGTCCAGTACAGGGCCAAGTGAAATTGGTTTGTCCGGGAAAAGGGCCGAGGTTGCTCTTCAAACCCTGTGGCCTAATTTGCCGGCTGGCTCCTGAAATTCCATGATATGCAGGATGGTTCCCAGACCCAAGCAGGCACCAGTGCCAAGGCAGGCTGGTTTAACAGTACCAAGTGGCTCCTGCAATCTCCCATCTAGAATCAGGCCAGGTGAGGTTTTTTTGCCAGGGAAAAGGGCCGAGGTTGGTGTTCACAGCCGTGGTCTGGAGGGGCAGCCTGGCTCCTGAAATTCCATGATTCGCAGGATGGTTCCCAGACCCAAGCTGGTCGCAGACCCAAGTGTGGCTTCTTTGACAGTGCCAAGTGGCTCCTGCAATCTGCCGTCCTGTACCGGGCCAGGTGAGTTTGGTTTGCCAGGGAAAAGGGCCGAGGTTTGTGTCTGGTGGCCTGTGGCTGGAAGTGGCTGGCTGCCTCCTGAAGTTCTGCGATATGCAGGATGGTTCCCAGACCCAAGCTGGCACCACTTCAAAGTCGCACTGGTTTAACAGTGATATGTGGCTCCTGCAATCTGCCCCCCTGAAGCAGGCCCAGTGCTTTTTTTTTTCCCAGGGAAAAGGCCCGAGGTCTGTGTTCGTGGCCTTGTGGCCTGGAGTGGCAGGCTGGCTCCTGAAATTGCATGGCACGCAGGATGGTTCCCCGGCCCAAGCTGGCACCAGTCCCAAGTTTGGCTGCTTTGACAGTGCCAAGGGGCTCCTACATTCTCCCATCTAGAACTAGGCAAGGTGAGGGGTTTTTTTCCCAGGGAAAAGGGCGGAGGTTGGTGTTCACGGCCTGTGGTCAGGAGTGCCAGGCTGGCTCCTGAAATTCCATGATTCGCAGGATTGTTCCCAGACCCAAGCTGGCACCACTTCAAAGTCGGGCTGGTTTGACAGTGCCAAGTGGCTCCTGCAACCTGACGTCCAGAACCAGGAAGGATGAGTTTGGTTTGTCCGGGAAAAGGGCTGAAGTTTGTCTTCAAACCCTGTGGCCTAATTGGCCGGCTGGCTCCTGGATTTCCATGATATGCAGGATGTTTCCCAGACCCAAGCTGGCACCACTTCCAAGTCGGGCTGGTTTGACAGTGCCAAGTGGCTCCTGCAAACTGACGTCCAGAATCAGGATGGGTGACTTTGGTTTCTGCGGGAAAAGGCCTGAAGTTTGTCTTCAAATCCTGTGCCCCAATTGGCCGGCTGGCTCCTGGAATTCCATGATATGCAGGATGGTTCCCAGACCCAAGCTGGCACCACTTCAAAGTCGGGCTGGTTTGACAGTGCCAAGTGGCTCCTGCAAACTGACGTCCAGAATCAGGATGGGTGACTTTGGTTTCTGCGGGAAAAGGCCTGAAGTTTGTCTTCAAACCCTGTGCCCTAATTGGCCGGCTGGCTCCTGGAATTCCATGATATGCAGGATGGTTCCCAGACCAAAGCTGGCACCGCTTCAAAGTTGCAGTGGTTTAACAGTGCTATGTGGCCCCTGCCATCTGCCCCCCTGAAGCAGGCCCAGTGCTATTTTTTTTTCCCAGGGAAAAGGCCCGAGGTCTGTGTTCGTGGCCTTGTGGCCTGGAGTGGCAGGCTGGCTCCTGAAATTGCATGGCACGCAGGATGGTTCCCCGGCCCAAGCTGGCACCAGTCCCAAGTTTGGCTGCTTTGACAGTGCCAAGGGGCTCCTACATTCTCCCATCTAGAACTAGGCAAGGTGAGGGGTTTTTTTCCCAGGGAAAAGGGCGGAGGTTGGTGTTCACAGCCTGTGGTCAGGAGTGCCAGGCTGGCTCCTGAAATTCCATGATTCGCAGGATTGTTCCCAGACCCAAGCTGGCACCACTTCAAAGTCGGGCTGGTTTGACAGTGCCAAGTGGCTCCTGCAACCTGACGTCCAGAATCAGGACGGATGAGTTTGGTTTGTCCGGGAAAAGGGCTGAAGTTTGTCTTCAAACCCTGTGGCCTAATTGGCCGGCTGGCTCCTGGATTTCCATGATATGCAGGATGGTTCCCAGACCCAAGCTGGCACCACTTCAAAGTCGGGCTGGTTTGACAGTGCCAAGTGGCTCCTGCAAACTGACGTCCAGAATCAGGATGGGTGACTTTGGTTTCTGCGGGAAAAGGGCTGAAGTTTGTCTTCAAACCCTCTGCCCCAATTGGCCGGCTGGCTCCTGGAATTCCATGATATGCAGGATGGTTCCCAGACCAAAGCTGGCACCACTTCAAAGTCGGGCTGGTTTGACAGTGCCAAGTGGCTCCTGCAAACTGACGTCCAGAATCAGGATGGGTGACTTTGGTTTCTGCGGGAAAAGGCCTGAAGTTTGTCTTCAAACCCTGTGCCCCAATTGGCCGGCTGGCTCCTGGAATTCCATGATATGCAGGATGGTTCCCAGACCCAAGCTGGCACCACTTCAAAGTCGGGCTGGTTTGACAGTGCCAAGTGGCTCCTGCAAACTGACGTCCAGAATCCGGATGGGTGACTTTGGTTTCTGCGGGAAAAGGCCTGAAGTTTGTCTTCAAACCCTGTGCCCCAATTGGCCGGCTGGCTCCTGGAATTCCATGATATGCAGGATGGTTCCCAGACCCAAGCTGGCACCACTTCAAAGTCGGGCTGGTTTGACAGTGCCAAGTGGCTCCTGCAAACTGACGTCCAGAATCCGGATGGGTGACTTTGGTTTCTGCGGGAAAAGGCCTGAAGTTTGTCTTCAAACCCTGTGCCCTAATTGGCCAGCTGGCTCCTGGAATTCCATGATATGCAGGATGGTTCCCAGACCCAAGCTGGCACCGCTTCAAAGTCGCAGTGGTTTAACAGTGCTATGTGGCTCCTGCCATCTGCCCTCCTGAAGCAGGCCCAGTGCTTTTTTTGTTCCAGGGAAAAAGGCCAAGGTTGGTGTTCAGGGCCTGTGGCCTGGAGTGCCAGGCTGGCTCCTGGAATTCCATGATATGCAGGATGGTTCCCAGACCCAAGCTGGCCGCAGTCCCAAGTGTGGCTTCTTTGACAGTGCCAAGTGGCTGCTGCAATCTGCCGTCCTGTACCGGGCCAGGTGAGTTTGGTTTGCCAGGGAAAAGGGTCGAGGTTTGTGTCTGGTGGCCTGTGGCTGGAAGTGGCTGGCTGCCTCCTGAAGTTCCATGATATGCAGGATGGTTCCCAGACCCAAGCTGGCACCACTTCAAAGTTGGGCTGGTTTGACAGCGCCAAGTGGCTGCTGCAACCTGATGACCAGTACCGGGCCAGGTGAAATTGGTTTGTCCGGGAAAAGGGCCGAGGTTGCTCTTCAAACCCTGTGGCCTAATTTGCCGGCTGGCTCCTGAAATTCCATGATATGCAGGATGGTTCCCAGACCCAAGCAGGCACCAGTGCCAAGGCAGGCTGGTTTAACAGTACCAAGTGGCTCCTGCAATCTCCCATCTAGAACCAGGCCAGGTGAGGTTTTTTTGCCAGGGAAAAGGGCCGAGGTTGGTGTTCACAGCCTGTGGTCTGGAGGGGCAGCCTGGCTCCTGAAATTCCATGATTCGCAGGATTATTCCCAGACCCAAGCTGGCACCACTTGAAAGTTGGGCTGGTTTGACAGTGCCAAGTGGCTCCTGTACCTTGCTGTCCAGTACCGGGCCAGGTGAGTTTGGTTTGTGCGGGAAAAAGGCTGAGGTTTGTCTTCAAACCCTGTGGCCTAATTGGCCGGCTGGCTCCTGGAATTCCATGATATGCAGGATGGTTCCCAGACCCAAGCTGGTCGCAGACCCAAGTGTGGCTTCTTTGACAGTGCCAAGTGGCTCCTGCAATCCTCCGTCCTGTACCGGGCCAGGTGAGTTTGGTTTGCCAGGGAAAAGGGCCGAGGTTTGTGTCTGGTGGCCTGTGGCTGGAAGTGGCTGGCTGCCTCCTGAAGTTCTGCGATATGCAGGATGGTTCCCAGACCCAAGCTGGCACCACTTCAAAGTCGCACTGGTTTAACAGTGATATGTGGCTCCTGCAATCTGCCCCCCTGAAGCAGGCCCAGTGCTTTTTTTTTTCCCAGGGAAAAGGCCCGAGGTCTGTGTTCGTGGCCTTGTGGCCTGGAGTGGCAGGCTGGCTCCTGAAATTGCATGGCACGCAGGATGGTTCCCCGGCCCAAGCTGGCACCAGTCCCAAGTTTGGCTGCTTTGACAGTGCCAAGGGGCTCCTACATTCTCCCATCTAGAACTAGGCAAGGTGAGGGGTTTTTTTCCCAGGGAAAAGGGCGGAGGTTGGTGTTCACGGCCTGTGGTCAGGAGTGCCAGGCTGGCTCCTGAAATTCCATGATTCGCAGGATTGTTCCCAGACCCAAGCTGGCACCACTTCAAAGTCGGGCTGTTTGACAGTGCCAAGTGGCTCCTGCAACCTGACGTCCAGAATCAGGATGGATGAGTTTGGTTTGTCCGGGAAAATGGCTGAAGTTTGTCTTCAAACCCTGTGGCCTAATTGGCCGGCTGGCTCCTGGATTTCCATGATATGCAGGATGGTTCCCAGACCCAAGCTGGCACCACTTCAAAGTCGGGCTGGTTTGACAGTGCCAAGTGGCTCCTGCAACCTGACGTCCAGAATCAGGACGGATGAGTTTGGTTTGTCCGGGAAAAGGGCTGAAGTTTGTCTTCAAACCCTCTGCCCCAATTGGCCGGCTGGCTCCTGGAATTCCATGATATGCAGGATGGTTCCCAGACCAAAGCTGGCACCACTTCAAAGTCAGGCTGGTTTGACAGTGCCAAGTGGCTCCTGCAAACTGACGTCCAGAATCAGGATGGGTGACTTTGGTTTCTGCGGGAAAAGGCCTGAAGTTTGCCTTCAAACCCTGTGCCCCAATTGGCCGGCTGGCTCCTGGAATTCCATGATATGCAGGATGGTTCCCAGACCCAAGCTGGCACCACTTCAAAGTCGGGCTGGTTTGACAGTGCCAAGTGGCTCCTGCAAACTGACGTCCAGAATCCGGATGGGTGACTTTGGTTTCTGCGGGGAAAGGCCTGAAGTTTGTCTTCAAACCCTGTGCCCTAATTGGCCAGCTGGCTCCTGGAATTCCATGATATGCAGGATGGTTCCCAGACCCAAGCTGGCACCGCTTCAAAGTCGCAGTGGTTTAACAGTGCTATGTGGCTCCTGCCATCTGCCCTCCTGAAGCAGGCCCTGTGCTTTTTTTTTTCCAGGAAAAAAGGCCAAGGTTGGTGTTCAGGGCCTGTGGCCTGGAGTGCCAGGCTGGCTCCTGGAATTCCATGATATGCAGGATGGTTCCCAGACCCAAGCTGGCCGCAGTCCCAAGTGTGGCTTCTTTGACAGTGCCAAGTGGCTACTGCAATCTGCCGTCCTGTACCGGGCCAGGTGAAATTGGTTTGTCCGGGAAAAGGGCCGAGGTTGCTCTTCAAACCCTGTGGCCTAATTTGCCGGCTGGCTCCTGAAATTCCATGATATGCAGGATGGTTCCCAGACCCAAGCAGGCACCAGTGCCAAGGCAGGCTGGTTTAACAGTGCCAAGTGGCTCCTGCAATCTCCCATCTAGAACCAGGCCAGGTGAGGTTTTTTTGCCAGGGAAAAGGGCCGAGGTTGGTGTTCACAGCCTGTGGTCTGGAGGGGCAGCCTGGCTCCTGAAATTCCATGATTCGCAGGATTATTCCCAGACCCAAGCTGGCACCACTTGAAAGTCGGGCTGGTTTGACAGTGCCAAGTGGCTCCTGCAAACTGACGTCCAGAACCAGGACCGTGAGTTTGGTTTCTGCGGGAAAAGGCCTGAAGTTTGTCTTCAAACCCTGTGGCCTAATTGGCCGGCTGGCTCCTGGAATTCCATGATATGCAGGATGGTTCCCAGACCCAAGCTGGCACCACTTCAAAGTCGGGCTGGTTTGACAGTGCCAAGTGGCTCCTGCAAACTGACGTCCAGAATCAGGATGGGTGACTTTGGTTTCTGCGGGAAAAGGCCTGAAGTTTGTCTTCAAACCCTGTGGCCTAATTGGACGGCTGGCTCCTGGAATTCCATGATATGCAGGATGGTTCCCAGACCCAAGCTGGCACCACTTCAAAGTCGGGCTGGTTTGACAGTGCCAAGTGGCTCCTGCAAACTGACGTCCAGAATCAGGATGGGTGACTTTGGTTTCTGCGGGAAAAGGCCTGAAGTTTGTCTTCAAACCCTGTGCCCCAATTGGACGGCTGGCTCCTGGAATTCCATGATATGCAGGATGGTTCCCAGACCCAAGCTGGCACCACTTCAAAGTTGGGCTGGTTTGACAGTGCCAAGTGGCTCCTGCAAACTGACGTCCAGAATCCGGATGGGTGACTTTGGTTTCTGCGGGAAAAGGCCTGAAGTTTGTCTTCAAACCCTGTGCCCTAATTGGCCAGCTGGCTCCTGGAATTCCATGATATGCAGGATGGTTCCCAGACCCAAGCTGGCACCGCTTCAAAGTCGCAGTGGTTTAACAGTGCTATGTGGCTCCTGCTATCTGCCCTCCTGAAGCAGGCCCAGTGCTTTTTTTTTTCCAGGGAAAAAGGCCAAGGTTGGTGTTCAGGGCCTGTGGCCTGGAGTGCCAGGCTGGCTCCTGGAATTCCATGATATGCAGGATGGTTCCCAGACCCAAGCTGGCCGCAGACCCAAGTGTGGCTTCTTTGACAGTGCCAAGTGGCTGCTGCAATCTGCCGTCCTGTACCGGGCCAGGTGAGTTTGGTTTGCCAGGGAAAAGGGTCGAGGTTTGTGTCTGGTGGCCTGTGGCTGGAAGTGGCTGGCTGCCTCCTGAAGTTCTGCGATATGCAGGATGGTTCCCAGACCCAAGCTGGCACCACTTCAAAGTTGGGCTGGTTTGACAGTGCCAAGTGGCTGCTGCAACCTGATGTCCAGTACAGGGCCAGGTGAAATTGGTTTGTCCGGGAAAAGGGCCGAGGTTGCTCTTCAAACCCTGTGGCCTAATTTGCCGGCTGGCTCCTGAAATTCCATGATATGCAGGATGGTTCCCAGACCCAAGCAGGCACCAGTGCCAAGGCAGGCTGGTTTAACAGTGCCAAGTGGCTCCTGCAATCTCCCATCTAGAACCAGGCCAGGTGAGGATTTTTGCCAGGGAAAAGGGCCGAGGTTGGTGTTCACAGCCTGTGGTCTGGAGGGGCAGCCTGGCTCCTGAAATTCCATGATTCGCAGGATTATTCCCAGACCCAAGCTGGCACCACTTCAAAGTTGGGCTAGTTTGACAGTGCCAAGTGGCTCCTGTACCTTGCTGTCCAGTACCGGGCCAGGTGAGTTTGGTTTGTGCGGGAAAAAGGCTGAGGTTTGTCTTCAAACCCTGTGGCCTAATTGGCCGGCTGGCTCCTGGAATTCCATGATATGCAGGATGGTTCCCAGACCCAAGCTGGTCGCAGTCCCAAGTGTGGCTTCTTTGACAGTGCCAAGTGGCTCCTGCAACCTGACGTCCTGTACCGGGCCAGGTGAGTTTGGTTTACCAGTGAAAAGGGCTGAGGTTTGTGTCTGGCGGCCTGTGGCTGGAAGTGGCTGGCTGCCTCCTGAAGTTCTGCGATAGGCAGGATGGTTCCCAGACCCAAGCTGGCACCACTTGAAAGTCAGGCTGGTTTGACAGTGCCAAGTGTCTCCTGCATCCTGACGTCCAGAATCAGGATGGGTGACTTTGGTTTCTGCGGGAAAAGGCCTGAAGTTTGTCTTCAAACCCTCTGACCTAATTGGCCAGCTGGCTCCTGGAATTCCATGATATGTAGGATGGTTCCCAGACCCAAGCTGGCCACAGTCCCAAGTGTGGCTTCTTTGACAGTGCCAAGTGGCTGCTGCAATCTGCCGTCCTGTACCGGGCCAGGTGAGTTTGGTTTGCCAGGGAAAAGGGCCGAGGTTTGTGTCTGGTGGCCTGTGGCTGGAAGTGGCTGGCTGCCTCCTGAAGTTCTGCGATATGCAGGATGGTTCCCAGACCCAAGCTGGCACCACTTCAAAGTTGGGCTGGTTTGACAGTGCCAAGTGGCTCCTGCAACCTGCCATCCTGTACCGGGCCAGGTGAGTTTGGTTTGTCCGGGAAAAAGGCTGAGCTTTATGTTCGGGGCCTGTGGCCGGCTGCCTCCTGAAGTTCTGCAATACGCAGGATGGTTCCCAGACCCAAGCTGGCACCGCTTCAAAGTCGCAGTGGTTTAACAGTGCTATGTGGCTCCTGCTATCTGCCCTCCTGAAGCAGGCCCAGTGCTTTTTTTTTTCCAGGGAAAAAGGCCAAGGTTGGTGTTCAGGGCCTGTGGCCTGGAGTGCCAGGCTGGCTCCTGGAATTCCATGATATGCAGGATGGTTCCCAGACCCAAGCTGGCCGCAGTCCCAAGTGTGGCTTCTTTGACAGTGCCAAGTGGCTGCTGCAATCTGCCGTCCTGTACCGGGCCAGGTGAGTTTGGTTTGCCAGGGAAAAGGGTCGAAGTTTGTGTCTGGTGGCCTGTGGCTGGAAGTGGCTGGCTGCCTCCTGAGGTTCTGCGATATGCAGGATGTTTCCCAGACCCAAGCTGGCACCACTTCAAAGTTGGGCTGGTTTGACCGTGCCAAGTGGCTGCTGCAACCTGATGTCCAGTACAGGGCCAGGTGAAATTGGTTTGTCCGGGAAAAGGGCCGAGGTTGCTCTTCAAACCCTGTGGCCTAATTTGCCGGCTGGCTCCTGAAATTCCATGATATGCAGGATGGTTCCCAGACCCAAGGTGGCACCAGTGCCAAGGCAGGCTGGTTTAACAGTACCAAGTGGCTCCTGTAATCTCCCATTTAGAACCAGGCCAGGTGAGGTTTTTTTGCCAGGGAAAAGGGCCGAGGTTGGTGTTCACAGCCTGTGGTCTGGAGGGGCAGCCTGGCTCCTGAAATTCCATGATTCGCAGGATTATTCCCAGACCCAAGCTGGCACCACTTGAAAGTTGGGCTGGTTTGACAGTGCAAAGTGGCTCCTGTACCTTGCTGTCCAGTACCGGGCCAGGTGAGTTTGGTTTGTGCGGGAAAAAGGCTGAGGTTGGTCTTCAAACCCTGTGGCCTAATTGGCCGGCTGGCTCCTGGAATTCCATGATATGCAGGATGGTTCCCAGACCCAAGCTGGCCGCAGTCCCAAGTGTGGCTTCTTTGACAGTGCCAAGTGGCTCCTGCAACCTGACGTCCTGTACCGGGCCAGGCGAGTTTGGTTTACCAGGGAAAAGGGCTGAGGTTTGTGTCTGGTGGCCTGTGGCTGGAAGTGGCTGGCTGCCTCCTGAAGTTCTGCGATACGCAGGATGGTTCCCAGACCCAAGCTGGCACCATTTCAAAGTTGGGCTGGTTTGAGAGTGCCAAGTGGCTCCTGCAAACTGACGTCCAGAATCAGGATGGGTGACTTTGGTTTCTGCGGGAAAACACCTGAAGTTTGTCTTCAAACCCTCTGCCCCAATTGGCCGGCTGGCTCCTGGAATTCCATGATATGCAGGATGGTTCCCAGACCCAAGCTGGCACCACTTCAAAGTTGGGCTGGTTTGACAGTGCCAAGTGGCTCCTGCAAACTGACGTCCAGAATCCGGATGGGTGACTTTGGTTTCTGCGGGAAAAGGCCTGAAGTTTCTCTTCAAACCCTGTGCCCTAATTGGCCGGCTGGCTCCTGGAATTCCATGATATGCAGGATGGTTCCCAGACCCAAGGTGGCACCACTTCAAAGTCGGGCTGGTTTGACAATGCCAAGTGGCTCCTGCAACCTGACATCCTGTACCGGGCCAGGTGAGTTTGGTTTGTCCGGGAAAAAGGCTGAGCTTTATGTTCGGGGCCTGTGGCCGGTTGCCTCCTGAAGTTCTGCAATACGCAGGATGGTTCCCAGACCCAAGCTGGCACCGCTTCAAAGTCGCAGTGGTTTAACAGTGCTATGTGGCTCCTGCCATCTGCCCTCCTGAAGCAGGCCCAGTGCTTTTTTTTTTCCAGGGAAAAAGGCCAAGGTTGGTGTTCAGGGCCTGTGGCCTGGAGTGCCAGGCTGGCTCCTGGAATTCCATGATATGCAGGATGGTTCCCAGACCCAAGCAGGCACCAGTGCCAAGGCAGGCTGGTTTAACAGTACCAAGTGGCTCCTGCATCCTGACGTCCAGAATCAGGATGGGTGAGTTTGGTTTCTGCTGGAAAAGGCCTGAAGTTTGTCTTCAAACCCTGTGGCCTAATTGGCCGGCTGGCTCCTGGAATTCCATGATATGCAGGATGGTTCCCAGACCCAAGCTGGCCGCAGTCCCAAGTGTGGCTTCTTTGACAGTGCCAAGTGGCTGCTGCAATCTGCCGTCCTGTACCGGGCCAGGTGAGTTTGGTTTGCCAGGGAAAAGGGCCGAGGTTTGTGTCTGGTGGCCTGTGGCTGGAAGTGGCTGGCTGCCTCCTGAAGTTCTGCGATATGCAGGATGGTTCCCCGGCCCAAGCTGGCACCAGTCCCAAGTTTGGCTGCTTTGACAGTGCCAAGGGGCTCCTACATTCTCCCATCAAGAACTAGGCCAGGTGAGGTTTTTTTTTGCCAGGGAAAAGGGCCGCGGTTGGTGTTCACGGCCTGTGGTCTGGAGGGGCAGCCTGGCTCCTGAAATTCCATGATTCACAGGATTGTTCCCAGACCCAAGCTGGCACCACTTCAAAGTCGGGCTGGTTTGACAGTGCCAAGTGGCTCCTGCAACCTCACGTCCAGAATCAGGACGGGTGAGTTTGGTTTCTGCAGGAAAAGGCCTGAAGTTTGTCTTCAAACCCTGTGCCCCAATTGGCCGGCTGGCTCCTGGAATTCCATGATATGCAGGATGGTTCCCAGACCCAAGCTGGCACCACTTCAAAGTCGGGCTGGTTTGACAGTGCCATGTGGCTCCTGTACCTTGCTGTGCAGTACCGGGCCAGGTGAGTTTGGTTTGTGCGGGAAAAGGGCTGAGGTTTGTCTTCAAACCCTGTGGCCTAATTGGCCGGCAGGCTCCTGGAATTCCATGATATGCAGGATGGTTCCCAGACCCAAGCTGGTCGCAGTCCCAAGTGTGGCTTCTTTGACAGTGCCAAGTGGCTCCTGCAACCTGCCATCCTGTACCGGGCCAGGTGAGTTTGGTTTGTCCGGGAAAATGGCCGAGCTTTATGTTCGGGGCCTGTGGCCGGAAGTGGCCGGCTGCCTCCTGAAGTTCTGCAATACGCAGGATGGTTCCCAGACCCAAGCTGGCACCACTTCAAAGTCGCACTGGTTTAACAGTGCTATGTGGCTCCTGCAATCTGCCCTCCTGAAGCAGGCGAAGTGCTTTTTTTTTTCCCAGGGAAAAGGCCCGAGATCTGTGTTCGTGGCCTTGTGGCCTGGAGTGGCAGGCTGGCTCCTGAAATTCCATGGCATGCAGGATGGTTCCCCGGCCCAAGCCGGCACCAGTCCCAAGTTTGGCTGCTTTGACAGTGCCAAGGGGCTCCTACATTCTCCCATCTAGAACTACGCCAGGTGAGGTTTTTTTTTGCCAGGGAAAAGGGCCTAGGTTGGTGTTCACGGCCTGTGGTCTGGAGGGGCAGCCTGGCTCCTGAAATTCCATGATTCGCAGGATTGTTCCCAGACCCAAGCTGGCACCACTTCAAAGTCGGGCTGGTTTGACAGTGCCAAGTGGCTCCTGTACCTTGCTGTCCAGTACCGGGCCAGGTGAGTTTGGTTTGTGCGGGAAAAAGGCTGAGGTTTGTCTTCAAACCCTGTGGCCTAATTGGCCAGCTGGCTCCTGGAATTCCATGATATGCAGGATCGTTCCCAGACCCAAGCTGGCCGCAGTCCCAAGTGTGGCTTCTTTGACAGTGCCAAGTGGCTCCTGCAATCTGCCGTCCACAACCAGGACAGGTGAGTTTTCTTTGCCTGGGTAAAGTTCCGGGTTTTTTTTTTTTTGTGGCCTGTGGTCAGAGCAGCCTGGTGGCTCCTGAAATTCCACGATATGCAGGATGGTTCCCAGACCCAAGATGGCACCAGTGCCAAGTCGGGCTGATTTGATAGTTCAAAGTGACTCCTGCTATCTGTCACCAGGAACCTTGGCTGGTGAGTTTTTTGCCAGGGAAAAGGGCTGAGGTTGGTGTTTAGTGGCCTGTGGCCAAAAGTCCACAATACCCAGGATGCCTCCCCGACCCAAGCTGGCACCTGTGCCAAGTCGGGCTGTTTTGACAGTTCAAAGTGACTCCTGCCATCTGGAACTGGCGCTGGTGAGTGTTGTTTCCCAGGGAAAACAGCCGAGTTTTCTATGTCGGCTCTCTGGCCGGGAGTGGCCGGCTGGCTCCTGACATTCCACATTACGCAGGATGGTTCCCAGACCCTGAGCTGCACTGATCCCGTCGGGATTCTGGCTTCAGACCCCGCCTTTGGAGGACCCAGACCCGGAGCCGTGCCGAGTTCCCCCGTCCTGCCCTGACCTCCGTTCCCTTGGTAACCGCAGCTCCGGCTGCTCAGGGGAGCTCTCCAAAGGAATCACCCTATCGAAACACTGTAAGTTCAGTTAAAAGGAAGCCCTCTCCTGATTCTTCCTGAAAATACGGGAGAAAAGCTATAGAAGATAAAAATCCATAAAGAATGGGATAAAGGGATTGGTCTATTTCCATTAAAAGAGGTTCCCTTAGGAGGGGGCGGACCAGGATTTGTAAATGCTCCTTTGACTTCGTCCGAGGCCAGACGTTTTAAGAAATAAATAAAACGGATATTTGGAGGATTCCATAGGCATAGCTGAACAATTAGACCAATTTTTATGTCCAAACATTTCTACTGGAGAAGAGATGCGGTCTGTAATGAGAATAATATTTTTCTCAGGAAGAAAGGTAATTAATCAGAACAGCTGAAATAAAAGCTTAGGAAAAAAGATAATCCACGGGGACCCCCAGAGAAGACAAAATGCCGACTGTACCTCCTGAGTGGGGTAAAAATAATGAGGAGGGGAGTAAACACATGAATAATTATCGTAATTACATAATCAAAGGAATAAATGAGACAGCATATCAAAGGCGAAATGCAAAAAAAAAAAAAGGGGTTTTTAAGGGACAGCTTTTAGAGGGGAAAGAAGAAACTCCAACTAAATAGATAAATAAACTTAAGAGAAATAGGAAAATGGTCCTAAGTAAGTGGAAGGTCTGAAAATCGTTAAAGAGATGGGCAGAGAGGAGGAATAGAGAGGTCAAAAGCTCTAATTTTTTTGCGGGGGACAAATACCATCTGGAGCCTCTGATAACTTTAAAAGTGGGTCCCCAAGAAGAAGAATTGGAATTTGTAATAGACACAGGGGCAGAGAGAACCTGCCTGTTAAATATTCCAAAAAGTTATAGTTTGAGCAAACATATAGTGAAAGTAACAGGGGCAAAACAGGAAAGTTTTACATTTCCAGTCATTAAAGATGTAGTAATTGAGGGATGAACACAAAATTTGGACGGGAGCTGTCTTATTGGTCCCACGGGCAGGTAGCAATTTATTGGGAAGAGTCTTACAAGTGCAATTAAGAATAGGAGTTATATCGGAAAATGGGAAAATGACAGCCAGAGTTTTAAAATTAGGCCAAGAGGATGAAGAAAAGAAAAATCAACAAAGAAGTTTGGGCTGGAGAAAGAAATAGGGGAGGATTAAATATCGGCCCCATAAGCGTTACAACTGAGAGAGAAGATTGTCCCGTACGAGTACGTCAGTATCCTGTATTTTAGAAGGATAGGAAGGTTTGAAGCCAGCAATAGAAGGACTAATAAAGGATATGGGGCATTAAAACCTTGCATGTCTCCTCATAATTCCCCTATTCCCCCAGTAAAGTCTGATGGGAGGTATAGACTAGTACAAGATTTAAGGGAGGTCAATAAAAGAACTCAGACTCGCTACCCAGTGGTAAAATATCTTAGACAATAAATAAAAGTAGCTAGAAAACCAACCGTGAGAAAATTGCAAGAATCTTATTCATTCTCCCTCCCTCTTCAAAGAGGGAAATCAGAAAATTGCCTAGATTATTTAAATATTATAGATTATAGATTGAGGGGTACATACAAGGAGCAAAATTAGTGTATGAATAAAATTCACATTTGTTGTCCTTTGCCTTTTGGGATACCGGCAAGATTATGTCACGAATGCTACAGAAAGCATCGCATGGAAGGAAACCAAAGTTCCTCTTCTATTACACACACCTATGTCAACAGCCACTGTTCTACCCCATCCCAATTAAGAACCTGTAGGCAAAACGGAGTACATTATTGAAACTTAGGAAAAAGTGGTAATAGATTTGGAATTGAATGTCCAAAAGGAGAGAGAGATGGATTTGTTTTTATTTTAATCTTGAAGATACGGTTCAAGATTTGGTAAAAAAACCAAATAATAAACAAAAATGTAAAACCAGGGCAGCAATTTAACTCGGTACTGACCCCAAATTATCTGTTGAGTCGTATTACAAGACTCCAAGCAGTTATAGAAATGGTAGCAAATGGAGCTGCCCAGGCATTAGAGTTAATATCAAGTCAGCTAAGCCGAACAAAATCTGTAGGGTATCGGAATAGGCCGGCTTTAGACTATTTATTGTTTGTGGAACATTAAATATATCAGATTGTTGAAAATTGATGAGCACAGACAAGTCATTCTAGAAAAAGCAAAAGAAATCAAAGAAGAAAAAAATATATATGCATATAATAACCCAGCTACCAGTCCAGAAATTAGAAAACAGTGTTAAAACCTAGCTGGTAGGGTAATGTATTAGAAGAAATGAAGATCTTTCATTTTATGTGTTACAACTGTTTTTATATTTCTTCCTTGTGTAATCCCCTGTTTTATTTTGCCAGCATAGTCCAGAAGATGCAAGTAGATAAGAAATATTGCTCAAGCCAAATTATTTACAAAGAATAAGAGTGGGGATTGTGAAAAATACCCTGTGATCAAAAGTGAGACTTGGCTTTTATGGGGCCTAACGGCCCGCTTCTCGGCTACCCTCATCTCCACAGCCAATCCAATCCCCCCACCCCGCCCCGGCAGTCCTGACCCAGAACCCCACTTTCATCCCCTCTGTGGGTCGTAGCCCTCGACTTATCTCTCGGGCATCTGGGGATGCTGGTCCGTGTCAGGTGCGAAGGAAATCCGCCTCACCGGCTGGGAAGTTCCTGCTGTCACTGGGCTGTTGTCTCTTAGACTGCTAGATTAAAGAAAACCAAACAGCAACGCCTCATCTTGGCGCCCTATCAGCCAAAACCCCACAAGTCTGGTGCTCACCGTTCTCCTAAGAAGGCCCCGCACCTCCTAACCGTAACCCGCTGCCATGGATACAATGCATCTGCACCTGAAAGAGAGTTAGAACATATGTCAAACACCTGCAGGCTAACTCAAAAGCTGCAAACACCTTATGTCAACCTAGGAATAGCATCTAGAGTCCAAGTACTGCCCACATTACAATTTTCAACTCCACAGGGCTTTTCCTATTACACCAGGCTATGCGGCAGGGCAGAGCAGCGCTGGCACAAATGTGTGCTGACACCCGTGACACAGGACAGATGGGACATGACAAACAACGGGCACAAGACACAGACAGAAATCTCTAGGCAAGAAGGATGACTGCGAGGACTGAGAGAATATAAAAGGAGACGACCAAGGTAAAACTGATGGCGAGCTGATGAGGCTCAGAGAAACCTGGAAGAAGAAGATGCTAACTGAAGGATTTATTCCAAGAACTGCAAAGATGGATGTGCGAGAATCCTACGGTCAGAATCCTCTACCTGTCCTCACATTCTTACAAGTCCTAGTCTGCCATAATGGATCCTGGCAGGGCATAACTGTCCATACAGCTCAGAACAAGACCTGAAAAGACATCTGACTGGATGCTTCTAAAAAGAGATGCAATTCTGATCCCTGTCTGAGCTCCTGAGTCAAAAGTTCCACGGCACGAGGGCCGGGGCAAAGAACGTGGAGATCATGGATGCTAAGAGTGCTGCCAAGGTTTCTGACAGACCCCTCAAAGGGCTAAGATGAAAGAGATGGGATATCCAAACAACACATAATACAAAAAAGACAAGTGACACAATACACACCAGGACTGCTCTGCCCTGCGCACCTCAGCCCTGTGATCAAAAGTGAGACTTTGCTTTCATAGGGCCCAAGGGAGCCACTTCTTGGCTACCCTCATCTCCACAGCCAATTCAAACCCCCCCTCTCCATGCCAGGAGTCCCGACCCAGCACCCCACTTTCATCCCCTCTGTGGGTTTTAGCCCTCGACTTATCTCTCGGGCATCTGGGGATGCTGGTCCGTGTCAGGTGCGAAGGAAGGCCGCCTCACCAGCTGGGAAGTTCCTGCTGTCACCAGGCTGGTGTCTCTCAGACAGCTAGATTTAAGAAAACCAAACATCAGTGCCTGATCTTGGCACCACATTGGCCAAAACCCCACAAGTCTCCTACTCACCGTTCTCCTAAGAAGGCCCAACTCCTCGGGTCCCACGCTGCGGCCGCCCTTGGAGGCCGACGCCGTCGTCACGGGGTACGCCTGGCTTAACAGGAAAGGAGGTGATGTGGCCTTGCTGAAACCTGAGCGGACCCTCGCTCCTCCTCCCTGCTACCCCGACTCACCGCAACTCCTCGCTGCTTCCTGACAGCTACCCGGAAGACAGGGCTCACAAGGGCGGAAAATCCATCGGCCGGTTGGGGATGGGAGCTTGATGTGGGCCGAGTGGATTGCCTAAGGCACAAAAACGAGAATGGAGACTTAGACTTGCCCCAGAAACTGAGACCTCAGCAAAAAGAAAGGCTACTGGTCACTGCTCACCTGGCCTTCTTGAACTTGACTGCTGAGATCCAGCTATACTTCCTAAAAAAAAAAGGACAAAGAACAGCGCTGTAACAGGGTCACACTTGACACTCCCCCTGCACAGACAAATGGTGACTGACCTGCTTGTGGGAACCCCCTCAACCGGGATGGGGTGCTCTGCCATGGATGCAATGCATCTGCACCTGAAGGAAAGTTAGAACGTATGTCAAATACCTGCAGGATAACTCAAAAGCTGCAAACACCTTATGTCAACCTAGGAATAGCATCTAGAGCCCAAGTACAGCCCACATTACAATTTTCAACTCCCCAGGGCTTGTCCTATTACACCAGGCTATGCGGCGGGGCAGAGCAGCTCCGTCACAAGTATGTGCAGACACCTGTGACACAGAATGGACAGGACATGACAAACAATGAGCACAAGACAAAGACAGAAATCTCTAGGCAAGAAGGATGACTGCAAGGACTGAGAGAATGCAAAAGGAGATGACCGAGGTAAAACTGATGATGAGCTGATGAGGCTCAGAGAAACCTGGAGAAAGAAGATGCTAACTGAAGGATTTATTCCAAGAACTGCAAAGATGGATGCCCAAGAATCCTCTACCTGTCCTCACATTCTTACAAGTCCTAATCTGCCATAATAGAACCTTGCAGGATGCAGCTGTCCATACAGCTCAGAACAAGACCTGAAAAGACATCTGACTGGATGCTTCTAAAAAGAGATGCAATTCTGATACCTGTCTGAGCTCCTGAGTCAAAAGTTCCACGGCACGAGGGCCAGGGCAAAGAACGTGGAGATCACGGATGCTAAGACTGGTGCCAAGGTTTCTGACAGGCCCCTCAAAGGGCTAAGATGAAAGACATGAGTTATGCAAACAACATATAATACACAAAAGACAAGTGACACAATACACACCGGGACTGCTCTGCCCTGCACACCTCAGCCCTGTGATCAAAAGTGAGACTTTGCTTTTATGGGGCCTAGGGAGCCACTTCATGAACACCCCCACCTCCAAAGCGGACTCAAAAACCCCTCCCAGTAATTCCCAAACCAGCACCCTGCTTTCATACCCTCTGCGGGTCGTAGCCATATACTTATCTCTCAGACATCCGGGGATGCTGCTTTCAGGTGCGAAGGAAGGCCGCCTCATCACCTGGGAAGGTCCTGCTGTCACCGGGCTGTTGTCTCTTAGACTCCTAGATTAAAGAAAACCAAACATCGATGCCTGATCTTGGCAGCCCATCGGCCAAAACCCCACAAGTGTGCTGCTCACCATGCTCCTAGGAATGCTCGGCTGCTCGGGCCGCACGCTTCGGGCGCGCTTGGAGACCGAGGCCGTCGTCACAGGGGGTGCCTGGGGTAAGAGGAGATGAGGTGATTTGGCATGGCTGAAACCTGAGTGGACCCTCGCTCCTCCTCCCTACTTCCCCGACTCACTGCAACACCTTGGCAGCTGCTGAAGGCCACCTGGATGGCACCTTTAAATAGAAAATCTCAGGGCTTCATCACCAGCTCCTGTAATGCATCCACAGGGCTCACGTGTGCAGGAAACCCGCCGCATCGGCCGGGTGGTGACGGGGGCTTGGCATACTCCGAGTGGATTGCCTAAAGTGCACAAACGAGAATGGAAGCTTAGAGCTGCACCAGAAGTTGAGAGCTGAGCAATAACTACTTCTCTCCACTGCTCACCTTGACTGCTGGTATCCAGACTTACTTCCTAAAAAGAAAGACAAAGAACAGAGCTGTAACACAGTCAGCATATACACTTCTGCTGCAGAGAGAAATGGTGCCTCACCTGCTCGGGGGAAACCCCTCACCTGGGATGGGACCCTCTGGCACGGATTTAATCCATCCGAAACTGAAAAAAGAGTTAGGACAAGAGTCAAACTGTTGCAAGATAACTTAAGAGCTCCAGATATCTTGTGTCTGTCTACAAATCCCATCTAGAGTCCAGCTACACCCCACATTACAAATTCCAAGTCCCCGGGACTTCTCCTATTGCACCGGGCTATGCGGCAGGGCAGGGCAGCTCCGGCACAAATGTGTGCAGACACCCGTGACACAGGACAGACGGGACGGGACAAACAAAGGGCACGAGACACGGAGAGAAATCTCTTAGCGAGGAAAATGGCTGCGAGGACTGAGAGAATGCAAAAGGAGATGACTGAGGTAAAACTAATGGTGAGCTGATGAAGCTCAGAGACACCCGGAGGAAGAAGATGCTAACTGAATGATTTATTCCAAGAACTGCAAAGATGATTGCCTGAGAATCCTATGGTCAGAATCCTTTACCTCTCCTCACATTCTTACAAGTCCTAATCTGCCATAATGGATCCTGGCAGGGTATAGCTGTCCGTACAGCTCAGAACAAGACCAGACATCTGACCGGATGCTTGAAAGAGAGAAGAGAGTCTGATGCCTGTCTGAGCTCCTGAGTCAAAACTTCCATGGCATTGGTGCCAGGACAAGGAATGCAGAGATCACAGATGCTAACAATGATGCCAGGGTTTCCTGACAGGCCCCTCAAAGGCCTAAGGTAAAGGACACGACAAATCCAAACACACAGAACGCACGACAGACAAATGACACGATACACACCGGGACTGCTCTGCCGTGCTCACCTCAGTTCTGTCATCAAAAGTTAGGCTTTCCTTTTATAGGGCCTAAGGGGCCACTTCATGGACACCCCCCCACCTCCAAAGGGGACACAAAAACCCCTCCCGCTGGTTCCCTATCCTGCACCCTGCTTTCATCCCACCTCTGTGGGTTGTAGCCCTCTACTTATCTCTCGGACATCTGGGGATGCACCTCCGTGTCATGTACAAAAGAAGGTGGCCTCGATATCTGGGAAGTTCCTGCTGGCACTGCTGTTCAGCAACTTCCTGTTGTTTCTTCATCTGCTACATTAAAGAAAACCAAGTATCAATGCGTGATCTCCGCAGCACACTGGCCAAAACCCAGCAGTTCTGCTACTCACCGTTCTCTTTAGAATGCCCGGCTCCTGGGGCCGCACTGGGGCTTGGTGTACTCTGAGTGGATTGCCTACGGCGCAGAAATGGATGCTTAGAGTTGTGCCGGAAAGGGAGGGCTGAGCAATAACAATTGCTTCTGTATGCTACTCAATGCTCACCTTGCCCACCTCACCTTGACGCTGATATCCAGCTTCACTTTCTAAAAAGAAAAAAAACAGGGCTGTAGAAGAGTCACTCTTTTACACGCCCCCTGCAGAGACAAACAGTGACTGACCTGCTCAGGGGAACCTCCTCACCTGGGATGGGTGGATGGATTTTGCCCTGGATTTTATCCTCTGCATCTAAAAGAGAGTGAGGACAAAAGTCAAAGGGCTGCAAGATAACTCCACAAATATTTTGTGTCCAAATATCTTGTGTCTATCTAGGAATATCATCTAGAGCCTGGCAATGCCCCACAAACTGCGAGTACCCGGGACCTGTCCTATTGCAGCAGGCTATGCGGCAGGGCAGAGCGGCTCCGGCACAAACGTTTGCAGACACCCGTGACACAGAACGTGACAAAAGGGAGGACATTAAACAAGACACGTTATGCTTGTGGTGAGGGCCTCGAGGGGAAAAGGCAAAAGGAACCCCAAAGACACACTAGGTAACACGGCACACTGGACAATACGACGTGGACCGGAACTGTTCTGCGCTGCCTGCCTGAAAGCTGCCATCAAAAGTAGAGCCTCTCCCTTTAGCTGTTCTAAGAGGCCCCTTAGAGAAGACTGCTTTTCCCTCTGCTAATTTTTAAATCTGTCCCAGGAACTCCCAACCTGCTGCTCTCCCATTGTCCCGTCTCCGGGCCGTGGCTCCCGACTTATCTTTTGGATGATTGATGATGTGAATCCACGTTGCATCTGAAAGGAGCCTGCCTCGGAGGGGCCCGTGATCGCCTGTTAGCCTCTCGGTCAGCTACAATAAAGAAAATCAAAACCAAAGTATGAGTACAGAGTTTTGTGGGCCAAATCCCAGAAAGTCAGCTACTTGCCCTCTCCTGAGTGTGCCTGGCTCCTTCAGGCTCCAGCTTCATCCTGATTCCAAGGGTGTGGCCGGTATTATGAGTGGCACCTGGGTTAGAGAAAGACAAAGTTAAATGGCATTCCTGTGAGTGCAGTGGATGACCTTGTGTGCTGTGAGACATGGGAATGCCTCTGCTAAAGTTCTGAAAAGCCTTGTGGGGGCGCCCTCAAATAAACACCCTTTCTCACCCTGCTACCTGCCAACCCCCTGCCCCCCACAATAAACCCC
The DNA here is from genome assembly GCA_039654755.1 of Calcarius lapponicus. Taxonomy (NCBI): domain Eukaryota; kingdom Metazoa; phylum Chordata; class Aves; order Passeriformes; family Fringillidae; genus Calcarius; species Calcarius lapponicus. The sequence goes on along the minus strand of JBBFKN010000091.1, from coordinate 291,042 downwards.
TAACTGGATACCTGCTCACCCTCTCTCTCCTAATCACAATCCTCAACTCACCTGAAGCCTCAGTCTCATACATCATCTTTGACACTGGGAAGATCCCTCTTGTGACATGATGAATCTGCTGAAAAAAGTTTTGTACTTGACACAACCTGGAGTCTCTGGAAGCTGTGCTCCTCCTAAAAAAATTACAAAGCAAAACAAGAACAAAACCAGAAATTACAAATGTGCTTTACTACCCCTAAACACAAAACCCAAAATTGTCAACTTAAATACTCCCTGTATTCCGTGCTATTTCCTTCACAGTATCTTCAAAGCCTCTGTTGCTTTAGATGCCCAGAAACACCTGCTGAAAACAAGCTGAGATAAGCTGAAAGAGCCTCTTCACTGAAATGAGAGGAGAGCTCTTGTCCTAGCACATCCCAGAGAGGGAATGGAGCCCTGCACCACAGGCTGGGGTTAATATACCCCTGATTGTGCCCGCCTCTCGTTCCCATGGTGCCCGGGAAAAGGGAGGGGGCAAATCCCACCGGGTATAAAAGCCCTCAGAGCAGCTGCAGCTGTTTGGCTCCTCTGACTTGAATTCAAGGGGAGTAAAGGGCTGGTTATAGAAGAAAGCTCTTCAGAAAAATAACTGTGCTTTCTTTTTTGCAGCAACTACTTGGAGCAGAAGAACAGAAAACTGGTAAGACATAAAACTTTGTGTTTAGGTAGCATAGCTAGATAAATTTGGTAATTTGCTGTTAACTTACATAATTTTTCCTTGCTGATTACTGAGTGGTACATTGTGTGTGACTAAGTAGGGTGGAGGGAAATACTAACAATGTAAATAGCCTAAGTCTCCTTAGGAGTCCTAATTAGGTCTATCTACATTATAAGCAAAAATAAGAAAAAAAAAACCATCCCGGGCAGTGTAAGGGTTAAGTACATGCCAGGCTCACCCTTCTCTGAGATAGCTGGTCCAAAGGCACAGAAAGAAGTGCCCGGAAATGAATATTTAAGTCCTTAAAATGCTGAAAAAGACAGAGTTTCTTTCAAGTGAACCTGTAAAAATGAAAAACCAGGGCACTTTGCTCCGCTGAAACTGATAAAATGGCAAATAAACTAGTTCTGCCCCTTAATTTATTCTCCAAAAATATGGTGAAAACAACGCTTATCCTCAATTTAAATTCCTCCAGCAATTTAAAAAGTGAAATATTTCCCTCAGTAAAAAGCCTTAACAGCGAGGGACAGCTGGAGAAGGTTTGCAGGAGGCACGTAAGACTCCCAAAACAGCGTGACTTTGCAGCGGTGGCAGCTTGTGTCTGGGAGATATCCGGCGCGATCCGCAATTTTCAGCGTGTGGCCAGCCGCTCTGGGCCACAGGCCCCTGAACGGCAGTGCTGGCCCTTTTCCCTGAAAACAAAACTAACTAGACCAGGTTCCTGATGGCAGACGCCATGAGACACTTAGCACTGTCAAAGCAGTCTGACGTTGCAGTGGTGGTAACTTGAGTCTGGGAGACATATTTCACAAAGCGGAATTTCAGCAGGCAGTAGGCCGCTCCGGGCCAAACGCCCCCAAACCCCAACCTCGGCCCTTTTCCCTGGGAAACAAAACTCACTGGCCCGGGTTCCTTCCAGACTGAAGCTGGCACTATTTGCAAATCGAGCTGGTTGGACAGTTCAAAGTGACTCCTGCAATCTGCCATCCAGTACTGGGGCAGGTGAGTTTTGTATGCGTGGGTAAAAAGCCGGGGTTTGTATTCGGGGCATGTGGCCAGGACTGGCCGGATGCCTTCTGAATTTCCACGGCACGCAGGATGGTTCCCAGACGCAACCTGGCACCAGTCCCAAGTTTGGCTGCTTTGACAGTGCCAAGTGGCCTCTGCAATCTCCCATTTATAACCAGGCCAGGAGAGTTTATTTTGCCAGGGAAAAAGGCCAAGGTTGGTGTTCACGGCCTGTGGCCTGGAGTGGCAGGCTGGCTCCTGAAATTCCATGATTGGCAGGATTGTTCCCAGACCCAAGCTGGCACCACTTGAAAGTCGGGCTGGTTTGACAGTGCCAAGTGGCTCCTGCAACCTGACGTCCAGAACCAGAATGGGTGAGTTTGGTTTCTGCGGGAAAAGGCCTGAAGTTTGTCTTCAAACCCTTTGCCCTAATTGGCCGGCTGGCTCCTGGAATTCCATGATATGCAGGATGGTTCCCAGACCCAAGCTGGCCGCAGTCCCAAGTGTGGCTTCTTTGACAGTGCCAAGTGGCTGCTGCAATCTGCCGTCCTGTACCGGGCCAGGTGAGTTTGGTTTCTGCGGGAAAAGGGCTGAGGTTTGTGTCTGGTGGCCTGTGGCTGGAAGTGGCTGGCTGCCTCCTGAAGTTCTGCGATATGCAGGATGGTTCCCAGACCCAAGCTGGCACCACTTCAAAGTTGGGCTGGTTTGACAGTGCCAAGTGGCTGCTGCAGTCTGATGGTCCAGTACAGGGCCAGGTGAAATTGGTTTGTCCGGGAAAAGGGCCGAGGTTGCTCTTCAAACCCTGTGGCCTAATTTACCGGCTGGCTCCTGAAATTCCATGATATGCAGGATGGTTCCCAGACCCAAGCAGGCACCAGTGCCAAGGCAGGCTGGTTTAACAGTGCCAAGTGGCTCCTGCAATCTCCCATTTAGAACCAGGCCAGGTGAGGTTTTTTTGCCAGGGAAAAGGGCCGAGGTTGGTGTTCACAGCCTGTGGTCTGGAGGGGCAGCCTGGCTCCTGAAATTCCATGATTCGCAGGATTATTCCCAGACCCAAGCTGGCACCACTTGAAAGTTGGGCTGGTTTGACAGTGCCAAGAGGCTCCTGTACCTTGCTGTCCAGTACCGGGCCAGGTGAGTTTGGTTTCTGCGGGAAAAGGCCTGAAGTTTGTCTTCAAACCCTGTGCTCTAATTGGCCGGCTGGCTCCCGGAATTCCAGGAAATGCAGGATGGTTCCCAGACCCAAGGTGGCACCACTTCCAAGTCGGGCTGGTTTGACAGTGCCAAGTGGCTCCTGCAAACTGACGTCCAGAATCAGGACGGGTGAGTTTGGTTTCTGCGGGAAAAGGCCTGAAGTTTGTCTTCAAATCCTGTGCCCTAATTGGCTGGCTGGCTCCTGGAATTCCATGATATGCAGGATGGTTCCCAGACCCAAGGTGGCACCAGTGCCAAGTCAGGCTGGTTTGACAATGCCATGTGGCTCCTGCAATCTGCCATTCAGAACCGGGGCAGGTGAGTGTTGTTTGTCCGGGTAAAGGGCCGAGGTTTGTGTTCAGGGCCTGTGGCCAGAAGTGGACGGCTGCCTCCTGAAATTCTGCGATACGCAGGATGGTTTCCAGACCCAAGCTGGCACCACTTGAAAGTCGGGCTGGTTTGACAGTGCCAAGTGGCTCCTGCAAACTGATGTCCAGAATCAGGACGGGTGAGTTTGGTTTCTGCGGGAAAAGGCCTGAAGTTTGTCTTCAAACCCCGTGCTCTAATTGGCCGGGTGGCTCCCGGAATTCCATGATATGCAGGATAGTTCCCAGACCCAAGATGGCACCACTTCAAAGTCGGGCTGGTTTGACAGTGCCAAGTGGCTCCTGCAAACTGACGTCCAGAATCCGGATGGGTGACTTTGGTTTCTGTGGGAAAAGGCCTGAAGTTTGTCTTCAAACCCTGTGCCCTAATTGGTGGGCTGGCTCCTGGAATTCCATGATATGCAGGATGGTTCCCAGACCCAAGGTGGCACCACTTGAAAGTCAGGCTGGTTTGACAATGCCAAGTGGCTCCTGCAACCTGCCATCCTCTACCGGGCCAGGTGAGTTTGGTTTGTCCGGGAAAAAGGCCGAGCTTTATGTTCGGGGCCTGTGGCCAGGTGCCTCCTGAAGTTCTGCAATACGCAGGATGGTTCCCAGACCCTAGCTGGCACCGCTTCAAAGTCGCAGTGGTTTAACAGTGCTATGTGGCTCCTGCAATCTGCCCTGCTGAAGCAGGCATAGTGCTTTTTTTTTTCCCCAGGGAAAAAGGCCAAGGTTGGTGTTCAGGGCCTGTGGCCTGGAGTGGCAGGCTGGCTCCTGAAATTCCATGATTCGCAGGATTGTTCCCAGACCCAAGCTGGCACCACTTCAAAGTCGGGCTGGTTTGACAGTGCCAAGTGGCTCCTGCAACCTGACGTCCAGAACCAGGGCGGTGAGTTTGGTTTGTGCGGGAAAAGGCCTGAAGTTTGTCTTCAAACCCTGTGCCCTAATTGGCTGGCTGGCTCCTGGAATTCCATAATATGCAGGATGGTTCCCAGACCCAAGGTGGCACCAGTGCCAAGTCAGGCTGGTTTGACAATGCCATGTGGCTCCTGCAATCTGCCATTCAGAACCGGGGCAGGTGAGTGTTGTTTGTCCGGGTAAAGGGCCGAGGTTTGTGTTCAGGGCCTGTGGCCGGAAGTGGCCGGCTGCCTCCTGAAATTCTGCGATACGCAGGATGGTTCCCAGACCCAAGCTGGCACCACTTGAAAGTCGGGCTGGTTTGACAGTGCCAAGTGGCTCCTGCAAACTGACGTCCAGAATCAGGACGGGTGAGTTTGGTTTCTGCGGGAAAAGGCCTGAAGTTTGTCTTCAAACCCTGTGCCCTAATTGGCTGGCTGGCTCCTGGAATTCCATGATATGCAGGATGGTTCCCAGACCCAAGGTGGCACCAGTGCCAAGTCAGGCTGGTTTGACAATGCCATGTGGCTCCTGCGATCTGCCATTCAGAACCGGGGCAGGTGAGGTTTTTTTGCCAGGGAAAAGGGCCGAGGTTGGTGTTCACAGCCTGTGGTCTGGAGGGGCAGCCTGGCTCCTGAAATTCCATGATTCGCAGGATTATTCCCAGACCCAAGCTGGCACCACTTGAAAGTTGGGCTGGTTTGACAGTGCCAAGTGGCTCCTTTACCTTGCTGTCCAGTACCGGGCCAGGTGAGTTTGGTTTGTGCGGGAAAAGGGCTGAAGTTTGTCTTCAAACCCTGTGCCCTAATTGGCCGGCTGGCTCCTGGAATTCCATGATATGCAGGATGGTTCCCAGACCCAAGGTGGCACCACTTCAAAGTCAGGCTGGTTTGACAATGCCATGTGGCTCCTGCAACCTGCCATCCTGTACCGGGCCAGGTGAGTTTGGTTTGTCCGGGAAAAAGGCCGAGCTTTATGTTCGGGGCCTGTGGCCGGCTGCCTCCTGAAGTTCTGCAATACGCAGGATGGTTCCCAGACCCAAGCTGGCACCGCTTCAAAGTCACAGTGGTTTAACAGTGCTATGTGGCTCCTGCCCTCTGCCCTCCTGAAGCAGGCCCAGTGCTTTTTTTTTTTCCAGGGAAAAAGGCCAAGGTTGGTGTTCAGGCCCTGTGGCCTGGAGTGCCAGGCTGGCTCCTGGAATTCCATGATATGCAGGATGGTTCCCAGACCCAAGCTGGCCGCAGTCCCAAGTGTGGCTTCTTTGACAGTGCCAAGTGGCTGCTGCAATCTGCCGTCCTGTACCGGGCCAGGTGAGTTTGGTTTCTGCGGGAAAAGGGCTGAGGTTTGTGTCTGGTGGCCTGTGGCTGGAAGTGGCTGGCTGCCTCCTGAAGTTCTGCGATATGCAGGATGGTTCCCAGACCCAAGCTGGCACCACTTCAAAGTTGGGCTGGTTTGACAGTGCCAAGTGGCTGCTGCAGTCTGATGGTCCAGTACAGGGCCAGGTGAAATTGGTTTGTCTGGGAAAAGGGCCGAGGTTGCACTTCAAACTCTGTGCCCTAATTGGCTGGCTGGCTCCTGGAATTCCATGATATGCAGGATGGTTCCCAGACCCAAGGTGGCACCAGTGCCAAGTCAGGCTGGTTTGACAATGCCATGTGGCTCCTGCAATCTGCCATTCAGAACCGGGGCAGGTGAGTGTTGTTTGTCCGGGTAAAGGGCCGAGGTTTGTGTTCACGGCCTGTGGCCAGAAGTGGCAGGCTGGCTCCTGAAATTCCATGATTGGCAGGATTGTTCCCAGACCCAAGCTGGCACCACTTGAAAGTTGGGCTGGTTTGACAGTGCCAAGTGGCTCCTGCAAACTGACGTCCAGAACCAGGGCGGTGAGATTGGTTTCTGCGGGAAAAGGCCTGAAGTTTGTCTTCAAACCCCGTGCCCTAATTGGCTGGCTGGCTCCTGGAATTCCATAATATGCAGGATGGTTCCCAGACCCAAGGTGGCACCAGTGCCAAGTCAGGCTGGTTTGACAATGCCATGTGGCTCCTGCAATCTGCCATTCAGAACCGGGGCAGGTGAGTGTTGTTTGTCCGGGTAAAGGGCCGAGGTTTGTGTTCAGGGCCTGTGGCCGGAAGTGGCCGGCTGCCTCCTGAAATTCTGCGATACGCAGGATGGTTCCCAGACCGAAGCTGGCACCACTTGAAAGTCGGGCTGGTTTGACAGTGCCAAGTGGCTCCTGCAAACTGACGTCCAGAATCAGGACAGGTGAGTTTGGTTTCTGCGGGAAAAGGCCTGAAGTTTGTCTTCAAACCCTGTGCTCTAATTGGCCGGCTGGCTCCCGGAATTCCATGATATGCAGGATGGTTCCCAGACCCAAGGTGGCACCACTTCCAAGTCGGGCTGGTTTGACAGTGCCAAGTGGCTCCTGCAAACTGACGTCCAGAATCAGGACAGGTGAGTTTGGTTTCTGCGGGAAAAGGCCTGAAGTTTGTCTTCAAACCCTGTGCCCTAATTGGCCGGCTGGCTCCCGGAATTCCATGAAATGCAGGATGGTTCCCAGACCCAAGGTGGCACCAGTGCCAAGTGTGGCTTCTTTGACAGTGCCAAGTGGCTGCTGCAATCTGCCGTCCTGTACCGGGCCAGGTGAGTTTGGTTTCTGCGGGAAAAGGGCTGAGGTTTGTGTCTGGTGGCCTGTGGCTGGAAGTGGCTGGCTGCCTCCTGAAGTTCTGCGATATGCAGGATGGTTCCCAGACCCAAGCAGGCACCACTTCAAAGTTGGGCTGGTTTGACAGTGCCAAGTGGCTGCTGCAGTCTGATGGTCCAGTACAGGGCCAGGTGAAATTGGTTTGTCCGGGAAAAGGGCCGAGGTTGCACTTCAAACCCTGTGCCCTAATTGGCTGGCTGGCTCCTGGAATTCCATGATATGCAGGATGGTTCCCAGACCCAAGGTGGCACCAGTGCCAAGTCAGGCTGGTTTGACAATGCCATGTGGCTCCTGCAATCTGCCATTCAGAACCGGGGCAGGTGAGTGTTGTTTGTCCGGGTAAAGGGCCGAGGTTTGTGTTCAGGGCCTGTGGCCAGAAGTGGCAGGCTGGCTCCTGAAATTCCATGATTGGCAGGATTGTTCCCAGACCCAAGCTGGCACCACTTGAAAGTCGGGCTGGTTTGACAGTGCCAAGTGGCTCCTGCAACCTGACGTCCAGAACCAGGGCGGTGAGTTTGGTTTGTGCGGGAAAAGGCCTGAAGTTTGTCTTCAAACCCTGTGCCCTAATTGGCTGGCTGGCTCCTGGAATTCCATAATATGCAGGATGGTTCCCAGACCCAAGGTGGCACCAGTGCCAAGTCAGGCTGGTTTGACAATGCCATGTGGCTCCTGCAATCTGCCATTCAGAACCAGGGCAGGTGAGTGTTGTTTGTCCGGGTAAAGGGCCGAGGTTTGTGTTCAGGGCCTGTGGCCGGAAGTGGCCGGCTGCCTCCTGAAATTCTGCGATACGCAGGATGGTTCCCAGACCGAAGCTGGCACCACTTGAAAGTCGGGCTGGTTTGACAGTGCCAAGTGGCTCCTGCAAACTGACGTCCAGAATCAGGACGGGTGAGTTTGGTTTCTGCGGTAAAAGGCCTGAAGTTTGTCTTCAAACCCCGTGCTCTAATTGGCCGGCTGGCTCCCGGAATTCCACGATATGCAGGATCGTTCCCAGACCCAAGGTGGCACCACTTCCAAGTCGGGCTGGTTTGACAGTGCCAAGTGGCTCCTGCAAACTGACGTCCAGAATCAGGACAGGTGAGTTTGGTTTCTGCGGGAAAAGGCCTGAAGTTTGTCTTCAAACCCTGTGCCCTAATTGGCCGGCTGGCTCCCGGAATTCCATGATATGCAGGATGGTTCCCAGACCCAAGGTGGCACCAGTGCCAAGTCAGGCTGGTTTGACAATGCCATGTGGCTCCTGCAATCTGCCATTCAGAACCGGGGCAGGTGAGTGTTGTTTGTCCGGGTAAAGGGCCGAGGTTTGTGTTCAGGGCCTGTGGCCGGAAGTGGCCGGCTGCCTCCTGAAATTCTGCGATACGCAGGATGGTTCCCAGACCGAAGCTGGCACCACTTGAAAGTCGGGCTGGTTTGACAGTGCCAAGTGGCTCCTGTACCTTGCTGTCCAGTACCGGGCACGGTGAGTTTGGTTTGTGCGGGAAAAGGGCTGAAGTTTGTCTTCAAACCCTGTGCCCTAATTGGCCGGCTGGCTCCTGGAATTCCATGATATGCAGGATGGTTCCCAGACCCAAGGTGGCACCACTTCAAAGTCGGGCTGGTTTGACAATGCCATGTGGCTCCTGCAACCTGCCATCCTGTACCGGGCCAGGTGAGTTTGGTTTCTCTGGGAAAAAGGCCGAGCTTTATGTTCGGGGCCTGTGGCCGGCTGCCTCCTGAAGTTCTGCGATATGCAGGATGGTTCCCAGACCCAAGCTGGCACCACTTGAAAGTTGGGCTGGTTTGACAGTGCCAAGTGGCTGCTGCAGTCTGATGGTCCAGTACAGGGCCAGGTGAAATTGGTTTGTCCGGGAAAAGGGCCGAGGTTGCACTTCAAACCCTGTGGCCTAATTTGCCGGCTGGCTCCTGAAATTCCATGATATGCAGGATGGTTCCCAGACCAAAGCTGGCACCAGTGCCAAGGCAGGCTGGTTTAACAGTACCAAGTGGCTCCTGCAATCTCCCATTTAGAACCAGGCCAGGTGACGTTTTTTTGGGAGGGAAAAGGGCCGAGGTTGGTGTTCACAGCCTGTGGTCTGGAGGGGCAGCCTGGCTCCTGAAATTCCATGATTCGCAGAATTATTCCCAGACCCAAGCTGGCACCACTTGAAAGTTGGGCTGGTTTGACAGTGCCAAGAGGTTCCTGTACCTTGCTGTCCAGTACCGGGCCAGGTGAGTTTGGTTTCTGCGGGAAAAGGCCTGAAGTTTGTCTTCAAACCCTGTGCTCTAATTGGCCGGCTGGCTCCCGGAATTCCAGGAAATGCAGGATGGTTCCCAGACACAAGATGGCACCACTTCCAAGTCGGGCTGGTTTGACAGTGCCAAGTGGCTCCTGCAAACTGACGTCCAGAATCAGGATGGGTGAGTTTGGTTTCTGCGGGAAAAGGCCTGAAGTTTGTCTTCAAACCCCGTGCTCTAATTGGCCGGCTGGCTCCCGGGATTCCAGGAAATGCAGGATGGTTCCCAGACCCAAGGTGGCACCAGTGCCAAGTCAGGCTGGTTTGACAATGCCATGTGGCTCCTGCAATCTGCCATTCAGAACCGGGGCAGGTGAGTGTTGTTTGTCCGGGTAAAGGGCCGAGGTTTGTGTTCAGGGCCTGTGGCCAGAAGTGGCCGGCTGCCTCCTGAAATTCTGCGATACGCAGGATGGTTCCCAGACCGAAGCTGGCACCACTTGAAAGTCGGGCTGGTTTGACAGTGCCAAGTGGCTCCTGCAAACTGATGTCCAGAATCAGGACAGGTGAGTTTGGTTTCTGCGGGAAAAGGCCTGAAGTTTGTCTTCAAACCCCGTGCTCTAATTGGCTGGGTGGCTCCCGGAATTCCACGATATGCAGGATGGTTCCCAGACCCAAGATGGCACCACTTCCAAGTCGGGCTGGTTTGACAGTGCCAAGTGGCTCCTGCAAACTGACGTTCAGAATCCGGGTGGGTGAGTTTGGTTTCTGCGGGAAAAGGCCTGAAGTTTGTCTTCAAACCCTGTGGCCTAATTGGCCGGCTGGCTCCTGGAATTCCATGATATGCAGGATGGTTCCCAGACCCAAGGTGGCACCACTTGAAAGTCAGGCTGGTTTGACAATGCCAAGTGGCTCCTGCAACCTGCCATCCTATACCGGGTCAGGTGAGTTTGGTTTCTCCGGGAAAAAGGCCGAGGTTTATGTTCGGGGCCTGTGGCCAGCTGCCTCCTGAAGTTCTGCAATACGCAGGATGGTTCCCAGACCCAAGCTGGCACTGCTTCAAAGTCGCAGTGGTTTAACAGTTCTATGTGGCTCCTGCAATCTGCCCTGCTGAAGCAGGCCCAGTGTTTTTTTTTTTCCCAGGGAAAAAGGCCAAGGTTGGTGTTCAGGGCCTGTGGCCTGGAGTGGCAGGCTGGCTCCTGAAATTCCATGATTGGCAGGATAGTTCCCAGACCCAAGCTGGCACCACTTGAGAGTCGGGCTGTTTGACAGTGCCAAGTGGCTCCTGCAAACTGACGTCCAGAATCCGGATGGGTGACTTTGGTTTCTGTGGGAAAAGGTCTGAAGTTTGTCTTCAAACCCTGTGCTCTAATTGGCCGCGTGGCTCCCGGAATTCCATGATATGCAGGATGGTTCCCAGACCCAAGGTGGCACCAGTGCCAAGTCAGGCTGGTTTGACAATGCCATGTGGCTCCTGCAATCTGCCATTCAGAACCGGGGCAGGTGAGTGTTGTTTGTCCGGGTAAAGGGCCGAGGTTTTGTTCAGGGCCTGTGGCCGGAAGTGGCCGGCTGCCTCCTGAAATTCTGCGATACGCAGGAAGGTTTCCAGACCCAAGCTGGCACCACTTGAAAGTCGGGCTGGTTTGACAGTGCCAAGTGCCTCCTGCAAACTGACGTCCAGAATCAGGATGGGTGAGTTTGGTTTCTGCGGGAAAAGGCCTGAAGTTTGTCTTCAAACCCCGTGCTCTAATTGGCCGGGTGGCTCCCGGAATTCCACGATATGCAGGATGGTTCCCAGACCCAAGATGGCACCACTTCCAAGTCGGGCTGGTTTGACAGTGCCAAGTGGCTCCTGCAAACTGACGTCCAGAATCCGGATGGGTGAGTTTGGTTTCTGCGGGAAAAGGCCTGAAGTTTGTCTTCAAACCCTGTGCCCTAATTGGCCGGCTGGCTCCTGGAATTCCATGATATGCAGGATGGTTCCCAGACCCAAGGTGGCACCACTTCAAAGTCAGGCTGGTTTGACAATGCCAAGTGGCTCCTGCAACCTGCCATCCTATACCGGGTCAGGTGCGTTTGGTTTGTCCGGGAAAAAGGCCGAGGTTTATGTTCGGGGCCTGTGGCCAGCTGCCTCCTGAAGTTCTGCAATACGCAGGATGGTTCCCAGACCCAAGCTGGCACCGCTTCAAAGTCACAGTGGTTTAACAGTGCTATGTGGCTCCTGCAATCTGCCCTGCTGAAGCAGGCCCAGTGCTTTTTTTTTTTCCCAGGGAAAAAGGCCAAGGTTGGTGTTCAGGGCCTGTGGCCTGGTGTGGCAGGCTGGCTCCTGAAATTCCATGATTGGCAGGATAGTTCCCAGACCCAAGCTGGCACCACTTGAAAGTCGGGCTGTTTGACAGTGCCAAGTGGCTCCTGCAAACTGACGTCCAGAATCACGATGGGTGAGTTTGGTTTCTGCGGGAAAAGGCCTGAAGTTTGTCTTCAAACCCCGTGCTCTAATTGGCCGGGTGGCTCCCGGAATTCCACAATATGCAGGATGGTTCCCAGACCCAAGATGGCACCACTTCCAAGTCAGGCTAGTTTGACAGTGCCAAGTGGCTCCTGCAAATTGACGTCCAGAATCCGGATGGGTGACTTTGGTTTCTGCGGGAAAAGGCCTGAAGTTTGTCTTCAAACCCTGTGCCCTAATTGGCTGGCTGGCTCCTGGAATTCCATGATATGCAGGATGGTTCCCAGACCCAAGGTGGCACCAGTGCCAAGTCAGGCTGGTTTGACAATGCCATGTGGCTCCTGCAATCTGCCATTCAGAACCGGGGCAGGTGAGTGTTGTTTGTCCGGGTAAAGGGCCGAGGTTTGTGTTCAGGGCCTGTGGCCGGAAGTGGCCGGCTGCCTCCTGAAATTCTGCGATACGCAGGATGGTTCCCAGACCCAAGCTGGCACCACTTGAAAGTCGGGCTGGTTTGACAGTGCCAAGTGGCTCCTGCAAACTGACGTCCAGAATCAGGACGGGTGAGTTTGGTTTCTGCGGGAAAAGGCCTGAAGTTTGTCTTCAAACCCTGTGCCCTAATTGGCTGGCTGGCTCCTGGAATTCCATAATATGCAGGATGGTTCCCAGACCCAAGGTGGCACCAGTGCCAAGTCAGGCTGGTTTGACAATGCCATGTGGCTCCTGCAATCTGCCATTCAGAACCGGGGCAGGTGAGTGTTGTTTGTCCGGGTAAAGGGCCGAGGTTTGTGTTCAGGGCCTGTGGCCAGAAGTGGCCGGCTGCCTCCTGAAATTCTGCGATACGCAGGATGGTTCCCAGACCCAAGCTGGCACCACTTGAAAGTCGGGCTGGTTTGACAGTGCCAAGTGGCTCCTGCAAACTGACGTCCTGAATCAGGATGGGTGAGTTTGGTTTCTGCGGGAAAAGGCCTGAAGTTTGTCTTCAAACCCTGTGCTCTAATTGGCCGGCTGGCTCCCGGAATTCCAGGAAATGCAGGATGGTTCCCAGACCCAAGGTGGCACCACTTCCAAGTCAGGCTGGTTTGACAGTGCCAAGTGGCTCCTGCAAACTGACGTCCAGAATCAGGATGGGTGAGTTTGGTTTCTGCGAGAAAAGGCCTGAAGTTTGTCTTCAAACCCTGTGCCCGAATTGGCTGGCTGGCTCCTGGAATTCCATAATATGCAGGATGGTTCCCAGACCCAAGGTGGCACCAGTGCCAAGTCAGGCTGGTTTGACAATGCCATGTGGCTCCTGCAATCTGCCATTCAGAACCGGGGCAGGTGAGTGTTGTTTGTCCGAGTAAAGGGCCGAGGTTTGTGTTCAGGGCCTGTGGCCGGAAGTGGCCGGGTGCCTCCTGAAATTCTGCGATACGCAGGATGGTTCCCAGACCGAAGCTGGCACCACTTGAAAGTCGGGCTGGTTTGACAGTGCCACGTGGCTCCTGCAAACTGACGTCCAGAATCAGGACGGGTGAGTTTGGTTTCTGCGGGAAAAGGCCTGAAGTTTGTCTTCAAACCCCGTGCTCTAATTGGCCGGCTGGCTCCCGGAATTCCAGGAAATGCAGGATGGTTCCCAGACCCAAGGTGGCACCACTTCCAAGTCGGGCTGGTTTGACAGTGCCAAGTGGCTCCTGCAAACTGACGTCCAGAATCAGGACGGGTGAGTTTGGTTTCTGCGGGAAAAGGCCTGAAGTTTGTCTTCAAACCCTGTGCCCTAATTGGCTGGCTGGCTCCTGGAATTCCATAATATGCAGGATGGTTCACAGACCCAAGGTGGCACCAGTGCCAAGTCAGGCTGGTTTGACAATGCCATGTGGCTCCTGCAATCTGCCATTCAGAACCGGGGCAGGTGAGTGTTGTTTGTCCGGGTAAAGGTCCGAGGTTTGTGTTCAGGGCCTGTGGCCGGAAGTGGCCGGCTGCCTCCTGAAATTCTGCGATACGCAGGATGGTTCCCAGACCGAAGCTGGCACCACTTGAAAGTCGGGCTGGTTTGACAGTGCCAAGTGGCTCCTGCAAACTGACGTCCTGAATCAGGATGGGTGAGTTTGGTTTCGACGGGAAAAGGCCTGAAGTTTGTCTTCAAACCCTGTGCTCTAATTGGCCGGCTGGCTCCCGGAATTCCAGGAAATGCAGGATGGTTCCCAGACCCAAGGTGGCACCACTTCCAAGTCGGGCTGGTTTGACAGTGCCAAGTGGCTCCTGCAAACTGACGTCCAGAATCAGGACAGGTGAGTTTGGTTTCTGCGAGAAAAGGCCTGATGTTTGTCTTCAAACCCTGTGCCCTAATTGGCTGGCTGGCTCCTGGAATTCCATAATATGCAGGATGGTTCCCAGACCCAAGGTGGCACCAGTGCCAAGTCAGGCTGGTTTGACAATGCCATGTGGCTCCTGCAATCTGCCATTCAGAACCGGGGCAGGTGAGTGTTGTTTGTCCGAGTAAAGGGCCGAGGTTTGTGTTCAGGGCCTGTGGCCGGAAGTGGCCGGGTGCCTCCTGAAATTCTGCGATACGCAGGATGGTTCCCAGACCGAAGCTGGCACCACTTCAAAGTCGGGCTGGTTTGACAGTGCCAAGTGGCTCCTGCAAACTGACGTCCAGAATCAGGACAGGTGAGTTTGGTTTCTGCGGGAAAAGGCCTGAAGTTTGTCTTCAAACCCTGTGCTCTAATTGGCCGGCTGGCTCCCGGAATTCCAGGAAATGCAGGATGGTTCCCAGACCAAAGGTGGCACCACTTCCAAGTCGGGCTGGTTTGACAGTGCCAAGTGGCTCCTGCAAACTGACGTCCAGAATCAGGATGGGTGAGTTTGGTTTCTGCGGGAAAAGGCCTGAAGTTTGTCTTCAAACCCTGTGCCCTAATTGGCTGGCTGGCTCCTGGAATTCCATAATATGCAGGATGGTTCCCAGACCCAAGGTGGCACCAGTGCCAAGTCAGGCTGGTTTGACAATGCCATGTGGCTCCTGCAATCTGCCATTCAGAACCGGGGCAGGTGAGTGTTGTTTGTCCGGGTAAAGGGCCGAGGTTTGTGTTCAGGGCCTGTGGCCGGAAGTGGCCGGCTGCCTCCTGAAATTCTGCGATACGCAGGATGGTTTCCAGACCGAACCTGGCACCACTTGAAAGTCGGGCTGGTTTGACAGTGCCAAGTGGCTCCTGCAAACTGATGTCCAGAATCAGGATGGGTGAGTTTGGTTTCTGCGGGAAAAGGCCTGAAGTTTGTCTTCAAACCCCCGTGCTCTAATTGGCCGGGTGGCTCCCGGAATTCCATGATATGCAGGATGGTTCCCAGACCGAAGCTGGCACCACTTGAAAGTCGGGCTGGTTTGACAGTGCCAAGTGGCTCCTGCAAACTGACGTCCAGAATCAGGATGGGTGAGTTTGGTTTCTGCGGGAAAAGGCCTGAAGTTTGTCTTCAAACCCTGTGCCCTAATTGGCCGGCTGGCTCCTGGAATTCCATGATATGCAGGATGGTTCCCAGAACCAAGGTGGCACCACTTGAAAGTCAGGCTGGTTTGACAATGCCAAGTGGCTCCTGCAACCTGCCATCCTATACCGGGTCAGGTGAGTTTGGTTTGTCCGGGAAAAAGGCCGAGGTTTATGTTCGGGGCCTGTGGCCAGCTGCCTCCTGAAGTTCTGCAATACGCAGGATGGTTCCCAGACCCAAGCTGGCACCGCTTCAAAGTCGCAGTGGTTTAACAGTGCTATGTGGCTCCTGCAATCTGCCCTGCTGAAGCAGGCCCAGTCCTTTTTTTTTTTTCCCAGGGAAAAAGGCCAAGGTTGGTGTTCAGGGCCTGTGGCCTGGAGTGGCAGGCTGGCTCCTGAAATTCCATGATTGGCAGGATTGTTCCCAGACCCAAGCTGGCACCACTTGAAAGTCGGGCTGTTTGACAGTGCCAAGTGGCTCCTGCAAACTGACGTCCAGAATCACGATGGGTGACTTTGGTTTGTGCGGGAAAAGGGCCTGAAGTTTGTCTTCAAACCCCGTGCTCTAATTGGCCGGGTGGCTCCCGGAATTCCATGATATGCAGGATGGTTCCCAGACCCAAGATGGCACCACTTCCAAGTCAGGCTGGTTTGACAGTGCCAAGTGGCTCCTGCAAACTGACGTCCAGAATCCGGATGGGTGACTTTGGTTTCTGCGGGAAAAGGCCTGAAGTTTGTCTTCAAGCCCCGTGCCCTAATTGGCTGGCTGGCTCCTGGAATTCCATAATATGCAGGATGGTTCCCAGACCCAAGGTGGCACCAGTGCCAAGTCAGGCTGGTTTGACAATGCCATGTGGCTCCTGCAATCTGCCATTCAGAACCGGGGCAGGTGAGTGTTGTTTGTCCGGGTAAAGGGCCGAGGTTTGTGGTCAGGGCCTGTGGCCGGAAGTGGCCGGCTGCCTCCTGAAATTCTGCGATACGCAGGATGGTTCCCAGACCGAAGCTGGCACCACTTGAAAGTCAGGCTGGTTTGACAGTGCCAAGTGGCTCCTGCAAACTGACGTCCTGAATCAGGACAGGTGAGTTTGGTTTCTGAGGGAAAAGGCCTGAAGTTTGTCTTCAAACCCTGTGCTCTAATTGGCCGGCTGGCTCCCGGAATTCCAGGAAATGCAGGATGGTTCCCAGACCCAAGATGGCACAACTTCCAAGTCAGGCTGGTTTGACAGTGCCTAGTGGCTCCTGCAAACTGACGTCCAGAATCCGGATGGGTGACTTTGGTTTCTGCGGGTAAAGGCCTGAAGTTTGTCTTCAAACCCTGTGTCCTAATTGGCCGGCTGGCTCCTGGAATTCCATGATATGCAGGATGGTTCCCAGACCCAAGGTGGCACCAGTGCCAAGTCAGGCTGGTTTGACAATGCCATGTGGCTCCTGCAATCTGCCATTCAGAACCGGGGCAGGTGAGTGTTGTTTGTCCGGGTAAAGGGCCGAGGTTTGTGGTCAGGGCC
Organism: Calcarius lapponicus; assembly: GCA_039654755.1. Taxonomy (NCBI): domain Eukaryota; kingdom Metazoa; phylum Chordata; class Aves; order Passeriformes; family Fringillidae; genus Calcarius; species Calcarius lapponicus. The sequence goes on along the minus strand of JBBFKN010000091.1, from coordinate 274,567 downwards.
TGTGGCCGGAAGTGGCCGGCTGCCTCCTGAAATTCTGCGATACGCAGGATGGTTTCCAGACCGAAGCTGGCACCACTTGAAAGTCGGGCTGGTTTGACAGTGCCAAGTGGCTCCTGCAAACTGACGTCCAGAATCAGGATGGGTGACTTTGGTTTCTGCGGGAAAAGGCCTGAAGTTTGTCGTCAAACCCTGTGCTCTAATTGGCCGGGTGGCTCCCGGAATTCCACAATATGCAGGATAGTTCCCAGACCCAAGATGGCACCACTGCCAAGTCAGGCTGGTTTGACAGTGCCAAGTGGCTCCTGCAAACTGACGTCCAGAATCCGGATGGGTGACTTTGGTTTCTGCGAGAAAAGGCCTGAAGTTTGTCTTCAAACCCTGTGCCCTAATTGGTCGGCTGGCTCCTGGAATTCCATGATATGCAGGTTGGTTCCCAGACCCAAGGTTGCACCAGTGCCAAGTCAGGCTGGTTTGACAATGCCATGTGGCTCCTGCAATCTGCCATTCAGAACCGGGGCAGGTGAGTGTTGTTTGTCCGGGTAAAGGGCCGAGGTTTGTGGTCAGGGCCTGTGGCCGGAAGTGGCCGGCTGCCTCCTGAAATTCTGCGATACGCAGGATGGTTCCCAGACCCAAGCTGGCACCACTTGAAAGTCGGGCTGGTTTGACAGTGCCAAGTGGCTCCTGCAAACTGAGGTCCAGAATCAGGACAGGTGAGTTTGGTTTCTGCGGGAAAAGGCCTGAAGTTTGTCTTCAAACCCCGTGCCCTAATTGGCTGGCTGGCTCCTGGAATTCCATAATATGCAGGATGGTTCCCAGACCCAAGGTGGCACCAGTGCCAAGTCAGGCTGGTTTTGACAATGCCATGTGGCTCCTGCAATCTGCCATTCAGAACCGGGGCAGGTGAGTTTGGTTTGTCCGGGTAAAGGGCCGAGGTTTGTGTTCAGGGCCTGTGGCCGGAAGTGGCCCGGCTGCCTCCTGAAATTCTGCGATACGCAGGATGGTTCCCAGACCGAAGCTGGCACCACTTGAAAGTCTGGGCTGGTTTGACAGTGCCAAGTGGCTCCTGCAACTGACGTCCAGAATCAGGATGGGTAAGTTTGGGTTTCTTGCAGGAAAAGGCCTGAAGTTTGTCTTCAAACCCTGTGCTCTAATTGGCCGGCTGGCTCCTGGAATTCCAGGAAATGCAGGATGGTTCCCAGACCCAAGGAGGCACCACTTCCAAGTCGGGCTGGTTTGACAGTGCCAAGTGGCTCCTGCAAACTGACGTCCAGAATCAGGATGGTGACTTTGGTTTCTGCGGGAAAAGGCCTGAAGTTGTCTTCAAACCCTGTGCCCTAATTGGCTGGCTGGCTCCTGGAATTCCATTGATATGCAGATGGTTTCCCAGACCCAAAGGTGGCACCCGTGCCAAGTCAGGCTGGTTTGACAATGCCATGTGGCTCCTGCAATCTGCCATTCAGAACCGTGGCAGGTGAGTGTTGTTTGTCCGGGAAAAGGGCCGAGGTTTGTGTTCAGGGCCTGTGGCCAGAAGTGGCCGCTGCCTCCTGAAATTCTGCGATACGCAGGTTGGTTTCCAGACCCAAGCTGGCACCACTTGAAAGTCGGGCCTGGTTTGACAGTGCCAAGTGGCTCCTGCAAACTGACGTCCAGAATCAGGACGGGTGAGTTTGGTTTCTGCGGGAAAAGGCCTGAAGTTTGTCTTCAAAACCCCGTGCTCTTAATTGGACCGGGTGGCTCCTGGAATTCCATGATATGCAGGATGGTTCCCAGACCCAAGCTGGCACCACTTGAAAGTCAGGCTGGTTTGACAATGCCAAGTGGCTCCTGCAACCTGCCATCCTATACCGGGTCAGGTGAGTTTGGTTTGTCCGGGAAAAAGGCCGAGGTTTATGTTCGGAGGCCTGTGGCCAGCTGCCTCCTGACGTTCTGCAGTATGCAAGGATGGTTCCCAGACCCAAGCTGGCACCGCTTCAAAGTCGCAGTGGTTTAACAGTGCTATGTGGCTCCTGTAATCTTCCCTGCTGAAGCAGGCCCAGGGCTTTTTTTTTTACCCAGGGAAAAAGGCCAAGGTTGTGTTCAGGGCCTGTGGCCTGGAGTGGCAGGCTGGCTCCTCAAATTCCATGATTGGCAGGATTGTTCCCAGACCCAAGGTGGCAACCACTTCCAGAGGCGGCTGGTTTGGACAGTGCCAAGTGGCTCCTGCAACCTGACGTCCTGAACCAGGGTGGTGAGTTTTGTTTCTGCGGGAAAAGGGCTGAAGTTTGTCTTCAAACCCTGTGCCCTAATTGGCTGGCTGGCTCCTGGAATTCCATAATATGCAGGATGGTTTCCCAGACCCAAGGTGGCACCAGTGCCAAGTCAGGCTGGTTTGACAATGCCATGTGGCTCCTGCAATCTGCCATTCAGAACCGGGGCAGGTGAGTGTTGTTTGTCCCGGGGTAAAGGGCCGAGGTTTGTGGTCAGGGCCTGTGGCCGGAAGTGGCCGGCTGCCTCCTGAAATTCTGCGGTACGCAGGATGTTCCCAGACCGAAGCTGGCACCACTTGAAAGTCGGGCTGGTTTGACAGTGCCAAGTGGCTCCTGCAAACTGACGTCCAGAATCAGGACAGGTGAGTTTGGTTTCTGCGGGAAAAGGCCTGAAGTTTGTCTTCAAACCCTGTGCTCTAATTGGCCGCGTCGCTCCCGGAATGCCATGATATGCAGGATGGTTCCCAGACCCAAGGTGGCACCACTTCCAAGTCGGGCTGGTTTGACAGTGCCAAGTGGCTCCTGCAAACTGACGTCCAGAATCAGGACAGGTGAGTTTGGTTTCCTGCGGGAAAAGGCCTGAAGTTTGTCTTCAAACCCTGTGCCCTAATTGGCTGGCTGGGCTCCTGGAATTCCATAATATGCAGGATGGTTCCCAGGACCCCAAGGTGGCACCAGTGCCAAGTCAGGCTGGTTTGACAATGCCATGTGGCTCCTGCAATCTGCCATTCAGAACCGGGGCAGGTGAGTGTTGTTTGTCCGGGTAAAGGGCCGAGGTTTGTGTTCAGGGCCTGTGGCCGGAAGTGGCCGGCTGCCTCCTGAAATTCTGCGATACGCAGGATGGTTCCCAGACCGAAGCTGGCACCACTTGAAAGTCAGGCAGGTTTGACAGTGCCAAGTGGCTCCTGCAAACTGACGTCCAGAATCAGGACGGGTGAGTTTGGTTTGTCCGGGAAAAAGGGCTGAAGTTTGTCTTCAAACCCTGTGGCCTAGTTGGCCGGCTGGCTCCTGGATTTCCATGATATGCAGGATGGTTCCCAGACCCAAGCTGGCACCACTTCAAAGTCGGGCTGGTTTGACAGTGCCAAGTGGCTCCTGCAACCTGACGTCCAGAATCAGGATGGGTGACTTTGGTTTCTGCGGGAAAAGGCCTGAAGTTTGTCTTCAAACCCTGTGGCCTAATTGGCCGGCTGGCTCTGGAATTCCCATGATATGCAGGATGTTTCCCAGACCCAAGCTGGCACCACTTCAAAGTCGGGCTGGTTTGACAGTGCCAAGTGGCTCCTGCAAACTGACGTCCAGAATCAGGATGGGTGACTTTGGTTTCTGCGGGAAAAGGCCTGAAGTTTGTCTTCAAACCCTGTGGCCTAATTGGCCGGCTGGCTCCTGGATTTCCATGATATGCAGGATGGTTCCCAGACCCAAGCTGGCACCACATCAAAGTCGGGCTGGTTTGACAGTGCCAAGGGCTTCCTGCAAACTGACGTCCAGAACCAGGACCGTGAGTTTGGTTTGTGCGGGAAAAGGGCTGAGGTTTGTCTTCAAACCCTGTGGCCTAATTGGCCGGCTGGCCCCTGGAATTCCATGATATGCAGGATGGTTCCTCAGACCCCAAGCTGGTCGCAGTCCCAAGTGTGGCTTCTTTGACAGTGCCAAGTGGCTGCTGCAATCTGCCGTCCTGTACCGGGCCAGGTGAGTTTGGTTTGCCAGGGAAAAGGGCCGAGGTTTGTGTCTGGTGGCCTGTGGCTGGAAGTGGCTGGCTGCCTCCTGAAGTTCTGCGATATGCAGGATGGTTCCCAGACCCAAGCTGGCACCACTTCAAAGTCGCACTGGTTTAACAGTGATATGTGGCTCCTGCAATCTGCCCCCCTGAAGCAGGCCCAGTGCTTTTTTTTTTTCCCAGGGAAAAGGCCCGAGGTCTGTGTTCGTGGCCTTGTGGCCTGGAGTGGCAGGCTGGCTCCTGAAATTGCATGGCACGCAGGATGGTTCCCCCGCCCAAGCTGGCACCAGTCCCAAGTTTGGCTGCTTGACAGTGCCAAGGGGCTCCTACATTCTCCCATCTAGAACTAGGCAAGGTGAGGGGTTTTTTTCCCAGGGAAAAGGGCGGAGGTTGGTGTTCACGGCCTGTGGTCAGGAGTGCCAGGCTGGCTCCTGAAATTCCATGATTGGCAGGATTGTTCCCAGACCCAAGCTGGCACCACTTGAAAGTCGGGCCTGGTTTGACAGTGCCAAGTGGCTCCTGCAACTGACGACCAGAATCAGGACAGAGTGAGTTTGGTTTCTGCGGGAAAAGGCCTGAAGTTTGTCTTCAAACCCTGTGGCCCTAATTGGCTGGCTGGCTCCTGGATTTCCATGATATGCAGGATGGTTCCCAGACCCAAGCTGGCACCACTTCAAAGTCGTGCTGGTTTGACAGTGCCAAGTGGCTCCTGCAAACTGACGTCCAGAATCAGGATGGGTGACTTTGGTTTCTGCGGGAAAAGGCCTGAAGTTTGTCTTCAAACCCTGTGGCCTAATTGGCCGGCTGGCTTCTGAATTCCATGATATGCAGGATGGTTCCCAGACCCAAGCTGGCACCACCTTCAAAGTCGGGCTGGTTTGACAGTGCCAAGTGGCTCCTGCAACCTGCTCGTCCAGAATCAGGACGGAAGAGTTTGGTTTGTCCGGGAAAGGGCTGAAGTTTGTCTTCAAACCCTCTGCCCCAATTGGCCGGCTGGCTCCTGGGAATTCCATGATATGCAGGATGGTTCCCAGACCAAAAGCTGGCACCACTTCAAAGTCGGGCTGGTTTGACAGTGCCAAGTGGCTCCTGCAAACCTGACGTCCCAGAATCAGGACGGATGAGTTTGGTTTGTCCAGGAAAAGGCCTGAAGTTTGTCTTCAAACCCTGTGGCCTAATTGGACGGCTGGCTCCTGGAATTCCATGATATGCAGGATGGTTCCCAGACCCAAGCTGGCACCACTTCAAAGTCGGGCTGGTTTGACAGTGCCAAGTGGCTCCTGCAAACTGACGTCCAGAATCAGGATGGGTGACTTTGGTTTCTGCGGGAAAAGGCCTGAAGTTTGTCTTCAAACCCTGTTGCTTAATTGGCCGGCTGGCTTCCTGAATTCCATGATATGCAGGATGGTTCCCAGACCCAAGCTGGCCCACTTCAAAGTCGGGCTGGTTTGACAGTGCCAAGTGGCTCCTGCAACCTGACGTCCAGAATCAGGACGGATGAGTTTGGTTTGTCCGGAAAAGGGCTGAAGTTTGTCTTCAAAACCCTCTGCCCCAATTGGCTGCTGCTCCTGGAATTCCATGATATGCAGGATGGTTCCCAGACCAAAAGCTGGCACCCACTTCAAAGTCGGGCTGGTTTGACAGTGCCAAGTGGCTCCTGCAAACTGACGTCCGGAATCAGGGACGGATGAGTTTGGTTTGTCCGGGGAAAAGGGCTGAAGTTTGTCCTTCAAACCCTGTGCCCTAATTGGCTCGCTGGCTCCTGGATTTCCATGATATGCAGGATGGTTCCCAGACCAAAGCTGGCACCACTTCAAAGTCGGGCTGGTTTGACAGTGCCAAGTGGCTCCTGCAAACTGACGTCCAGAATCAGGATGGGTGACTTTGGTTTCTGCGGGAAAAGGCCTGAAGTTTGTCTTCAAACCCTGTGCCCCAATTGGCCGGCTGGCTCCTGGAATTCCATGATATGCAGGATGGTTCCCAGACCCAAGCTGGCACCACTTCAAAGTCGGGCTGGTTTGACAGTGCCAAGTGGCTCCTGCAAACTGACGTCCAGAATCCGGATGGGTGACTTTGGTTTCTGCGGGAAAAGGCCTGAAGTTTGTCTTCAAACCCTGTGCCCCAATTGGCCGGCTGGCTCCTGGAATTCCATGATATGCAGGATGGTTCCCAGGACCCAAGCTGGCAACCGCTTCAAAGTCGCAGTGGTTTAACAGTGCTATGTGGCTCCTGCCATCTGCCCTCCTGAAGCAGGCCCAGTGCTTTTTTTTTTCCAGGGAAAAAGGCAAGGTTGGTGTTCAGGGCCTGTGGCCTGGAGTGCCAGGCTGGCTCCTGGAATTCCATGATATGCAGGATGGTTCCCAGACCCAAGCTGGCCGCAGTCCCAAGTGTGGCTTCTTTGACAGTGCCAAGTGGCTGCTGCAATCTGCCGTCCTTGTACCGGGCCAGGTGAGTTTGGTTTGCCAGGGAAAAGGGCCGAGGTTTGTGTCTGGTGGCCTGTGGCTGGAAGTGGCTGGCTGCCTCCTGAATGTTCTGCGATATGCAGGATGGTTCCCAGACCCAAGCTGGCACCACTTCAAAGTTGGGCTGGTTTGACAGTGCCAAGTGGCTGCTGCAACCTGATGTCCAGTACCGGGCCAGGTGAAATTGGTTTGTCCCGGGAAAAGTGCCGAGGTTGCTCTTCAAACCCTGTGGCCTAATTTGCCGCTGGCTCCTGAAATTCCATGATATGCAGGATGGTTCCCAGGACCCAAGCTGGCACCACTTGAAAGTTGGGCTGTTTTGGACTGTGCCAAGTGGCTCCTGTACCTGGCTGTCCAGTACCGGGGCCAGGGGGAGTTTGGTTTGTGCGGGAAAGGGCTGAGGTTTGTCTTCAAAACCCTGTGGCCTAATTGGCCGGCTGGCTCCTGGAATTCCATGATATGCAGGATGGTTCCCAGACCCAAGCTGGTCGGCAGTCCCAAGTGTGGCTTCTTTGACAGTGCCAAGTGGCTCCTGCAATCTGCCGTCCTGTACCGGGCCAGGTGAGTTTGGTTTGCCAGGGAAAAGGGCCGAGGTTTGTGTCTGGTGGCCTGTGGCTGGAAGTGGCTGGCTGCCTCCTGAAGTTCTGCGATATGCAGGATGGTTCCCAGACCCAAGCTGGCACCACTTCAAAAGTCGCACTGGTTTAACAGTGATATGTGGCTCCTGCAATCTGCCCACCTGAAGCAGGCCCAGTGCCTTTTTTTTTTCCCAGGGAAAAGGCCCGAGGTCTGTGTTCGTGGCCTTGTGGCCCTGGAGTGGCAGGCTGGCTCCTGAAATTGCATGGCACGCAGGATGGTTCCCCCGGCCCAAGCTGGCACCAGTCCCAAGTTTGGCTGCTTTGACAGTGCCAAGGGGCTCCTACATTCTCCCATCTAGAACTAGGCAAGGTGAGGGGTTTATTTCCAGGGAAAAGGGCGGAGGTTGGTGTTCACGGCCTGTGGTCAGGAGTGCCAGGCTGGCTCCTGAAATTCCATGATTCGCAGGATTGTTCCCAGACCCAAGCTGGCACCACTTCAAGTCGGGCTGGTTTGACAGTGCCTAGTGGCTCCCTGCAACCTGACGTCCAGAATCAGGACAGGTGAGTTTGGTTTGTCCGGGAAAAGGGCCTGAAGTTTGTCTTCAAACCCCGTGCCCGAATTGGCTGGTTGGCTCCTGGATTTCCATGATATGCAGGATGGTTCCCAGACCCAAGCTGGCACCACTTCAAAGTCGGGCTGGTTTGACAGTGCCAAGTGGCTCCTGGCAAACTGACGTCCAGAATCAGGATGGGTGACTTTGGTTTCTGCGGGAAAAGGCCCTGAAGTTTGTCTTCAAACCCTGTGCCCCAATTGGCCGGCTGGCTCCTGGAATTCCATGATATGCAGGATGGTTCCCAGACCAAAGCTGGCACCCACTTCAAAGTCGGGCTGGTTTTGACAGTGCCAAGTGGCTCCTGCAAACTGACGTCCAGAATCAGGACAGGTGAGTTTGGTTTCTGCGGGAAACGGCCTGAAGTTTGTCTTCAAACCCCGTGCTCTAATTGGCCGGGTGGCTCCCGGAATTCCACAATATGCAGGATGGTTCCCAGACCCAAGATGGCACCCACTTCCAAGTCGGGCTGGTTTGACAGTGCCAAGTGCTCCTGCAAACTGACGTCCAGAATCCGGATGGGTGACTTTGGTTTCTGCGGGAAAAGGCCTGAAGTTTGTCTTCAAACCCTGTGCCCTAATTGGCCGGCTGGCTCCTGGAATTCCATGATATGCAGGATGGTTCCCAGACCCAAGGTGGCACCAGTGCCAAGTCAGGCTGGTTTGACAATGCCATGTGGCTCCTGCAATCTGCCATTCGGAACCGGGGCAGGTGAGTGTTGTTTGTCCGGGTAAAGGGCCGAGGTTTGTGGTCAGGGCCTGTGGCCGGAATTGGCCGGCTGCCTCCTGAAATTCTGCGATACGCAGGATGGTTCCCAGACCGAAGCTGGCACCACTTCAAAGTCGGGCTGGTTTGACAGTGCCAAGTGGCTCCTGCAAACTGACGTCCAGAATCAGGACAGGTGAGTTTGGTTTCCTGCGGGAAAAGGCCTGAAGTTTGTCTTCAAACCCTGTGCTCTAATTGGCCGCGTGGCTCCCGGAATTCCATGATATGCAGGATGGTTCCCAGACCCAAGGTGGCACCACTTCCAAGTCGGGCTGGTTTGACAGTGCCAAGTGGCTCCTGCAAACTGACGTCCAGAATCAGGGACAGGTGAGTTTGGTTTCTGCGGGAAAAGGCCTGAAGTTTGTCTTCAATACCCTGTGCCCTAATTGGCTGGCTTGGCTCCTGGAATTCCATAATATGCAGGATGGTTCCCAGACCCAAGGTGGCACCAGTGGCCAAGTCAGGCTGGTTTGACAATGCCATGTGGCTCCTGCAATCTGCCATTCAGAACCGGGGGCAGGTGAGTGTTGTTTGTCCGCGTAAAGGGCCGAGGTTTGTGTTCAGGGCCTGTGGCCGGAATTGGCCGGCTGCCTCCTGAAATTCTGCGATACGCAGAATGGTTCCCAGACCGAAGCTGGCACCACTTGAAAGTCAGGCTGGTTTGACAGTGCCAAGTGGCTCCTGCAAACTGACGTCCAGAATCAGGACGGGTGAGTTTGGTTTCTGCGGGAAAAGGCCTGAAGTTTGTCTTCAAACCCTGTGCTCTAATTGGCCCGGCTGGCTCCTGGAATTCCAGGAAATGCAGGATGGTTCCCAGACCCAAGGTGGCACCACTTCCAAGTCGGGCTGGTTTTGACAGTGCCAAGTGGCTCCTGCAAACTGACGTCCAGAATCAGGACGGGTGAGTTTGGTTTCTGCGGGAAAAGGCCTGAAGTTTGTCTTCAAACCCTGTGCTCTAATTGGCCGGCTGGCTCCCGGAATTCCAGGAAATGCAGGATGGTTCCCAGACCCAAGGTGGCACCACTTCCAAGTCGGGCTGGTTTGACAGTGCCAAGTGGCTCCTGCAAACTGACGTCCAGAATCAGGACGGGTGAGTTTGGTTTCTGCGGGAAAAGGCCTGAAGTTTGTCTCAAACCCTGTGCCCTAATTGGCTGGCTGGCTCCTGGAATTCAATAATATGCAGGATGGTTCCCAGACCCAAGCTGGCACCACTTCAAAGTCGGGCTGGTTTGACAGTGCCAAGTGGCTCCTGCAACCTGACGTCCAGAATCAGGACGCAATATCTCTCTCTTTTTTGTTATTACTGTTTTTCTAATTTTATGCAGGATGGTTCCCAGACCAAAGCTGGCACCACTTCAAAGTCGGGCTGGTTTGACAGTGCCAAGTGGCTCCTGCAACCTGACGTCCAGAATCAGGACGGACGAGTTTGGTTTGTCCAGGAAAAGGCCTGAAGTTTGTCTTCAAACCCTGTGGCCTAATTGGACGGCTGGCTCCTGGAATTCCATGATATGCAGGATGGTTCCCAGACCCAAGCTGGCACCACTTCAAAGTCGGGCTGGTTTGACAGTGCCAAGTGGCTCCTGCAAACTGACGTCCAGAATCAGGATGGGTGACTTTGGTTTCTGCGGGAAAAGGCCTGAAGTTTGTCTTCAAACCCTGTTGCCTAATTGGCCGGCTGGCTTCTGGAATTCCATTATATGCAGGATGGTTCCCAGACCCAAGCTGGCACCACTTCAAAGTCGGGCTGGTTTGACAGTGCCAAGTGGCTCCTGCAACCTGACGTCCAGAATCAGGACGGATGAGTTTGGTTTGTCCGGGAAAAGGGCTGAAGTTTGTCTTCAAACCCTCTGCCCCAATTGGCTGGCTGGCTCCTGGAATTCCATGATATGCAGGATGGTTCCCAGACCAAAGCTGGCACCACTTCAAAGTCGGGCTGGTTTGACAGTGCCAAGTGGCTCCTGCAAACTGACGTCCGGAATCAGGACGGATGAGTTTGGTTTGTCCGGGAAAAGGGCTGAAGTTTGTCTTCAAACCCTGTGGCCTAATTGGCTCGCTGGCTCCTGGATTTCCATGATATGCAGGATGGTTCCCAGACCAAAGCTGGCACCACTTCAAAGTCGGGCTGGTTTGACAGTGCCAAGTGGCTCCTGCAAACTGACGTCCAGAATCAGGATGGGTGACTTTGGTTTCTGCGGGAAAAGGCCTGAAGTTTGTCTTCAAACCCTGTGCCCCAATTGGCCGGCTGGCTCCTGGAATTCCATGATTTGCAGGATGGTTCCCAGACCAAAGCTGGCACCACTTCAAAGTCGGGCTGGTTTGACAATGCCATGTGGCTCCTGCAATCTGCCATTCAGAACCGGGGCAGGTGAGTTTGGTTTCTGCGGGAAAAGGCCTGAAGTTTGTCTTCAAACCCCGTGCTCTAATTGGCCGGGTGGCTCCCGGAATTCCACAATATGCAGGATGGTTCCCAGACCCAAGATGGCACCACTTCCAAGTCGGGCTGGTTTGACAGTGCCAAGTGGCTCCTGCAAACTGACGTCCAGAATCCGGATGGGTGAGTTTGGTTTCTGCGGGAAAAGGCCTGAAGTTTGTCTTCAAACCCTGTGCCCTAATTGGCTGACTGGCTCCTGGAATTCCATGATATGCAGGATGGTTCCCAGACCCAAGGTGGCACCAGTGCCAAGTCAGGCTGGTTTGACAATGCCATGTGGCTCCTGCAATCTGCCATTCAGAACCGGGGCAGGTGAGTGTTGTTTGTCCGGGTAAAGGGCCGAGGTTTGTGGTCAGGGCCTGTGGCCGGAATTGGCCGGCTGCCTCCTGAAATTCTGCGATACGCAGGATGGTTCCCAGACCGAAGCTGGCACCACTTCAAAGTCGGGCTGGTTTGACAGTGCCAAGTGGCTGCTGCAAACTGACGTCCAGAATCAGGACAGGTGAGTTTGGTTTCTGCGGGAAAAGGCCTGAAGTTTGTCTTCAAACCCTGTGCTCTAATTGGCTGGCTGGCTCCCGGAATTCCAGGAAATGCAGGATGGTTCCCAGACCCAAGGTGGCACCACTTCCAAGTCGGGCTGGTTTGACAGTGCCAAGTGGCTCCTGCAAACTGACATCCAGAATCAGGAAGGGTGACTTTGGTTTCTGCGGGAAAAGGCCTGAAGTTTGTCTTCAAACCCTGTGCTCTAATTGGCTGGCTTGCTCCCGGAATTCCAGGAAATGCAGGATGGTTCCCAGACCCAAGGTGGCACCACTTCCAAGTCGGGCTGGTTTGACAGTGCCAAGTGGCTCCTGCAAACTGACATCCAGAATCAGGACGGGTGAGTTTGGTTTCTGTGGGAAAAGGCCTGAAGTTTGTCTTCAAAACCCTGTGCCCTAATTGGCTGGCTGGCTCCTGAAATTCCATAATATGCAGGATGGTTCCCAGACCCAAGGTGGCACCAGTGCCAAGTCAGGCTGGTTTGACAATGCCATGTGGCTCCTGCAATCTGCCATTCAGAACCGGGGCAGGTGAGTGTTGTTTGTCCGGGTAAAGGGCCGAGGTTTGTGGTCAGGGCCTGTGGCCGGAAGTGGCCGACTGCCTCCTGAAATTCTGCGATACGCAGGATGGTTTCCAGACCGAAGCTGGCACCACTTGAAAGTCGGGCTGGTTTGAGAGTGCCAAGTGGCTCCTGCAAACTGACGTCCTGAATCAGGACAGGTGAGTTTGGTTTCTGCGGGAAAAGGCCTGAAGTTTGTCTTCAAACCCCGTGCCCTAATTGGCTGGCTGGCTCCTGGAATTCCATAATATGCAGGATGGTTCCCAGACCCAAGGTGGCACCAGTGCCAAGTCAGGCTGGTTTGACAATGCCATGTGGCTCCTGCAATCTGCCATTCAGAACCGGGGCAGGTGAGTGTTGTTTGTCCGGGTAAAGGGCCGAGGTTTGTGTTCAGGGCCTGTGGCCAGAAGTGGCCGGCTGCCTCCTGAAATTCTGCGATACGCAGGATGGTTCCCAGACCGAAGCTGGCACCACTTCAAAGTCGGGCTGGTTTGACAGTGCCAAGTGGCTCCTGCAAACTGACGTCCAGAATCAGGACGGGTGAGTTTGGTTTCTGCGGGAAAAGGCCTGAAGTTTGTCTTCAAACCCTGTGCTCTAATTGGCCGCGTGGCTCCCGGAATTCCATGATATGCAGGATGGTTCCCAGACCCAAGCTGGCACCACTTCCAAGTCGGGCTGGTTTGACAGTGCCAAGTGGCTCCTGCAAACTGACGTCCAGAATCAGGACAGGTGAGTTTGGTTTCTGCGGGAAAAGGCCTGAAGTTTGTCTTCAAACACTGTGCCCTAATTGGCTGGCTGGCTCCTGGAATTCCATAATATGCAGGATGGTTCCCAGACCCAAGGTGGCACCAGTGCCAAGTCAGGCTGGTTTGACAATGCCATGTGGCTCCTGCAATCTGCCATTCAGAACCGGGGCAGGTGAGTGTTGTTTGTCCGCGTAAAGGGCCGAGGTTTGTGTTCAGGGCCTGTGGCCGGAAGTGGCCGGCTGCCTCCTGAAATTCTGCGATACGCAGGATGGTTCCCAGACCGAAGCTGGCACCACTTCAAAGTCGGGCTGGTTTGACAGTGCCAAGTGGCTCCTGCAAACTGACGTCCAGAATCAGGACGGGTGAGTTTGGTTTCTGCGGGAAAAGGCCTGAAGTTTGTCTTCAAACCCTGTGCTCTAATTGGCCGCGTGGCTCCCGGAATTCCATGATATGCAGGATGGTTCCCAGACCCAAGGTGGCACCACTTCCAAGTCAGGCTGGTTTGACAGTGCCAGGTGGCTCCTGCAAACTGACGTCCAGAATCAGGACAGGTGAGTTTGGTTTCTGCGGGAAAAGGCCTGAAGTTTGTCTTCAAACCCTGTGCCCTAATTGGCTGGCTGGCTCCTGGAATTCCATAATATGCAGGATGGTTCCCAGACCCAAGGTGGCACCAGTGCCAAGTCAGGCTGGTTTGACAATGCCATGTGGCTCCTGCAATCTGCCATTCAGAACCGGGGCAGGTGAGTGTTGTTTGTCCGCGTAAAGGGCCGAGGTTTGTGTTCAGGGCCTGTGGCCGGAAGTGGCCGGCTGCCTCCTGAAATTCTGCGATACGCAGGATGGTTCCCAGACCGAAGCTGGCACCACTTGAAAGTCAGGCTGGTTTGACAGTGCCAAGTGGCTCCTGCAAACTGACGTCCAGAATCAGGACGGGTGAGTTTGGTTTCTGCGGGAAAAGGCCTGAAGTTTGTCTTCAAACCCTGTGCTCTAATTGGCCCGCTGGCTCCCGGAATTCCAGGAAATGCAGGATGGTTCCCAGACCGAAGCTGGCACCACTTGAAAGTCAGGCTGGTTTGACAGTGCCAAGTGGCTCCTGCAAACTGACGTCCTGAATCAGGACAGGTGAGTTTGGTTTCTGCGGGAAAAGGCCTGAAGTTTGTCTTCAAACCCCGTGCCCTAATTGGCTGGCTGGCTCCTGGAATTCCATAATATGCAGGATGGTTCCCAGACCCAAGGTGGCACCAGTGCCAAGTCAGGCTGGTTTGACAATGCCATGTGGCTCCTGCAATCTGCCATTCAGAACCGGGGCAGGTGAGTGTTGTTTGTCCGGGTAAAGGGCCGAGGTTTGTGTTCAGGGCCTGTGGCCAGAAGTGGCCGGCTGCCTCCTGAAATTCTGCGATACGCAGGATGGTTCCCAGACCGAAGCTGGCACCACTTCAAAGTCGGGCTGGTTTGACAGTGCCAAGTGGCTCCTGCAAACTGACGTCCAGAATCAGGACGGGTGAGTTTGGTTTCTGCGGGAAAAGGCCTGAAGTTTGTCTTCAAACCCTGTGCTCTAATTGGCCGCGTGGCTCCCGGAATTCCATGATATGCAGGATGGTTCCCAGACCCAAGGTGGCACCACTTCCAAGTCAGGCTGGTTTGACAGTGCCAGGTGGCTCCTGCAAACTGACGTCCAGAATCAGGACAGGTGAGTTTGGTTTCTGCGGGAAAAGGCCTGAAGTTTGTCTTCAAACCCTGTGCCCTAATTGGCTGGCTGGCTCCTGGAATTCCATAATATGCAGGATGGTTCCCAGACCCAAGGTGGCACCAGTGCCAAGTCAGGCTGGTTTGACAATGCCATGTGGCTCCTGCAATCTGCCATTCAGAACCGGGGCAGGTGAGTGTTGTTTGTCCGCGTAAAGGGCCGAGGTTTGTGTTCAGGGCCTGTGGCCGGAAGTGGCCGGCTGCCTCCTGAAATTCTGCGATACGCAGGATGGTTCCCAGACCGAAGCTGGCACCACTTGAAAGTCAGGCTGGTTTGACAGTGCCAAGTGGCTCCTGCAAACTGACGTCCAGAATCAGGACAGGTGAGTTTGGTTTCTGCGGGAAAAGGCCTGAAGTTTGTCTTCAAACCCTGTGCTCTAATTGGCCGGGTGGCTCCCAGAATTCCAGGAAATGCAGGATGGTTCCCAGACCGAAGCTGGCACCACTTGAAAGTCGGGCTGGTTTGAGAGTGCCAAGTGGCTCCTGCAAACTGACGTCCTGAATCAGGACAGGTGAGTTTGGTTTCTGCGGGAAAAGGCCTGAAGTTTGTCTTCAAACCCCGTGCCCTAATTGGCTGGCTGGCTCCTGGAATTCCATAATATGCAGGATGGTTCCCAGACCCAAGGTGGCACCAGTGCCAAGTCAGGCTGGTTTGACAATGCCATGTGGCTCCTGCAATCTGCCATTCAGAACCGGGGCAGGTGAGTGTTGTTTGTCCGGGTAAAGGGCCGAGGTTTGTGTTCAGGGCCTGTGGCCAGAAGTGGCCGGCTGCCTCCTGAAATTCTGCGATACGCAGGATGGTTCCCAGACCGAAGCTGGCACCACTTCAAAGTCGGGCTGGTTTGACAGTGCCAAGTGGCTCCTGCAAACTGACGTCCAGAATCAGGACGGGTGAGTTTGGTTTCTGCGGGAAAAGGCCTGAAGTTTGTCTTCAAACCCTGTGCTCTAATTGGCCGCGTGGCTCCCGGAATTCCATGATATGCAGGATGGTTCCCAGACCCAAGCTGGCACCACTTCCAAGTCGGGCTGGTTTGACAGTGCCAAGTGGCTCCTGCAAACTGACGTCCAGAATCAGGACAGGTGAGTTTGGTTTCTGCGGGAAAAGGCCTGAAGTTTGTCTTCAAACCCTGTGCCCTAATTGGCTGGCTGGCTCCTGGAATTCCATAATATGCAGGATGGTTCCCAGACCCAAGGTGGCACCAGTGCCAAGTCAGGCTGGTTTGACAATGCCATGTGGCTCCTGCAATCTGCCATTCAGAACCGGGGCAGGTGAGTGTTGTTTGTCCGCGTAAAGGGCCGAGGTTTGTGTTCAGGGCCTGTGGCCGGAAGTGGCCGGCTGCCTCCTGAAATTCTGCGATACGCAGGATGGTTCCCAGACCGAAGCTGGCACCACTTCAAAGTCGGGCTGGTTTGACAGTGCCAAGTGGCTCCTGCAAACTGACGTCCAGAATCAGGACGGGTGAGTTTGGTTTCTGCGGGAAAAGGCCTGAAGTTTGTCTTCAAACCCTGTGCTCTAATTGGCCGCGTGGCTCCCGGAATTCCATGATATGCAGGATGGTTCCCAGACCCAAGGTGGCACCACTTCCAAGTCAGGCTGGTTTGACAGTGCCAGGTGGCTCCTGCAAACTGACGTCCAGAATCAGGACAGGTGAGTTTGGTTTCTGCGGGAAAAGGCCTGAAGTTTGTCTTCAAACCCTGTGCCCTAATTGGCTGGCTGGCTCCTGGAATTCCATAATATGCAGGATGGTTCCCAGACCCAAGGTGGCACCAGTGCCAAGTCAGGCTGGTTTGACAATGCCATGTGGCTCCTGCAATCTGCCATTCAGAACCGGGGCAGGTGAGTGTTGTTTGTCCGCGTAAAGGGCCGAGGTTTGTGTTCAGGGCCTGTGGCCGGAAGTGGCCGGCTGCCTCCTGAAATTCTGCGATACGCAGGATGGTTTCCAGACCGAAGCTGGCACCACTTGAAAGTCGGGCTGGTTTGAGAGTGCCAAGTGGCTCCTGCAAACTGACGTCCAGAATCAGGACGGGTGAGTTTGGTTTCTGCGGGAAAAGGGCTGAAGTTTGTCTTCAAACCCTGTGGCCTAATTGGCCGGCTGGCTCCTGGAATTCCATAATATGCAGGATGGTTCCCAGACCCAAGGTGGCACCAGTGCCAAGTCAGGCTTGTTTGACAATGCCATGTGGCTCCTGCAAACTGCCATTCAGAACCGGGGCAGGTGAGTGTTGTTTGTCCGGGTAAAGGGCCCAGGTTTGTGTTCAGGGCCTGTGGCCAGAAGTGGCCGGCTGCCTCCTGAAATTCTGCGATACGCAGGAAGGTTCTAAGACCCAAGGTGGCACCACTTCCAAGTCGGGCTGGTTTGACAGTGCCAAGTGGCTCCTGCAACCTGAAGTCCAGAATCAGGACAGGTGACTTTGGTTTCTGCGGGAAACGGCCTGAAGTTTGTCTTCAAACCCCGTGCCCGAATTGGCTGGTTGGCTCCTGGATTTCCATGATATGCAGGATGGTTCCCAGACCCAAGCTGGCACCACTTCAAAGTCGGGCTGGTTTGACAGTGCCAAGTGGCTCCTGCAAACTGACGTCCAGAATCAGGATGGGTGACTTTGGTTTCTGCGGGAAAAGGCCTGAAGTTTGTCTTCAAACCCTGTGCCCCAATTGGTCGGCTGGCTCCTGGAATTCCATGATATGCAGGATGGTTCCCAGACCAAAGCTGGCACCACTTCAAAGTCGGGCTGGTTTGACAGTGCCAAGTGGCTCCTGCAAACTGACGTCCAGAATCAGGACAGGTGAGTTTGGTTTCTGCGGGAAAGGCCTGAAGTTTGTCTTCAAACCCCGTGCTCTAATTGGCCGGGTGGCTCCTGGAATTCCACAATATGCAGGATGGTTTCCAGACCCAAGATGGCACCACTTCCAAGTCGGGCTGGTTTGACAGTGCCAAGTGGCTCCTGCAAACTGACGTCCAGAATCCGGATGGGTGACTTTGGTTTCTGTGGGAAAAGGCCTGAAGTTTGTCTTCAAACCCTGTGCCCTAATTGGCTGGCTGGCTCCTGAAATTCCATAATATGCAGGATGGTTCCCAGACCCAAGGTGGCACCAGTGCCAAGTCAGGCTGGTTTGACAATGCCATGTGGCTCCTGCAATCTGCCATTCAGAACCGGGGCAGGTGAGTGTTGTTTGTCCGGGTAAAGGGCCGAGGTTTGTGGTCAGGGCCTGTGGCCGGAAGTGGCCGACTGCCTCCTGAAATTCTGCGATACGCAGGATGGTTTCCAGACCGAAGCTGGCACCACTTGAAAGTCGGGCTGGTTTGAGAGTGCCAAGTGGCTCCTGCAAACTGACGTCCTGAATCAGGACAGGTGAGTTTGGTTTCTGCGGGAAAAGGCCTGAAGTTTGTCTTCAAACCCCGTGCCCTAATTGGCTGGCTGGCTCCTGGAATTCCATGATATGCAGGATGGTTCCCAGACCCAAGGTGGCACCAGTGCCAAGTCAGGCTGGTTTGACAATGCCATGTGGCTCCTGCAATCTGCCATTCAGAACCGGGGCAGGTGAGTGTTGTTTGTCCGGGTAAAGGGCCGAGGTTTGTGTTCAGGGCCTGTGGCCAGAAGTGGCCGGCTGCCTCCTGAAATTCTGCGATACGCAGGATGGTTCCCAGACCGAAGCTGGCACCACTTCAAAGTCGGGCTGGTTTGACAGTGCCAAGTGGCTCCTGCAAACTGACGTCCAGAATCAGGACGGGTGAGTTTGGTTTCTGCGGGAAAAGGCCTGAAGTTTGTCTTCAAACCCTGTGCTCTAATTGGCCGCGTGGCTCCCGGAATTCCATGATATGCAGGATGGTTCCCAGACCCAAGCTGGCACCACTTCCAAGTCGGGCTGGTTTGACAGTGCCAAGTGGCTCCTGCAAACTGACGTCCAGAATCAGGACAGGTGAGTTTGGTTTCTGCGGGAAAAGGCCTGAAGTTTGTCTTCAAACCCTGTGCCCTAATTGGCTGGCTGGCTCCTGGAATTCCATAATATGCAGGATGGTTCCCAGACCCAAGGTGGCACCAGTGCCAAGTCAGGCTGGTTTGACAATGCCATGTGGCTCCTGCAATCTGCCATTCAGAACCGGGGCAGGTGAGTGTTGTTTGTCCGCGTAAAGGGCCGAGGTTTGTGTTCAGGGCCTGTGGCCGGAAGTGGCCGGCTGCCTCCTGAAATTCTGCGATACGCAGGATGGTTCCCAGACCGAAGCTGGCACCACTTCAAAGTCGGGCTGGTTTGACAGTGCCAAGTGGCTCCTGCAAACTGACGTCCAGAATCAGGACGGGTGAGTTTGGTTTCTGCGGGAAAAGGCCTGAAGTTTGTCTTCAAACCCTGTGCTCTAATTGGCCGCGTGGCTCCCGGAATTCCATGATATGCAGGATGGTTCCCAGACCCAAGGTGGCACCACTTCCAAGTCAGGCTGGTTTGACAGTGCCAGGTGGCTCCTGCAAACTGACGTCCAGAATCAGGACAGGTGAGTTTGGTTTCTGCGGGAAAAGGCCTGAAGTTTGTCTTCAAACCCTGTGCCCTAATTGGCTGGCTGGCTCCTGGAATTCCATAATATGCAGGATGGTTCCCAGACCCAAGGTGGCACCAGTGCCAAGTCAGGCTGGTTTGACAATGCCATGTGGCTCCTGCAATCTGCCATTCAGAACCGGGGCAGGTGAGTGTTGTTTGTCCGCGTAAAGGGCCGAGGTTTGTGTTCAGGGCCTGTGGCCGGAAGTGGCCGGCTGCCTCCTGAAATTCTGCGATACGCAGGATGGTTTCCAGACCGAAGCTGGCACCACTTGAAAGTCGGGCTGGTTTGAGAGTGCCAAGTGGCTCCTGCAAACTGACGTCCAGAATCAGGACAGGTGAGTTTGGTTTCTGCGGGAAAAGGGCTGAAGTTTGTCTTCAAACCCTGTGGCCTAATTGGCCGGCTGGCTCCTGGAATTCCATAATATGCAGGATGGTTCCCAGACCCAAGGTGGCACCAGTGCCAAGTCAGGCTTGTTTGACAATGCCATGTGGCTCCTGCAAACTGCCATTCAGAACCGGGGCAGGTGAGTGTTGTTTGTCCGGGTAAAGGGCCCAGGTTTGTGTTCAGGGCCTGTGGCCAGAAGTGGCCGGCTGCCTCCTGAAATTCTGCGATACGCAGGAAGGTTCTAAGACCCAAGGTGGCACCACTTCCAAGTCGGGCTGGTTTGACAGTGCCAAGTGGCTCCTGCAACCTGAAGTCCAGAATCAGGACAGGTGACTTTGGTTTCTGCGGGAAACGGCCTGAAGTTTGTCTTCAAACCCCGTGCCCGAATTGGCTGGTTGGCTCCTGGATTTCCATGATATGCAGGATGGTTCCCAGACCCAAGCTGGCACCACTTCAAAGTCGGGCTGGTTTGACAGTGCCAAGTGGCTCCTGCAAACTGACGTCCAGAATCAGGATGGGTGACTTTGGTTTCTGCGGGAAAAGGCCTGAAGTTTGTCTTCAAACCCTGTGCCCCAATTGGTCGGCTGGCTCCTGGAATTCCATGATATGCAGGATGGTTCCCAGACCAAAGCTGGCACCACTTCAAAGTCGGGCTGGTTTGACAGTGCCAAGTGGCTCCTGCAAACTGACGTCCAGAATCAGGACAGGTGAGTTTGGTTTCTGCGGGAAAAGGCCTGAAGTTTGTCTTCAAACCCCGTGCCCTAATTGGCTGGCTGGCTCCTGGAATTCCATAATATGCAGGATGGTTCCCAGACCCAAGGTGGCACCAGTGCCAAGTCAGGCTGGTTTGACAATGCCATGTGGCTCCTGCAATCTGCCATTCAGAACCGGGGCAGGTGAGTGTTGTTTGTCCGGGTAAAGGGCCGAGGTTTGTGTTCAGGGCCTGTGGCCAGAAGTGGCCGGCTGCCTCCTGAAATTCTGCGATACGCAGGATGGTTCCCAGACCGAAGCTGGCACCACTTCAAAGTCGGGCTGGTTTGACAGTGCCAAGTGGCTCCTGCAAACTGACGTCCAGAATCAGGACGGGTGAGTTTGGTTTCTGCGGGAAAAGGCCTGAAGTTTGTCTTCAAACCCTGTGCTCTAATTGGCCGCGTGGCTCCCGGAATTCCATGATATGCAGGATGGTTCCCAGACCCAAGCTGGCACCACTTCCAAGTCGGGCTGGTTTGACAGTGCCAAGTGGCTCCTGCAAACTGACGTCCAGAATCAGGACAGGTGAGTTTGGTTTCTGCGGGAAAAGGCCTGAAGTTTGTCTTCAAACCCTGTGCCCTAATTGGCTGGCTGGCTCCTGGAATTCCATAATATGCAGGATGGTTCCCAGACCCAAGGTGGCACCAGTGCCAAGTCAGGCTGGTTTGACAATGCCATGTGGCTCCTGCAATCTGCCATTCAGAACCGGGGCAGGTGAGTGTTGTTTGTCCGCGTAAAGGGCCGAGGTTTGTGTTCAGGGCCTGTGGCCGGAAGTGGCCGGCTGCCTCCTGAAATTCTGCGATACGCAGGATGGTTCCCAGACCGAAGCTGGCACCACTTCAAAGTCGGGCTGGTTTGACAGTGCCAAGTGGCTCCTGCAAACTGACGTCCAGAATCAGGACGGGTGAGTTTGGTTTCTGCGGGAAAAGGCCTGAAGTTTGTCTTCAAACCCTGTGCTCTAATTGGCCGCGTGGCTCCCGGAATTCCATGATATGCAGGATGGTTCCCAGACCCAAGGTGGCACCACTTCCAAGTCAGGCTGGTTTGACAGTGCCAGGTGGCTCCTGCAAACTGACGTCCAGAATCAGGACAGGTGAGTTTGGTTTCTGCGGGAAAAGGCCTGAAGTTTGTCTTCAAACCCTGTGCCCTAATTGGCTGGCTGGCTCCTGGAATTCCATAATATGCAGGATGGTTTCCAGACCGAAGCTGGCACCACTTGAAAGTCGGGCTGGTTTGACAATGCCATGTGGCTCCTGCAATCTGCCATTCAGAACCGGGGCAGGTGAGTGTTGTTTGTCCGCGTAAAGGGCCGAGGTTTGTGTTCAGGGCCTGTGGCCGGAAGTGGCCGGCTGCCTCCTGAAATTCTGCGATACGCAGGATGGTTTCCAGACCGAAGCTGGCACCACTTGAAAGTCGGGCTGGTTTGAGAGTGCCAAGTGGCTCCTGCAAACTGACGTCCAGAATCAGGACGGGTGAGTTTGGTTTCTGTGGGAAAAGGGCTGAAGTTTGTCTTCAAACCCTGTGGCCTAATTGGCCGGCTGGCTCCTGGAATTCCATAATATGCAGGATGGTTCCCAGACCCAAGGTGGCACCAGTGCCAAGTCAGGCTTGTTTGACAATGCCATGTGGCTCCTGCAAACTGCCATTCAGAACCGGGGCAGGTGAGTGTTGTTTGTCCGGGTAAAGGGCCCAGGTTTGTGTTCAGGGCCTGTGGCCAGAAGTGGCCGGCTGCCTCCTGAAATTCTGCGATACGCAGGAAGGTTCTAAGACCCAAGGTGGCACCACTTCCAAGTCGGGCTGGTTTGACAGTGCCAAGTGGCTCCTGCAACCTGAAGTCCAGAATCAGGACAGGTGACTTTGGTTTCTGCGGGAAACGGCCTGAAGTTTGTCTTCAAACCCCGTGCCCGAATTGGCTGGTTGGCTCCTGGATTTCCATGATATGCAGGATGGTTCCCAGACCCAAGCTGGCACCACTTCAAAGTCGGGCTGGTTTGACAGTGCCAAGTGGCTCCTGCAAACTGACGTCCAGAATCAGGATGGGTGACTTTGGTTTCTGCGGGAAAAGGCCTGAAGTTTGTCTTCAAACCCTGTGCCCCAATTGGTCGGCTGGCTCCTGGAATTCCATGATATGCAGGATGGTTCCCAGACCAAAGCTGGCACCACTTCAAAGTCGGGCTGGTTTGACAGTGCCAAGTGGCTCCTGCAAACTGACGTCCAGAATCAGGACAGGTGAGTTTGGTTTCTGCGGGAAAGGCCTGAAGTTTGTCTTCAAACCCCGTGCTCTAATTGGCCGGGTGGCTCCTGGAATTCCACAATATGCAGGATGGTTTCCAGACCCAAGATGGCACCACTTCCAAGTCGGGCTGGTTTGACAGTGCCAAGTGGCTCCTGCAAACTGACGTCCAGAATCCGGATGGGTGACTTTGGTTTCTGCGGGAAAAGGCCTGAAGTTTGTCTTCAAACCCTGTGCCCTAATTGGCCGGCTGGCTCCTGGAATTCCATGATATGCAGGATGGTTCCCAGACCCAAGGTGGCACCAGTGCCAAGTCAGGCTGGTTTGACAATGCCATGTGGCTCCTGCAATCTGCCATTCAGAACCGGGGCAGGTGAGTGTTGTTTGTCCGGGTAAAGGGCCGAGGTTTGTGTTCAGGGCCTGTGGCCAGAAGTGGCCGGCTGCCTCCTGAAATTCTGCGATACGCAGGATGGTTCCCAGACCGAAGCTGGCACCACTTGAAAGTCGGGCTGGTTTGACAGTGCCAAGTGGCTCCTGCAAACTGACGTCCAGAATCAGGATGGGTGACTTTGGTTTCTGCGGGAAAAGGCCTGAAGTTTGTCTTCAAACCCTGTGCTCTAATTGGCCGCGTGGCTCCCGGAATTCCATGATATGCAGGATGGTTCCCAGACCCAAGGTGGCACCACTTCCAAGTCGGGCTGGTTTGACAGTGCCAAGTGGCTCCTGCAAACTGACGTCCAGAATCAGGACAGGTGAGTTTGGTTTCTGCGGGAAAAGGCCTGAAGTTTGTCTTCAAACCCCGTGCCCGAATTGGCTGGTTGGCTCCTGGATTTCCATGATATGCAGGATGGTTCCCAGACCCAAGCTGGCACCACTTCAAAGTCGGGCTGGTTTGACAGTGCCAAGTGGCTCCTGCAAACTGACATCCAGAATCAGGGCGGGTGACTTTGGTTTCTGCGGGAAAAGGCCTGAAGTTTGTCTTCAAACCCTGTGCCCCAATTGGTCGGCTGGCTCCTGGAATTCCATGATATGCAGGATGGTTCCCAGACCCAAGGTGGCACCACTTGAAAGTCAGGCTGGTTTGACAGTGCCAAGTGGCTCCTGCAAACTGACGTCCAGAATCAGGACAGGTGAGTTTGGTTTCTGCGGGAAAAGGCCTGAAGTTTGTCTTCAAACCCTGTGCTCTAATTGGCCGGCTGGCTCCCGGAATTCCAGGAAATGCAGGATGGTTCCCAGACCCAAGGTGGCACCACTTCCAAGTCGGGCTGGTTTGACAGTGCCAAGTGGCTCCTGCAAACTGACGTCCAGAATCAGGACAGGTGAGTTTGGTTTCTGCGGGAAAAGGCCTGAAGTTTGTCTTCAAACCCTGTGCCCTAATTGGCTGGCTGGCTCCTGGAATTCCATAATATGCAGGATGGTTCCCAGACCCAAGGTGGCACCAGTGCCAAGTCAGGCTGGTTTGACAATGCCATGTGGCTCCTGCAATCTGCCATTCAGAACCGGGGCAGGTGAGTGTTGTTTGTCCGGGTAAAGGGCCGAGGTTTGTGTTCAGGGCCTGTGGCCGGAAGTGGCCGGCTGCCTCCTGAAATTCTGCGATACGCAGGATGGTTCCCAGACCGAAGCTGGCACCACTTGAAAGTCGGGCTGGTTTGACAGTGCCAAGTGGCTCCTGCAAACTGACGTCCAGAATCAGGACGGGTGAGTTTGGTTTCTGCGGGAAAAGGCCTGAAGTTTGTCTTCAAACCCTGTGCTCTAATTGGCCGGCTGGCTCCTGGAATTCCAGGAAATGCAGGATGGTTCCCAGACCCAAGGTGGCACCACTTCCAAGTCGGGCTGGTTTGACAGTGCCAAGTGGCTCCTGCAAACTGACGTCCAGAATCAGGACGGGTGAGTTTGGTTTCTGCGGGAAAAGGCCTGAAGTTTGTCTTCAAACCCCGTGCCCTAATTGGCTGGCTGGCTCCTGGAATTCCATAATATGCAGGATGGTTCCCAGATCCAAGGTGGCACCAGTGCCAAGTCAGGCTGGTTTGACAATGCCATGTGGCTCCTGCAATCTGCCATTCAGAACCGGGGCAGGTGAGTGTTGTTTGTCCGGGTAAAGGGCCGAGGTTTGTGTTCAGGGCCTGTGGCCGGAAGTGGCCGGCTGCCTCCTGAAATTCTGCGATACGCAGGATGGTTTCCAGACCGAAGCTGGCACCACTTGAAAGTCGGGCTGGTTTGACAGTGCCAAGTGGCGCCTGCAAACTGACGTCCAGAATCAGGACGGGTGAGTTTGGTTTCTGCGGGAAAAGGCCTGAAGTTTGTCTTCAAACCCCGTGCCCTAATTGGCCGGCTGGCTCCTGGAATTCCATAATATGCAGGATGGTTCCCAGACCCAAGTTGGCACCAGTGCCAAGTCAGGCTGGTTTGACAATGCCATGTGGCTCCTGCAATCTGCCATTCAGAACCGGGGCAGGTGAGTGTTGTTTGTCCGGGTAAAGGGCCGAGGTTTGTGTTCAGGGCCTGTGGCCGGAAGTGGCCGGCTGCATCCTGAAATTCTGCGATACGCAGGATGGTTTCCAGACCGAAGCTGGCACCACTTGAAAGTCGGGCTGGTTTGACAGTGCCAAGTGGCTCCTGCAAACTGACGTCCTGAATCAGGACAGGTGAGTTTGGTTTCTGCGGGAAAAGGCCTGAAGTTTGTCTTCAAACCCCGTGCCCTAATTGGCTGGCTGGCTCCTGGAATTCCATAATATGCAGGATGGTTCCCAGACCCAAGGTGGCACCAGTGCCAAGTCAGGCTGGTTTGACAATGCCATGTGGCTCCTGCAATCTGCCATTCAGAAGCGGGGCAGGTGAGTGTTGTTTGTCCGGGTAAAGGGCCGAGGTTTGTGGTCAGGGCCTGTGGCCGGAAGTGGCTGGCTGCCTCCTGAAATTCTGCGATACGCAGGATGGTTTCCAGACCGAAGCTGGCACCACTTGAAAGTCGGGCTGGTTTGACAGTGCCAAGTGGCTCCTGCAAACTGACGTCCAGAATCAGGACAGGTGAGTTTGGTTTCTGCGGGAAAAGGCCTGAAGTTTGTCTTCAAACCCCATGCCCTAATTGGCTGGCTGGCTCCTGGAATTCCATAATATGCAGGATGGTTCCCAGACCCAAGGTGGCACCAGTGCCAAGTCAGGCTGGTTTGACAATGCCATGTGGCTCCTGCAATCTGCCATTCAGAACCGGGGCAGGTGAGTGTTGTTTGTCCGGGTAAAGGGCTGAGGTTTGTGTTCAGGGCCTGTGGCCGGAAGTGGCCGGCTGCCTCCTGAAATTCTGCGATACGCAGGATGGTTTCCAGACCGAAGCTGGCACCACTTGAAAGTCGGGCTGGTTTGACAGTGCCAAGTGGCTCCTGCAAACTGACGTCCAGAATCAGGACGGGTGAGTTTGGTTTCTGCGGGAAAAGGCCTGAAGTTTGTCTTCAAAACCTGTGCTCTAATTGGCCGCGTGGCTCCTGGAATTCCATGATATGCAGGATGGTTCCCAGACCCAAGGTGGCACCACTTCCAAGTCGGGCTGGTTTGACAGTGCCAAGTGGCTCCTGCAAACTGACGTCCAGAATCAGGACAGGTGAGTTTGGTTTCTGCGGGAAAAGGCCTGAAGTTTGTCTTCAAACCCTGTGCCCTAATTGGCTGGCTGGCTCCTGGAATTCCATAATATGCAGGATGGTTCCCAGACCCAAGGTGGCACCAGTGCCAAGTCAGGCTGGTTTGACAATGCCATGTGGCTCCTGCAATCTGCCATTCAGAACCGGGGCAGGTGAGTGTTGTTTGTCCGGGTAAAGGGCCGAGGTTTGTGTTCAGGGCCTGTGGCCGGAAGTGGCCGGCTGCCTCCTGAAATTCTGCGATACGCAGGATGGTTCCCAGACCGAAGCTGGCACCACTTGAAAGTCGGGCTGGTTTGACAGTGCCAAGTGGCTCCTGCAAACTGACGTCCAGAATCAGGACGGGTGAGTTTGGTTTCTGCGGGAAAAGGCCTGAAGTTTGTCTTCAAACCCTGTGCTCTAATTGGCCGGCTGGCTCCTGGAATTCCAGGAAATGCAGGATGGTTCCCAGACCCAAGGTGGCACCACTTCCAAGTCGGGCTGGTTTGACAGTGCCAAGTGGCTCCTGCAAACTGACGTCCAGAATCAGGACGGGTGAGTTTGGTTTCTGCGGGAAAAGGCCTGAAGTTTGTCTTCAAACCCCGTGCCCTAATTGGCTGGCTGGCTCCTGGAATTCCATAATATGCAGGATGGTTCCCAGATCCAAGGTGGCACCAGTGCCAAGTCAGGCTGGTTTGACAATGCCATGTGGCTCCTGCAATCTGCCATTCAGAACCGGGGCAGGTGAGTGTTGTTTGTCCGGGTAAAGGGCCGAGGTTTGTGTTCAGGGCCTGTGGCCGGAAGTGGCCGGCTGCCTCCTGAAATTCTGCGATACGCAGGATGGTTTCCAGACCGAAGCTGGCACCACTTGAAAGTCGGGCTGGTTTGACAGTGCCAAGTGGCGCCTGCAAACTGACGTCCAGAATCAGGACGGGTGAGTTTGGTTTCTGCGGGAAAAGGCCTGAAGTTTGTCTTCAAACCCCGTGCCCTAATTGGCCGGCTGGCTCCTGGAATTCCATAATATGCAGGATGGTTCCCAGACCCAAGGTGGCACCAGTGCCAAGTCAGGCTGGTTTGACAATGCCATGTGGCTCCTGCAATCTGCCATTCAGAACCGGGGCAGGTGAGTGTTGTTTGTCCGGGTAAAGGGCCGAGGTTTGTGTTCAGGGCCTGTGGCCGGAAGTGGCCGGCTGCATCCTGAAATTCTGCGATACGCAGGATGGTTTCCAGACCCAAGCTGGCACCACTTGAAAGTCGGGCTGGTTTGACAGTGCCAAGTGGCTCCTGCAAACTGACGTCCTGAATCAGGACAGGTGAGTTTGGTTTCTGCGGGAAAAGGCCTGAAGTTTGTCTTCAAACCCCGTGCCCTAATTGGCTGGCTGGCTCCTGGAATTCCATAATATGCAGGATGGTTCCCAGACCCAAGGTGGCACCAGTGCCAAGTCAGGCTGGTTTGACAATGCCATGTGGCTCCTGCAATCTGCCATTCAGAAGCGGGGCTGGTGAGTGTTGTTTGTCCGGGTAAAGGGCCGAGGTTTGTGGTCAGGGCCTGTGGCCGGAAGTGGCTGGCTGCCTCCTGAAATTCTGCGATACGCAGGATGGTTTCCAGACCGAAGCTGGCACCACTTGAAAGTCGGGCTGGTTTGACAGTGCCAAGTGGCTCCTGCAAACTGACGTCCAGAATCAGGACAGGTGAGTTTGGTTTCTGCGGGAAAAGGCCTGAAGTTTGTCTTCAAACCCCGTGCCCTAATTGGCTGGCTGGCTCCTGGAATTCCATAATATGCAGGATGGTTCCCAGACCCAAGGTGGCACCAGTGCCAAGTCAGGCTGGTTTGACAATGCCATGTGGCTCCTGCAATCTGCCATTCAGAACCGGGGCAGGTGAGTGTTGTTTGTCCGGGTAAAGGGCTGAGGTTTGTGTTCAGGGCCTGTGGCCGGAAGTGGCCGGCTGCCTCCTGAAATTCTGCGATACGCAGGATGGTTTCCAGACCGAAGCTGGCACCACTTGAAAGTCGGGCTGGTTTGACAGTGCCAAGTGGCTCCTGCAAACTGACGTCCAGAATCAGGACGGGTGAGTTTGGTTTCTGCGGGAAAAGGCCTGAAGTTTGTCTTCAAAACCTGTGCTCTAATTGGCCGCGTGGCTCCTGGAATTCCATGATATGCAGGATGGTTCCCAGACCCAAGCTGGCACCACTTCCAAGTCGGGCTGGTTTGACAGTGCCAAGTGGCTCCTGCAAACTGACGTCCAGAATCAGGACAGGTGAGTTTGGTTTCTGCGGGAAAAGGCCTGAAGTTTGTCTTCAAACCCTGTGCCCTAATTGGCTGGCTGGCTCCTGGAATTCCATAATATGCAGGATGGTTCCCAGACCCAAGGTGGCACCAGTGCCAAGTCAGGCTGGTTTGACAATGCCATGTGGCTCCTGCAATCTGCCATTCAGAACCGGGGCAGGTGAGTGTTGTTTGTCCGGGTAAAGGTCCGAGGTTTGTGTTCAGGGCCTGTGGCCGGAAGTGGCCGGCTGCCTCCTGAAATTCTGCGATACGCAGGATGGTTCCCAGACCGAAGCTGGCACCACTTGAAAGTCGGGCTGGTTTGACAGTGCCAAGTGGCTCCTGCAAACTGACGCCCAGAATCAGGACGGGTGAGTTTGGTTTCTGCGGGAAAAGGCCTGAAGTTTGTCTTCAAACCCTGTGCTCTAATTGGCCGGCTGGCTCCCGGAATTCCAGGAAATGCAGGATGGTTCCCAGACCCAAGGTGGCACCACTTCCAAGTCGGGCTGGTTTGACAGTGCCAAGTGGCTCCTGCAAACTGACGTCCAGAATCAGGACGGGTGAGTTTGGTTTCTGCGGGAAAAGGCCTGAAGTTTGTCTTCAAACCCTGTGGCCGAATTGGCTGGCTGGCTCCTGGAATTCCATAATATGCAGGATGGTTCCCAGATCCAAGGTGGCACCAGTGCCAAGTCAGGCTGGTTTGACAATGCCATGTGGCTCCTGCAATCTGCCATTCAGAACCGGGGCAGGTGAGTGTTGTTTGTCCGGGTAAAGGGCCGAGGTTTGTGTTCAGGGCCTGTGGCCGGAAGTGGCCGGCTGCCTCCTGAAATTCTGCGATACGCAGGATGGTTTCCAGACCGAAGCTGGCACCACTTGAAAGTCGGGCTGGTTTGACAGTGCCAAGTGGCGCCTGCAAACTGACGTCCAGAATCAGGACGGGTGAGTTTGGTTTCTGCGGGAAAAGGCCTGAAGTTTGTCTTCAAACACCGTGCCCTAATTGGCCGGCTGGCTCCTGGAATTCCATAATATGCAGGATGGTTCCCAGACCCAAGGTGGCACCAGTGCCAAGTCAGGCTGGTTTGACAATGCCATGTGGCTCCTGCAATCTGCCATTCAGAACCGGGGCAGGTGAGTGTTGTTTGTCAGGGTAAAGGGCCGAGGTTTGTGTTCAGGGCCTGTGGCCGGAAGTGGCCGGCTGCATCCTGAAATTCTGCGATACGCAGGATGGTTTCCATACCCAAGCTGGCACCACTTGAAAGTCGGGTTGGTTTGAGAGTGCCAAGTGTCTCCTGCAAACTGACGTCCTGAATCAGGACAGGTGAGTTTGGTTTCTGCGGGAAAAGGCCTGAAGTTTGTCTTCAAACCCCGTGCCCTAATTGGCTGGCTGGCTCCTGGAATTCTATAATATGCAGGATGGTTCCCAGACCCAAGGTGGCACCAGTGCCAAGTCAGGCTGGTTTGACAATGCCATGTGGCTCCTGCAATCTGCCATTCAGAACCGGGGCAGGTGAGTGTTGTTTGTCCGGGTAAAGGGCCGAGGTTTGTGGTCAGGGCCTGTGGCCGGAAGTGGCTGGCTGCCTCCTGAAATTCTGCGATACGCAGGATGGTTCTCAGACCCAAGGTGGCACCACTTCCAAGTCGGGCTGGTTTGACAGTGCCAAGTGGCTCCTGCAACCTGACGTCCAGAATCAGGACAGGTGACTTTGGTTTCTGCGGGAAACGGCCTGAAGTTTGTCTTCAAACCCCGTGCCCGAATTGGCTGGTTGGCTCCTGGATTTCCATGATATGCAGGATGGTTCCCTGACCCAAGGTGGCACCACTTCAAAGTCGGGCTGGTTTGACAGTGCCAAGTGGCTCCTGCAAACTGACGTCCAGAATCAGGACAGGTGAGTTTGGTTTCTGCGGGAAAGGCCTGAAGTTTGTCTTCAAACCCCGTGCTCTAATTGGCCGGGTGGCTCCTGGAATTCCACAATATGCAGGATGGTTTCCAGACCCAAGATGGCACCACTTCCAAGTCGGGCTGGTTTGACAGTGCCAAGTGGCTCCTGCAAACTGACGTCCAGAATCCGGATGGGTGACTTTGGTTTCTGCGGGAAAAGGCCTGAAGTTTGTCTTCAAACCCTGTGCCCTAATTGGTCGGCTGGCTCCTGGAATTCCATGATATGCAGGATGGTTCCCAGACCCAAGGTGGCACCAGTGCCAAGTCAGGCTGGTTTGACAATGCCATGTGGCTCCTGCAATCTGCCATTCAGAACCGGGGCAGGTGAGTGTTGTTTGTCCGGGTAAAGGGCCGAGGTTTGTGGTCAGGGCCTGTGGCCGGAAGTGGCCGGCTGCCTCCTGAAATTCTGCAATACGCAGGATGGTTTCCAGACCGAAGCTGGCACCACTTGAAAGTCGGGCTGGTTTGAGAGTGCCAAGTGGCTCCTGCAAACTGACGTCCAGAATCAGGACAGGTGAGTTTGGTTTCTGCGGGAAAAGGCCTGAAGTTTGTCTTTAAACCCCGTGCCCTAATTGGCTGGCAGGCTCCTGGAATTCCATAATATGCAGGATGGTTCCCAGACCCAAGATGGCACCAGTGCCAAGTCAGGCTGGTTTGACAATGCCATGTGGCTCCTGCAATCTGCCATTCAGAACCGGGGCAGGTGAGTGTTGTTTGTCCGGGTAAAGGGCCGAGGTTTGTGTTCAGGGCCTGTGGCCAGAAGTGGCCGGCTGCCTCCTGAAATTCTGCGATACGCAGGATGGTTCCCAGACCCAAGCTGGCACCACTTGAAAGTCGGGCTGGTTTGACAGTGCCAAGTGGCTCCTGCAAACTGACGTCCAGAATCAGGACGGGTGAGTTTGGTTTCTGCGGGAAAAGGCCTGAAGTTTGTCTTCAAACCCTGTGCTCTAATTGGCCGCGTGGCTCCCGGAATTCCATGATATGCAGGATGGTTCCCAGACCCAAGGTGGCACCACTTCCAAGTCGGGCTGGTTTGACAGTGCCAAGTGGCTCCTGCAAACTGACGTCCAGAATCAGGACAGGTGAGTTTGGTTTCTGCGGGAAAAGGCCTGAAGTTTGTCTTCAAACCCCGTGCCCGAATTGGCTGGTTGGCTCCTGGATTTCCATGATATGCAGGATGGTTCCCAGACCCAAGCTGGCACCACTTCAAAGTCGGGCTGGTTTGACAGTGCCAAGTGGCTCCTGCAAACTGACATCCAGAATCAGGATGGGTGACTTTGGTTTCTGCGGGAAAAGGCCTGAAGTTTGTCTTCAAACCCTGTGCCCCAATTGGTCGGCTGGCTCCTGGAATTCCATGATATGCAGGATGGTTCCCAGACCCAAGGTGGCACCAGTGCCAAGTCAGGCTGGTTTGACAATGCCATGTGGCTCCTGCAATCTGCCATTCAGAACCGGGGCAGGTGAGTGTTGTTTGTCCGGGTAAAGGGCCGAGGTTTGTGTTCAGGGCCTGTGGCCGGAAGTGGCCAGCTGCCTCCTGAAATTCTGCGATACGCAGGATGGTTCCCAGACCGAAGCTGGCACCACTTGAAAGTCAGGCTGGTTTGACAGTGCCAAGTGGCTCCTGCAAACTGACGTCCAGAATCAGGACGGGTGAGTTTGGTTTCTGCGGGAAAAGGCCTGAAGTTTGTCTTCAAACCCTGTGCTCTAATTGGCCGGCTGGCTCCCGGAATTCCAGGAAATGCAGGATGGTTCCCAGACCCAAGGTGGCACCACTTCCAAGTCGGGCTGGTTTGACAGTGCCAAGTGGCTCCTGCAAACTGACGTCCAGAATCAGGACAGGTGAGTTTGGTTTGTGCGGGAAAAGGGCTGAAGTTTGTCTTCAAACCCTGTGCCCTAATTGGCCGGCTGGCTCCTGGAATTCCATAATATGCAGGATGGTTCCCAGACCCAAGGTGGCACCAGTGCCAAGTCAGGCTGGTTTGACAATGCCATGTGGCTCCTGCAATCTGCCATTCAGAACCGGGGCAGGTGAGTGTTGTTTGTCCGGGTAAAGGGCCGAGGTTTGTGTTCAGGGCCTGTGGCCAGAAGTGGCCGGCTGCCTCCTGAAATTCTGCGATACGCAGGAAGGTTCTCAGACCCAAGGTGGCACCACTTCCAAGTCGGGCTGGTTTGACAGTGCCAAGTGGCTCCTGCAAACTGACGTCCAGAATCAGGACAGGTGAGTTTGGTTTCTGCGGGAAAAGGCCTGAAGTTTGTCTTCAAACCCTGTGCCCTAATTGGCTGGCTGGCTCCTGGAATTCCATAATATGCAGGATGGTTCCCAGACCCAAGGTGGCACCAGTGCCAAGTCAGGCTGGTTTGACAATGCCATGTGGCTCCTGCAATCTGCCATTCAGAACCGGGGCAGGTGAGTGTTGTTTGTCCGGGTAAAGGGCCGAGGTTTGTGGTCAGGGCCTGTGGCCGGAAGTGGCCGGCTGCCTCCTGAAATTCTGCGATACGCAGGATGGTTCCCAGACCCAAGCTGGCACCACTTGAAAGTCGGGCTGGTTTGACAGTGCCAAGTGGCTCCTGCAAACTGACGTCCAGAATCAGGACGGGTGACTTTGGTTTCTGCGGGAAAAGGCCTGAAGTTTGTCTTCAAACCCCGTGCCCTAATTGGCTGGCTGGCTCCTGGAATTCCATAATATGCAGGATGGTTCCCAGACCCAAGGTGGCACCAGTGCCAAGTCAGGCTGGTTTGACAATGCCATGTGGCTCCTGCAATCTGCCATTCAGAACCGGGGCAGGTGAGTGTTGTTTGTCCGGGTAAAGGGCCGAGGTTTGTGTTCAGGGCCTGTGGCCAGAAGTGGCCGGCTGCCTCCTGAAATTCTGCGATACGCAGGATGGTTTCCAGACCGAATCTGGCACCACTTGAAAGTCGGGCTGGTTTGACAGTGCCAAGTGGCTCCTGCAAACTGACGTCCAGAATCAGGACGGGTGAGTTTGGTTTCTGCGGGAAAAGGCCTGAAGTTTGTCTTCAAAACCCCGTGCCCTAATTGGCTGGCTGGCTCCTGGAATTCCATAATATGCAGGATGGTTCCCAGACCCAAGGTGGCACCAGTGCCAAGTCAGGCTGGTTTGACAATGCCATGTGGCTCCTGCAATCTGCCATTCAGAACCGGGGCAGGTGAGTGTTGTTTGTCCGGGTAAAGGGCTGAGGTTTGTGTTCAGGGCCTGTGGCCGGAAGTGGCCGGCTGCCTCCTGAAATTCTGCAATACGCAGGATGGTTTCCAGACCCAAGCTGGCACCACTTGAAAGTCGGGCTGGTTTGACAGTGCCAAGTGGCTCCTGCAAACTGACGTCCAGAATCAGGACGGGTGAGTTTGGTTTCTGCGGGAAAAGGCCTGAAGTTTGTCTTCAAAACCTGTGCTCTAATTGGCCGCGTGGCTCCTGGAATTCCATGATATGCAGGATGGTTCCCAGACCCAAGGTGGCACCACTTCCAAGTCGGGCTGGTTTGACAGTGCCAAGTGGCTCCTGCAAACTGACGTCCAGAATCAGGACAGGTGAGTTTGGTTTCTGCGGGAAAAGGCCTGAAGTTTGTCTTCAAACCCTGTGCCCTAATTGGCTGGCTGGCTCCTGGAATTCCATAATATGCAGGATGGTTCCCAGACCCAAGGTGGCACCAGTGCCAAGTCAGGCTGGTTTGACAATGCCATGTGGCTCCTGCAATCTGCCATTCAGAACCGGGGCAGGTGAGTGTTGTTTGTCCGGGTAAAGGGCCGAGGTTTGTGTTCAGGGCCTGTGGCCGGAAGTGGCCGGCTGCCTCCTGAAATTCTGCGATACGCAGGATGGTTCCCAGACCGAAGCTGGCACCACTTCAAAGTCGGGCTGGTTTGACAGTGCCAAGTGGCTCCTGCAAACTGACGTCCAGAATCAGGACGGGTGAGTTTGGTTTCTGCGGGAAAAGGCCTGAAGTTTGTCTTCAAACCCTGTGCTCTAATTGGCCGGCTGGCTCCTGGAATTCCAGGAAATGCAGGATGGTTCCCAGACCCAAGGTGGCACCACTTCCAAGTCGGGCTGGTTTGACAGTGCCAAGTGGCTCCTGCAAACTGACGTCCAGAATCAGGACAGGTGAGTTTGGTTTCTGCGGGAAAAGGCCTGAAGTTTGTCTTCAAACCCTGTGGCCGAATTGGCTGGCTGGCTCCTGGAATTCCATAATATGCAGGATGGTTCCCAGATCCAAGGTGGCACCAGTGCCAAGTCAGGCTGGTTTGACAATGCCATGTGGCTCCTGCAATCTGCCATTCAGAACCGGGGCAGGTGAGTGTTGTTTGTCTGGGTAAAGGGCCGAGGTTTGTGTTCAGGGCCTGTGGCCGGAAGTGGCCGGCTGCCTCCTGAAATTCTGCGATACGCAGGATGGTTTCCAGACCGAAGCTGGCACCACTTGAAAGTCGGGCTGGTTTGACAGTGCCAAGTGGCACCTGCAAACTGACGTCCAGAATCAGGACGGGTGAGTTTGGTTTCTGCGGGAAAAGGCCTGAAGTTTGTCTTCAAACCCCGTGCCCTAATTGGCCGGCTGGCTCCTGGAATTCCATAATATGCAGGATGGTTCCCAGACCCAAGGTGGCACCAGTGCCAAGTCAGGCTGGTTTGACAATGCCATGTGGCTCCTGCAATCTGCCATTCAGAACCGGGGCAGGTGAGTGTTGTTTGTCCGGGTAAAGGGCCGAGGTTTGTGTTCAGGGCCTGTGGCCGGAAGTGGCCGGCTGCATCCTGAAATTCTGCGATACGCAGGATGGTTTCCAGACCCAAGCTGGCACCACTTGAAAGTCGGGTTGGTTTGAGAGTGCCAAGTGGCTCCTGCAAACTGACGTCCTGAATCAGGACAGGTGAGTTTGGTTTCTGCGGGAAAAGGCCTGAAGTTTGTCTTCAAACCCCGTGCCCTAATTGGCTGGCTGGCTCCTGGAATTCCATAATATGCAGGATGGTTCCCAGACCCAAGGTGGCACCAGTGCCAAGTCAGGCTGGTTTGACAATGCCATGTGGCTCCTGCAATCTGCCATTCAGAACCGGGGCAGGTGAGTGTTGTTTGTCCGGGTAAAGGGCTGAGGTTTGTGTTCAGGGCCTGTGGCCGGAAGTGGCCGGCTGCCTCCTGAAATTCTGCGATACGCAGGATGGTTTCCAGACCGAAGCTGGCACCACTTGAAAGTCGGGCTGGTTTGACAGTGCCAAGTGGCTCCTGCAAACTGACGTCCAGAATCAGGACGGGTGAGTTTGGTTTCTGCGGGAAAAGGCCTGAAGTTTGTCTTCAAAACCTGTGCTCTAATTGGCCGCGTGGCTCCTGGAATTCCATGATATGCAGGATGGTTCCCAGACCCAAGGTGGCACCACTTCCAAGTCGGGCTGGTTTGACAGTGCCAAGTGGCTCCTGCAAACTGACGTCCAGAATCAGGACAGGTGAGTTTGGTTTCTGCGGGAAAAGGCCTGAAGTTTGTCTTCAAACCCAGTGCCCTAATTGGCTGGCTGGCTCCTGGAATTCCATAATATGCAGGATGGTTCCCAGACCCAAGGTGGCACCAGTGCCAAGTCAGGCTGGTTTGACAATGCCATGTGGCTCCTGCAATCTGCCATTCAGAACCGGGGCAGGTGAGTGTTGTTTGTCCGGGTAAAGGGCCGAGGTTTGTGTTCAGGGCCTGTGGCCAGAAGTGGCCGGCTGCCTCCTGAAATTCTGCGATACGCAGGATGGTTTTCAGACCCAAGGTGGCACCACTTCCAAGTCGGGCTGGTTTGACAGTGCCAAGTGGCTCCTGCAAACTGACGTCCAGAATCAAGACGGGTGAGTTTGGTTTCTGCGGGAAAAGGCCTGAAGTTTGTCTTCAAACCCCGTGCCCTAATTGGCTGGCTGGCTCCTGGAATTCCATAATATGCAGGATGGTTCCCAGACCCAAGGTGGCACCAGTGCCAAGTCAGGCTGGTTTGACAATGCCATGTGGCTCCTGCAATCTGCCATTCAGAACCGGGGCAGGTGAGTGTTGTTTGTCCGGGTAAAGGGCCGAGGTTTGTGTTCAGGGCCTGTGGCCGGAAGTGGCCGGCTGCCTCCTGAAATTCTGCGATACGCAGGATGGTTCCAAGACCGAAGCTGGCACCACTTGAAAGTCGGGCTGGTTTGACAGTGCCAAGTGGCTCCTGCAAACTGACGTCCTGAATCAGGACGGGTGAGTTTGGTTTCTGCGGGAAAAGGCCTAAAGTTTGTCTTCAAACCCTGTGCTCTAATTGGCCGGCTGGCTCCCGGAATTCCAGGAAATGCAGGATGGTTCCCAGACCCAAGGTGGCACCACTTCCAAGTCGGGCTGGTTTGACAGTGCCAAGTGGCTCCTGCAAACTGACGTCCAGAATCAGGACAGGTGAGTTTGGTTTCTGCGGGAAAAGGCCTGAAGTTTGTCTTCAAACCCCGTGCCCTAATTGGCTGGCTGGCTCCTGGAATTCCATAATATGCAGGATGGTTCCCAGACCCAAGGTGGCACCAGTGCCAAGTCAGGCTGGTTTGACAATGCCATGTGGCTCCTGCAATCTGCCATTCAGAACCGGGGCAGGTGAGTGTTGTTTGTCCGGGTAAAGGGGCCAAGGATTGTGTTCCGGGCCTGTGGCCAGAAGTGGCCGGCTGCCTCCTGAAATTCTGCGATACGCAGGATGGTTCCCAGACCGAAGCTGGCACCACTTGAAAGTCGGGCTGGTTTGACAGTGCCAAGTGGCTCCTGCAAACTGACGTCCAGAATCAGGACAGGTGAGTTTGGTTTCTGCGGGAAAAGGCCTGAAGTTTGTCTTCAAACCCTGTGCTCTAATTGGCCGGCTGGCTCCCGGAATTCCAGGAAATGCAGGATGGTTCCCAGACCGAAGCTGGCACCACTTCCAAGTCGGGCTGGTTTGAGAGTGCCAAGTGGCTCCTGCAAACTGACGTCCAGAATCAGGACAGGTGAGTTTGGTTTCTGCGGGAAAAGGCCTGAAGTTTGTCTTCAAACCCTGTGCCCTAATTGGCCGGCTGGCTCCTGGAATTCCATGATATGCAGGATGGTTCCCAGACCCAAGGTGGCACCAGTGCCAAGTCAGGCTGGTTTGACAATGCCATGTGGCTCCTGCAATCTGCCATTCAGAACCGGGGCAGGTGAGTGTTGTTTGTCCGGGTAAAGGGCCGAGGTTTGTGTTCAGGGCCTGTGGCCGGAAGTGGCCGGCTGCCTCCTGAAATTCTGCGATACGCAGGATGGTTTCCAGACCCAAGCTGGCACCACTTCAAAGTCGGGCTGGTTTGACAGTGCCAAGTGGCTCCTGCAAACTGACGTCCAGAATCAGGACAGGTGAGTTTGGTTTCTGCGGGAAAAGGCCTGAAGTTTGTCTTCAAACCCTGTGGCCGAATTGGCTGGCTGGCTCCTGGAATTCCATAATATGCAGGATGGTTCCCAGATCCAAGGTGGCACCAGTGCCAAGTCAGGCTGGTTTGACAATGCCATGTGGCTCCTGCAATCTGCCATTCAGAACCGGGGCAGGTGAGTGTTGTTTGTCTGGGTAAAGGGCCGAGGTTTGTGTTCAGGGCCTGTGGCCGGAAGTGGCCGGCTGCCTCCTGAAATTCTGCGATACGCAGGATGGTTTCCAGACCGAAGCTGGCACCACTTGAAAGTCGGGCTGGTTTGACAGTGCCAAGTGGCACCTGCAAACTGACGTCCAGAATCAGGACGGGTGAGTTTGGTTTCTGCGGGAAAAGGCCTGAAGTTTGTCTTCAAACCCCGTGCCCTAATTGGCCGGCTGGCTCCTGGAATTCCATAATATGCAGGATGGTTCCCAGACCCAAGGTGGCACCAGTGCCAAGTCAGGCTGGTTTGACAATGCCATGTGGCTCCTGCAATCTGCCATTCAGAACCGGGGCAGGTGAGTGTTGTTTGTCCGGGTAAAGGGCCGAGGTTTGTGTTCAGGGCCTGTGGCCGGAAGTGGCCGGCTGCATCCTGAAATTCTGCGATACGCAGGATGGTTTCCAGACCCAAGCTGGCACCACTTGAAAGTCGGGTTGGTTTGAGAGTGCCAAGTGGCTCCTGCAAACTGACGTCCTGAATCAGGACAGGTGAGTTTGGTTTCTGCGGGAAAAGGCCTGAAGTTTGTCTTCAAACCCCGTGCCCTAATTGGCTGGCTGGCTCCTGGAATTCCATAATATGCAGGATGGTTCCCAGACCCAAGGTGGCACCAGTGCCAAGTCAGGCTGGTTTGACAATGCCATGTGGCTCCTGCAATCTGCCATTCAGAACCGGGGCAGGTGAGTGTTGTTTGTCCGGGTAAAGGGCTGAGGTTTGTGTTCAGGGCCTGTGGCCGGAAGTGGCCGGCTGCCTCCTGAAATTCTGCGATACGCAGGATGGTTTCCAGACCGAAGCTGGCACCACTTGAAAGTCGGGCTGGTTTGACAGTGCCAAGTGGCTCCTGCAAACTGACGTCCAGAATCAGGACGGGTGAGTTTGGTTTCTGCGGGAAAAGGCCTGAAGTTTGTCTTCAAAACCTGTGCTCTAATTGGCCGCGTGGCTCCTGGAATTCCATGATATGCAGGATGGTTCCCAGACCCAAGGTGGCACCACTTCCAAGTCGGGCTGGTTTGACAGTGCCATGTGGCTCCTGCAATCTGCCATTCAGAACCGGGGCAGGTGAGTGTTGTTTGTCCGGGTAAAGGGCCGAGGTTTGTGTTCAGGGCCTGTGGCCGGAAGTGGCCGGCTGCCTCCTGAAATTCTGCGATACGCAGGATGGTTTCCAGACCCAAGCTGGCACCACTTCAAAGTCGGGCTGGTTTGACAGTGCCAAGTGGCTCCTGCAAACTGGACGTCCAGAATCAGGACAGGTGAGTTTGGTTTCTGCGGGAAAAGGCCTGAAGTTTGTCTTCAAACCCTGTGGCCGAATTGGCTGGCTGGCTCCTGGAATTCCATAATATGCAGGATGGTTCCCAGATCCAAGGTGGCACCAGTGCCAAGTCAGGCTGGTTTGACAATGCCATGTGGCTCCTGCAATCTGCCATTCAGAACCGGGGCAGGTGAGTGTTGTTTGTCTGGGTAAAGGGCCGAGGTTTGTGTTCAGGGCCTGTGGCCGGAAGTGGCCGGCTGCCTCCTGAAATTCTGCGATACGCAGGATGGTTTCCAGACCGAAGCTGGCACCACTTGAAAGTCGGGCTGGTTTGACAGTGCCAAGTGGCACCTGCAAACTGACGTCCAGAATCAGGACGGGTGAGTTTGGTTTCTGCGGGAAAAGGCCTGAAGTTTGTCTTCAAACCCCGTGCCCTAATTGGCCGGCTGGCTCCTGGAATTCCATAATATGCAGGATGGTTCCCAGACCCAAGGTGGCACCAGTGCCAAGTCAGGCTGGTTTGACAATGCCATGTGGCTCCTGCAATCTGCCATTCAGAACCGGGGCAGGTGAGTGTTGTTTGTCCGGGTAAAGGGCCGAGGTTTGTGTTCAGGGCCTGTGGCCGGAAGTGGCCGGCTGCATCCTGAAATTCTGCGATACGCAGGATGGTTTCCAGACCCAAGCTGGCACCACTTGAAAGTCGGGTTGGTTTGAGAGTGCCAAGTGGCTCCTGCAAACTGACGTCCTGAATCAGGACAGGTGAGTTTGGTTTCTGCGGGAAAAGGCCTGAAGTTTGTCTTCAAACCCCGTGCCCTAATTGGCTGGCTGGCTCCTGGAATTCCATAATATGCAGGATGGTTCCCAGACCCAAGGTGGCACCAGTGCCAAGTCAGGCTGGTTTGACAATGCCATGTGGCTCCTGCAATCTGCCATTCAGAACCGGGGCAGGTGAGTGTTGTTTGTCCGGGTAAAGGGCTGAGGTTTGTGTTCAGGGCCTGTGGCCGGAAGTGGCCGGCTGCCTCCTGAAATTCTGCGATACGCAGGATGGTTTCCAGACCGAAGCTGGCACCACTTGAAAGTCGGGCTGGTTTGACAGTGCCAAGTGGCTCCTGCAAACTGACGTCCAGAATCAGGACGGGTGAGTTTGGTTTCTGCGGGAAAAGGCCTGAAGTTTGTCTTCAAAACCTGTGCTCTAATTGGCCGCGTGGCTCCTGGAATTCCATGATATGCAGGATGGTTCCCAGACCCAAGGTGGCACCACTTCCAAGTCGGGCTGGTTTGACAGTGCCAAGTGGCTCCTGCAAACTGACGTCCAGAATCAGGACAGGTGAGTTTGGTTTCTGCGGGAAAAGGCCTGAAGTTTGTCTTCAAACCCAGTGCCCTAATTGGCTGGCTGGCTCCTGGAATTCCATAATATGCAGGATGGTTCCCAGACCCAAGGTGGCACCAGTGCCAAGTCAGGCTGGTTTGACAATGCCATGTGGCTCCTGCAATCTGCCATTCAGAACCGGGGCAGGTGAGTGTTGTTTGTCCGGGTAAAGGGCCGAGGTTTGTGTTCAGGGCCTGTGGCCAGAAGTGGCCGGCTGCCTCCTGAAATTCTGCGATACGCAGGATGGTTTTCAGACCCAAGGTGGCACCACTTCCAAGTCGGGCTGGTTTGACAGTGCCAAGTGGCTCCTGCAAACTGACGTCCAGAATCAAGACGGGTGAGTTTGGTTTCTGCGGGAAAAGGCCTGAAGTTTGTCTTCAAACCCCGTGCCCTAATTGGCTGGCTGGCTCCTGGAATTCCATAATATGCAGGATGGTTCCCAGACCCAAGGTGGCACCAGTGCCAAGTCAGGCTGGTTTGACAATGCCATGTGGCTCCTGCAATCTGCCATTCAGAACCGGGGCAGGTGAGTGTTGTTTGTCCGGGTAAAGGGCCGAGGTTTGTGTTCAGGGCCTGTGGCCGGAAGTGGCCGGCTGCCTCCTGAAATTCTGCGATACGCAGGATGGTTCCAAGACCGAAGCTGGCACCACTTGAAAGTCGGGCTGGTTTGACAGTGCCAAGTGGCTCCTGCAAACTGACGTCCTGAATCAGGACGGGTGAGTTTGGTTTCTGCGGGAAAAGGCCTAAAGTTTGTCTTCAAACCCTGTGCTCTAATTGGCCGGCTGGCTCCCGGAATTCCAGGAAATGCAGGATGGTTCCCAGACCCAAGGTGGCACCACTTCCAAGTCGGGCTGGTTTGACAGTGCCAAGTGGCTCCTGCAAACTGACGTCCAGAATCAGGACAGGTGAGTTTGGTTTCTGCGGGAAAAGGCCTGAAGTTTGTCTTCAAACCCCGTGCCCTAATTGGCTGGCTGGCTCCTGGAATTCCATAATATGCAGGATGGTTCCCAGACCCAAGGTGGCACCAGTGCCAAGTCAGGCTGGTTTGACAATGCCATGTGGCTCCTGCAATCTGCCATTCAGAACCGGGGCAGGTGAGTGTTGTTTGTCCGGGTAAAGGGCCAAGGATTGTGTTCCGGGCCTGTGGCCAGAAGTGGCCGGCTGCCTCCTGAAATTCTGCGATACGCAGGATGGTTCCCAGACCGAAGCTGGCACCACTTGAAAGTCAGGCTGGTTTGACAGTGCCAAGTGGCTCCTGCAAACTGACGTCCAGAATCAGGACAGGTGAGTTTGGTTTCTGCGGGAAAAGGCCTGAAGTTTGTCTTCAAACCCTGTGCTCTAATTGGCCGGCTGGCTCCCGGAATTCCAGGAAATGCAGGATGGTTCCCAGACCGAAGCTGGCACCACTTCCAAGTCGGGCTGGTTTGAGAGTGCCAAGTGGCTCCTGCAAACTGACGTCCAGAATCAGGACAGGTGAGTTTGGTTTCTGCGGGAAAAGGCCTGAAGTTTGTCTTCAAACCCTGTGCCCTAATTGGCCGGCTGGCTCCTGGAATTCCATGATATGCAGGATGGTTCCCAGACCCAAGGTGGCACCAGTGCCAAGTCAGGCTGGTTTGACAATGCCATGTGGCTCCTGCAATCTGCCATTCAGAACCGGGGCAGGTGAGTGTTGTTTGTCCGGGTAAAGGGCCGAGGTTTGTGTTCAGGGCCTGTGGCCGGAAGTGGCCGGCTGCCTCCTGAAATTCTGCGATACGCAGGATGGTTTCCAGACCCAAGCTGGCACCACTTCAAAGTCGGGCTGGTTTGACAGTGCCAAGTGGCTCCTGCAAACTGACGTCCAGAATCAAGACGGGTGAGTTTGGTTTCTGCGGGAAAAGGCCTGAAGTTTGTCTTCAAACCCCGTGCCCTAATTGGCTGGCTGGCTCCTGGAATTCCATAATATGCAGGATGGTTCCCAGACCCAAGGTGGCACCAGTGCCAAGTCAGGCTGGTTTGACAATGCCATGTGGCTCCTGCAATCTGCCATTCAGAACCGGGGCAGGTGAGTGTTGTTTGTCCGGGTAAAGGGCCGAGGTTTGTGTTCAGGGCCTGTGGCCGGAAGTGGCCGGCTGCCTCCTGAAATTCTGCGATACGCAGGATGGTTCCCAGACCGAAGCTGGCACCACTTGAAAGTCGGGCTGGTTTGACAGTGCCAAGTGGCTCCTGCAAACTGACGTCCAGAATCAGGACAGGTGAGTTTGGTTTCTGCGGGAAAAGGCCTGAAGTTTGTCTTCAAACCCTGTGCTCTAATTGGCCGGCTGGCTCCCGGAATTCCATGATATGCAGGATGGTTCCCAGACCCAAGGTGGCACCACTTCCAAGTCGGGCTGGTTTGACAGTGCCAAGTGGCTCCTGCAAACTGACGTCCAGAATCAGGACAGGTGAGTTTGGTTTCTGCGGGAAAAGGCCTGAAGTTTGTCTTCAAACCCTGTGCCCTAATTGGCCGGCTGGCTCCTGGAATTCCATGATATGCAGGATGGTTCCCAGACCCAAGGTGGCACCAGTGCCAAGTCAGGCTGGTTTGACAATGCCATGTGGCTCCTGCAATCTGCCATTCAGAACCGGGGCAGGTGAGTGTTGTTTGTCCGGGTAAAGGGCCGAGGTTTGTGTTCAGGGCCTGTGGCCGGAAGTGGCCGGCTGCCTCCTGAAATTCTGCGATACGCAGGATGGTTCCCAGACCGAAGCTGGCACCACTTCCAAGTCGGGCTGGTTTGACAGTGCCAAGTGGCTCCTGCAAACTGACGTCCAGAATCAGGACGGGTGAGTTTGGTTTCTGCGGGAAAAGGCCTGAAGTTTGTCTTCAAACCCTGTGCTCTAATTGGCCGGCTGGCTCCCGGAATTCCAGGAAATGCAGGA
Source organism: Calcarius lapponicus (assembly GCA_039654755.1). Lineage (NCBI taxonomy): Eukaryota > Metazoa > Chordata > Aves > Passeriformes > Fringillidae > Calcarius > Calcarius lapponicus. Next base: position 231,341 of record JBBFKN010000091.1, on the reverse strand, counting down.
TGGTTCCCAGACCCAAGGTGGCACCACTTGAAAGTCGGGCTGGTTTGAGAGTGCCAAGTGGCTCCTGCAAACTGACGTCCTGAATCAGGACAGGTGAGTTTGGTTTCTGCGGGAAAAGGCCTGAAGTTTGTCTTCAAACCCCGTGCCCTAATTGGCTGGCTGGCTCGTGGAATTCCATAATATGCAGGATGGTTCCCAGACCCAAGGTGGCACCAGTGCCAAGTCAGGCTGGTTTGACAATGCCATGTGGCTCCTGCAATCTGCCATTCAGAACCGGGGCAGGTGAGTGTTGTTTGTCCGGGTAAAGGGCCGAGGTTTGTGGTCAGGGCCTGTGGCCGGAAGTGGCCGGCTGCCTCCTGAAATTCTGCGATACGCAGGATGGTTTCCAGACCGAAGCTGGCACCACTTGAAAGTCGGGCTGGTTTGACAGTGCCAAGTGGCTCCTGCAAACTGACGTCCAGAATCAGGACAGGTGAGTTTGGTTTCTGCGGGAAAAGGCCTGAAGTTTGTCTTCAAACCCCGTGCCCTAATTGGCTGGCTGGCTCCTGGAATTCCATAATATGCAGGATGGTTCCCAGACCCAAGGTGGCACCAGTGCCAAGTCAGGCTGGTTTGACAATGCCATGTGGCTCCTGCAATCTGCCATTCAGAACCGGGGCAGGTGAGTGTTGTTTGTCCGGGTAAAGGGCCGAGGTTTGTGGTCAGGGCCTGTGGCCGGAAGTGGCCGGCTGCCTCCTGAAATTCTGCGATACGCAGGATGGTTTCCAGACCGAAGCTGGCACCACTTGAAAGTCGGGCTGGTTTGACAGTGCCAAGTGGCTCCTGCAAACTGACGTCCAGAATCAGGACAGGTGAGTTTGGTTTCTGCGGGAAAAGGCCTGAAGTTTGTCTTCAAACCCCGTGCCCTAATTGGCTGGCTGGCTCCTGGAATTCCATAATATGCAGGATGGTTCCCAGACCCAAGGTGGCACCAGTGCCAAGTCAGGCTGGTTTGACAATGCCATGTGGCTCCTGCAATCTGCCATTCAGAACCGGGGCAGGTGAGTGTTGTTTGTCCGGGTAAAGGGCCGAGGTTTGTGTTCAGGGCCTGTGGCCAGAAGTGGCCGGCTGCCTCCTGAAATTCTGCGATACGCAGGATGGTTTTCAGACCCAAGGTGGCACCACTTCCAAGTCGGGCTGGTTTGACAGTGCCATGTGGCTCCTGCAATCTGCCATTCAGAACCGGGGCAGGTGAGTGTTGTTTGTCCGGGTAAAGGGCCGAGGTTTGTGTTCAGGGCCTGTGGCCAGAAGTGGCCGGCTGCCTCCTGAAATTCTGCGATACGCAGGATGGTTCCCAGACCGAAGCTGGCACCACTTGAAAGTCGGGCTGGTTTGACAGTGCCAAGTGGCTCCTGCAAACTGACGTCCAGAATCAGGACAGGTGAGTTTGGTTTCTGCGGGAAAAGGCCTGAAGTTTGTCTTCAAACCCCGTGCCCTAATTGGCTGGCTGGCTCCTGGAATTCCATAATATGCAGGATGGTTCCCAGACCCAAGGTGGCACCAGTGCCAAGTCAGGCTGGTTTGACAATGCCATGTGGCTCCTGCAATCTGCCATTCAGAACCGGGGCAGGTGAGTGTTGTTTGTCCGGGTAAAGGGCCGAGGTTTGTGTTCAGGGCCTGTGGCCGGAAGTGGCCGGCTGCCTCCTGAAATTCTGCGATACGCAGGATGGTTCCCAGACCGAAGCTGGCACCACTTGAAAGTCGGGCTGGTTTGACAGTGCCAAGTGGCTCCTGCAAACTGACGTCCAGAATCAGGACGGGTGAGTTTGGTTTCTGCGGGAAAAGGCCTAAAGTTTGTCTTCAAACCCTGTGCTCTAATTGGCCGGCTGGCTCCCGGAATTCCAGGAAATGCAGGATGGTTCCCAGACCCAAGGTGGCACCACTTCCAAGTCGGGCTGGTTTGACAGTGCCAAGTGGCTCCTGCAAACTGACGTCCAGAATCAGGACAGGTGAGTTTGGTTTCTGCGGGAAAAGGCCTGAAGTTTGTCTTCAAACCCCGTGCCCTAATTGGCTGGCTGGCTCCTGGAATTCCATAATATGCAGGATGGTTCCCAGACCCAAGGTGGCACCAGTGCCATGTCAGGCTGGTTTGACAATGCCATGTGGCTCCTGCAATCTGCCATTCAGAACCGGGGCAGGTGAGTGTTGTTTGTCCGGGTAAAGGGCCAAGGATTGTGTTCAGGGCCTGTGGCCAGAAGTGGCCGGCTGCCTCCTGAAATTCTGCGATACGCAGGATGGTTCCCAGACCGAAGCTGGCACCACTTGAAAGTCGGGCTGGTTTGACAGTGCCAAGTGGCTCCTGCAAACTGACGTCCAGAATCAGGACGGGTGAGTTTGGTTTCTGCGGGAAAAGGCCTGAAGTTTGTCTTCAAACACTGTGCTCTAATTGGCCGGCTGGCTCCCGGAATTCCAGGAAATGCAGGATGGTTCCCAGACCCAAGGTGGCACCACTTCCAAGTCGGGCTGGTTTGACAGTGCCAAGTGGCTCCTGCAAACTGACGTCCAGAATCAGGACGGGTGAGTTTGGTTTCTGTGGGAAAAGGCCTGAAGTTTGTCTTCAAACCCTGTGCCCTAATTTGCTGGCTGGCTCCTGGAATTCCATAATATGCAGGATGGTTCCCAGACCCAAGGTGGCACCAGTGCCAAGTCAGGCTGGTTTGACAATGCCATGTGGCTCCTGCAATCTGCCATTCAGAACCGGGGCAGGTGAGTGTTGTTTGTCCGGGTAAAGGGCCGAGGTTTGTGGTCAGGGCCTGTGGCCGGAAGTGGCCGGCTGCCTCCTGAAATTCTGCGATACGCAGGATGGTTTCCAGACCGAAGCTGGCACCACTTGAAAGTCGGGCTGGTTTGACAGTGCCAAGTGGCTCCTGCAAACTGACGTCCAGAATCAGGACAGGTGAGTTTGGTTTCTGCGGGAAAAGGCCTGAAGTTTGTCTTCAAACCCCGTGCCCTAATTGGCTGGCTGGCTCCTGGAATTCCATAATATGCAGGATGGTTCCCAGACCCAAGGTGGCACCAGTGCCAAGTCAGGCTGGTTTGACAATGCCATGTGGCTCCTGCAATCTGCCATTCAGAACCGGGGCAGGTGAGTGTTGTTTGTCCGGGTAAAGGGCCGAGGTTTGTGTTCAGGGCCTGTGGCCAGAAGTGGCCGGCTGCCTCCTGAAATTCTGCGATACGCGGGATGGTTTTCAGACCCAAGGTGGCACCACTTGAAAGTCGGGCTGGTTTGACAGTGCCAAGTGGCTCCTGCAAACTGACGTCCAGAATCAGGGCGGGTGAGTTTGGTTTCTGCGGGAAAAGGCCTAAAGTTTGTCTTCAAACCCTGTGCTCTAATTGGCCGGCTGGCTCCTGGAATTCCAGGAAATGCAGGATGGTTCCCAGACCCAAGGTGGCACCACTTTTAAGTCGGGCTGGTTTGACAGTGCCAAGTGGCTCCTGCAAACTGACGTCCAGAATCAGGACAGGTGAGTTTGGTTTCTGCGGGAAAAGGCCTGAAGTTTGTCTTCAAACCCCGTGCCCTAATTGGCTGGCTGGCTCCTGGAATTCCATAATATGCAGGATGGTTCCCAGACCCAAGGTGGCACCAGTGCCAAGTCAGGCTGGTTTGACAATGCCATGTGGCTCCTGCAATCTGCCATTCAGAACCGGGGCAGGTGAGTGTTGTTTGTCCGGGTAAAGGGCCGAGGTTTGTGTTCAGGGCCTGTGGCCAGAAGTGGCCGGCTGCCTCCTGAAATTCTGCGATACGCAGGATGGTTCCCAGACCGAAGCTGGCACCACTTGAAAGTCGGGCTGGTTTGACAGTGCCAAGTGGCTCCTGCAAACTGACGTCCAGAATCAGGACAGGTGAGTTTGGTTTCTGCAAGAAAAGGCCTGAAGTTTGTCTTCAAACCCTGTGCCCTAATTGGCCGGCTGGCTCCTGGAATTCCATGATATGCAGGATGGTTCCCAGACCCAAGGTGGCACCAGTGCCAAGTCAGGCTGGTTTGACAATGCCATGTGGCTCCTGCAATCTGCCATTCAGAACCGGGGTAGGTGAGTGTTGTTTGTCCGGGTAAAGGGCCGAGGTTTGTGTTCAGGGCCTGTGGCCGGAAGTGGCCGGCTGCCTCCTGAAATTCTGCGATACGCAGGATGGTTCCCAGACCGAAGCTGGCACCACTTGAAAGTCGGGCTGGTTGGACAGTGCCAAGTGGCTCCTGCAAACTGACGTCCAGAATCAGGACGGGTGAGTTTGGTTTCTGCGGGAAAAGGCCTGAAGTTTGTCTTCAAACCCTGTGCTCTAATTGGCCGGCTGGCTCCCGGAATTCTAGGAAATGCAGGATGCTTCCCAGACCCAAGGTGGCACCACTTCCAAGTCGGGCTGGTTTGACAGTGCCAAGTGGCTCCTGCAAACTGACGTCAAGAATCAGGACGGGTGAGTTTGGTTTCTGCGGGAAAAGGCCTGAAGTTTGTCTTCAAACCCTGTGCCCTAATTGGCCGGCTGGCTCCTGGAATTCCATGATATGCAGGATGGTTCCCAGACCCAAGGTGGCACCAGTGCCAAGTCAGGCTGGTTTGACAATGCCATGTGGCTCCTGCAATCTGCCATTCAGAACCGGGGCAGGTGAGTGTTGTTTGTCCGGGTAAAGGGCCGAGGTTTGTGTTCAGGGCCTGTGGCCGGAAGTGGCCGGCTGCATCCTGAAATTCTGCGATACGCAGGATGGTTTCCAGACCCAAGCTGGCACCACTTGAAAGTCGGGTTGGTTTGAGAGTGCCAAGTGGCTCCTGCAAACTGACGTCCAGAATCAGGACAGGTGAGTTTGGTTTCTGCGGGAAAAGGCCTGAAGTTTGTCTTCAAACCCCGTGCCCTAATTGGCTGGCTGGCTCCTGGAATTCCATAATATGCAGGATGGTTCCCAGACCCAAGGTGGCACCAGTGCCAAGTCAGGCTGGTTTGACAATGCCATGTGGCTCCTGCAATCTGCCATTCAGAACCGGGGCAGGTGAGTGTTGTTTGTCCGGGTAAAGGGCCGAGGTTTGTGGTCAGGGCCTGTGGCCGGAAGTGGCCGGCTGCCTCCTGAAATTCTGCGATACGCAGGATGGTTTCCAGACCGAAGCTGGCACCACTTGAAAGTCGGGCTGGTTTGACAGTGCCAAGTGGCTCCTGCAAACTGACGTCCAGAATCAGGACAGGTGAGTTTGGTTTCTGCGGGAAAAGGCCTGAAGTTTGTCTTCAAACCCCGTGCCCTAATTGGCTGGCTAGCTCCTGGAATTCCATAATATGCAGGATGGTTCCCAGACCCAAGGTGGCACCAGTGCCAAGTCAGGCTGGTTTGACAATGCCATGTGGCTCCTGCAATCTGCCATTCAGAACCGGGGCAGGTGAGTGTTGTTTGTCCGGGTAAAGGGCCGAGGTTTGTGTTCAGGGCCTGTGGCCAGAAGTGGCCGGCTGCCTCCTGAAATTCTGCGATACGCAGGATGGTTTTCAGACCCAAGGTGGCACCACTTCCAAGTCGGGCTGGTTTGACAGTGCCAAGTGGCTCCTGCAAACTGACGTCCAGAATCAAGAGGGGTGAGTTTGGTTTCTGCGGGAAAAGGCCTGAAGTTTGTCTTCAAACCCCGTGCCCTAATTGGCTGGCTGGCTCCTGGAATTCCATAATATGCAGGATGGTTCCCAGACCCAAGGTGGCACCAGTGCCAAGTCAGGCTGGTTTGACAATGCCATGTGGCTCCTGCAATCTGCCATTCAGAACCGGGGCAGGTGAGTGTTGTTTGTCCGGGTAAAGGGCCGAGGTTTGTGTTCAGGGCCTGTGGCCGGAAGTGGCCGGCTGCCTCCTGAAATTCTGCGATACGCAGGATGGTTCCCAGACCGAAGCTGGCACCACTTGAAAGTCGGGCTGGTTTGACAGTGCCAAGTGGCTCCTGCAACCTGACGTCCAGAATCAGGACGGGTGAGTTTGGTTTCTGCGGGAAAAGGCCTAAAGTTTGTCTTCAAACCCTGTGCTCTAATTGGCCGGCTGGCTCCCGGAATTCCAGGAAATGCAGGATGGTTCCCAGACCCAAGGTGGCACCACTTTTAAGTCGGGCTGGTTTGACAGTGCCAAGTGGCTCCTGCAAACTGACGTCCAGAATCAGGACAGGTGAGTTTGGTTTCTGCGGGAAAAGGCCTGAAGTTTGTCTTCAAACCCCGTGCCCTAATTGGCTGGCTGGCTCCTGGAATTCCATAATATGCAGGATGGTTCCCAGACCCAAGGTGGCACCAGTGCCAAGTCAGGCTGGTTTGACAATGCCATGTGGCTCCTGCAATCTGCCATTCAGAACCGGGGCAGGTGAGTGTTGTTTGTCCGGGTAAAGGGCCGAGGTTTGTGTTCAGGGCCTGTGGCCAGAAGTGGCCGGCTGCCTCCTGAAATTCTGCGATACGCAGGATGGTTCCCAGACCCAAGGTGGCACCACTTCAAAGTCGGGCTGGTTTGACAGTGCCAAGTGGCTCCTGCAAACTGACGTCCAGAATCAGGAAGGGTGACTTTGGTTTCTGCGGGAAAAGGCCTGAAGTTTGTCTTCAAACCCCGTGCTCTAATTGGCCGCGTGGCTCCCGGAATTCCACAATATGCAGGATGGTTCCCAGACCCAAGATGGCACCACTTGAAAGTCGGGCTGGTTTGACAGTGCCAAGTGGCTCCTGCAAACTGACGTCCAGAATCCGGATGGGTGACTTTGGTTTCTGCGGGAAAAGGCCTGAAGTTTGTCTTCAAACCCTGTGCCCTAATTGGCCGGCTGGCTCCTGGAATTCCATGATATGCAGGATGGTTCCCAGACCCAAGGTGGCACCAGTGCCAAGTCAGGCTGGTTTGACAATGCCATGTGGCTCCTGCAATCTGCCATTCAGAACCGGGGCAGGTGAGTGTTGTTTGTCCGGGTAAAGGGCCGAGGTTTGTGGTCAGGGCCTGTGGCCGGAAGTGGCCGGCTGCCTCCTGAAATTCTGCGATACGCAGGATGGTTTCCAGACCGAAGCTGGCACCACTTGAAAGTCGGGCTGGTTTGAGAGTGCCAAGTGGCTCCTGCAAACTGACGTCCAGAATCAGGACAGGTGAGTTTGGTTTCTGCGGGAAAAGGCCTGAAGTTTGTCTTCAAACCCCGTGCCCTAATTGGCTGGCTGGCTCCTGGAATTCCATAATATGCAGGATGGTTCCCAGACCCAAGGTGGCACCAGTGCCAAGTCAGGCTGGTTTGGCAATGCCATGTGGCTCCTGCAATCTGCCATTCAGAACCGGGGCAGGTGAGTGTTGTTTGTCCGGGTAAAGGGCCGAGGTTTGTGTTCAGGGCCTGTGGCCGGAAGTGGCCGGCTGCCTCCTGAAATTCTGCGATACGCAGGATGGTTCCCAGACCCAAGGTGGCACCACTTCCAAGTCGGGCTGGTTTGACAGTGCCAAGTGGCTCCTGCAAACTGACGTCCAGAATCAGGACGGGTGAGTTTGGTTTCTGCGGGAAAAGGCCTGAAGTTTGTCTTCAAACCCTGTGCTCTAATTGGCCGGCTGGCTCCCGGAATTCCAGGAAATGCAGGATGCTTCCCAGACCCAAGGTGGCACCACTTCCAAGTCGGGCTGGTTTGACAGTGCCAAGTGGCTCCTGCAAACTGACGTCCAGAATCAGGACAGGTGAGTTTGGTTTCTGTGGGAAAAGGCCTGAAGTTTGTCTTCAAACCCTGTGCCCTAATTGGCTGGCTGGCTCCTGGAATTCCATGATATGCAGGATGGTTCCCAGACCCAAGGTGGCACCAGTGCCAAGTCAGGCTGGTTTGACAATGCCATGTGGCTCCTGCAATCTGCCATTCAGAACCGGGGCAGGTGAGTGTTGTTTGTCCGGGTAAAGGGCCGAGGTTTGTGTTCAGGGCCTGTGGCCGGAAGTGGCCGGCTGCCTCCTGAAATTCTGCGATACGCAGGATGGTTTCCAGACCGAAGCTGGCACCACTTGAAAGTCGGGCTGGTTTGACAGTGCCAAGTGGCTCCTGCAAACTGACGTCCAGAATCAGGACGGGTGAGTTTGGTTTCTGCGGGAAAAGGCCTGAAGTTTGTCTTCAAACCCCGTGCCCTAATTGGCTGGCTGGCTCCTGGAATTCCATAATATGCAGGATGGTTCCCAGACCCAAGGTGGCACCAGTGCCAAGTCAGGCTGGTTTGACAATGCCATGTGGCTCCTGCAATCTGCCATTCAGAACCGGGGCAGGTGAGTGTTGTTTGTCCGGGTAAAGGGCCGAGGTTTGTGTTCAGGGCCTGTGGCCGGAAGTGGCCGGCTGGCTCCTGAAATTCTGCGATACGCAGGATGGTTCCCAGACCGAAGCTGGCACCACTTGAAAGTCGGGCTGGTTTGACAGTGCCAAGTGGCTCCTGCAAACTGACGTCCAGAATCAGGACGGGTGAGTTTGGTTTCTGCGGGAAAAGGCCTGAAGTTTGTCTTCAAACCCCGTGCCCTAATTGGCTGGCTGGCTCCTGGAATTCCATAATATGCAGGATGGTTCCCAGACCCAAGGTGGCACCAGTGCCAAGTCAGGCTGGTTTGACAATGCCATGTGGCTCCTGCAATCTGCCATTCAGAACCGGGGCAGGTGAGTGTTGTTTGTCCGGGTAAAGGGCCGAGGTTTGTGTTCAGGGCCTGTGGCCGGAAGTGGCCGGCTGCCTCCTGAAATTCTGCGATACGCAGGATGGTTCCCAGACCGAAGCTGGCACCACTTGAAAGTCGGGCTGGTTTGACAGTGCCAAGTGGCTCCTGCAAACTGACGTCCAGAATCAGGACGGGTGAGTTTGGTTTCTGCTGGAAAAGGCCTGAAGTTTGTCTTCAAACCCTGTGCCCTAATTGGCTGGCTGGCTCCTGGAATTCCATAATATGCAGGATGTTTCCCAGACCGAAGCTGGCACCACTTGAAAGTCGGGCTGGTTTGACAGTGCCAAGTGGCTCCTGCAAACTGACGTCCAGAATCAGGAAGGGTGAGTTTGGTTTCTGCGGGAAAAGGCCTGAAGTTTGTCTTCAAACCCTGTGCCCTTATTGGCCGGCTGGCTCCTGGAATTCCATGATATGCAGGATGGTTCCCAGACCCAAGGTGGCACCACTTCCAAGTCGGGCTGGTTTGACAATGCCATGTGGCTCCTGCAATCTGCCATTCAGAACCGGGGCAGGTGAGTGTTGTTTGTCCGGGTAAAGGGCCGAGGTTTGTGTTCAGGGCCTGTGGCCGGAAGTGGCCGGCTGCCTCCTGAAATTCTGCGATACGCAGGATGGTTTCCAGACCCAAGCTGGCACCACTTGAAAGTCGGGCTGGTTTGAGAGTGCCAAGTGGCTCCTGCAAACTGACGTCCTGAATCAGGACAGGTGAGTTTGGTTTCTGCGGGAAAAGGCCTGAAGTTTGTCTTCAAACCCCGTGCCCTAATTGGCTGGCTGGCTCCTGGAATTCCATAATATGCAGGATGGTTCCCAGACCCAAGGTGGCACCAGTGCCAAGTCAGGCTGGTTTGACAATGCCATGTGGCTCCTGCAAACTGACGTCCAGAATCAGGACGGGTGAGTGTTGTTTGTCCGGGTAAAGGGCCGAGGTTTGTGGTCAGGCCCTGTGGCCGGAAGTGGCCGGCTGCCTCCTGAAATTCTGCAATACGCAGGATGGTTCCCAGACCGAAGCTGGCACCACTTGAAAGTCGGGCTGGTTTGACAGTGCCAAGTGGCTCCTGCAAACTGACGTCCAGAATCAGGACGGGTGAGTTTGGTTTCTGCGGGAAAAGGCCTGAAGTTTGTCTTCAAACCCTGTGCTCTAATTGGCCAGCTGGCTCCCGGAATTCCAGGAAATGCAGGATGGTTCCCAGACCCAAGGTGGCACCACTTCCAAGTCGGGCTGGTTTGACAGTGCCAAGTGGCTCCTGCAAACTGACGTCCAGAATCAGGACGGGTGAGTTTGGTTTCTGCGGGAAAAGGCCTGAAGTTTGTCTTCAAACCCTGTGCTCTAATTTGCCGCGTGGCTCCTGGAATTCCATGATATGCAGGATGGTTCCCAGACCCAAGCTGGCACCAGTGCCAAGTCAGGCTGGTTTGACAATGCCATGTGGCTCCTGCAATCTGCCATTCAGAACCGGGGCAGGTGAGTGTTGTTTGTCCGGGTAAAGGGCCGAGGTTTGTGTTCAGGGCCTGTGGCCGGAAGTGGCCGGCTGCCTCCTGAAATACTGCGATACGCAGGATGGTTCCCAGACCGAAGCTGGCACCACTTCAAAGTCGGGCTGGTTTGACAATGCCAAGTGGCTCCTGCAAACTGACGTCCAGAATCAGGACGGGTGAGTTTGGTTTCTGCGGGAAAAGGCCTGAAGTTTGTCTTCAAACCCTGTGCTCTAATTGGCCGGCTGGCTCCCGGAATTCCAGGAAATGCAGGATGGTTTCCAGACCCAAGCTGGCACCACTTGAAAGTCGGGCTGGTTTGACAGTGCCAAGTGGCTCCTGCAAACTGACGTCCTGAATCAGGACAGGTGAGTTTGGTTTCTGCGGGAAAAGGCCTGAAGTTTGTCTTCAAACCCCGTGCCCTAATTGGCTGGCTGGCTCCTGGAATTCCATGAATTGCAGGATGGTTCCCAGACCCAAGGTGGCACCAGTGCCAAGTCAGGCTGGTTTGACAATGCCATGTGGCTCCTGCAATCTGCCATTCAGAACCGGGGCAGGTGAGTGTTGTTTGTCCGGGTAAAGGGCCGAGGTTTGTGTTCACGGCCTGTGGCCGGAAGTGGCCGGCTGCCTCCTGAAATTCTGCGATACGCAGGATGGTTTCCAGACCGAAGCTGGCACCACTTGAAAGTCGGGCTGGTTTGACAGTGCCAAGTGGCTCCTGCAAACTGACGTCCAGAATCAGGACGGGTGAGTTTGGTTTCTGCGGGAAAAGGCCTGAAGTTTGTCTTCAAACCCTGTGCTCTAATTGGCCGCGTGGCTCCCGGAATTCCATGATATGCAGGATGGTTCCCAGACCCAAGGTGGCACCACTTCCAAGTCGGGCTGGTTTGACAGTGCCAAGTGGCTCCTGCAAACTGACGTCCTGAATCAGGACAGGTGAGTTTGGTTTCTGCGGGAAAAGGCCTGAAGTTTGTCTTCAAACCCTGTGCCCTAATTGGCCGGCTGGCTCCTGGAATTCCATGATATGCAGGATGGTTCCCAGACCCAAGGTGGCACCAGTGCCAAGTCAGGCTGGTTTGACAATGCCATGTGGCTCCTGCAATCTGCCATTCAGAACCGGGGCAGGTGAATGTTGTTTGTCCGGGTAAAGGGCCGAGGTTTGTGTTCAGGGCCTGTGGCCGGAAGTGGCCGGCTGCCTCCTGAAATTCTGCGATACGCAGGATGGTTCCCAGACCCAAGCTGGCACCACTTCAAAGTCGCACTGGTTTAACAGTGATATGTGGCTCCTGCAATCTGCCCCCCTGAAGCAGGCCCAGTGCTTTTTTTTTTCCCAGGGAAAAGGCCCGAGGTCTGTGTTCGTGGCCTTGTGGCCTGGAGTGGCAGGCTGGCTCCTGAAATTGCATGGCACGCAGGATGGTTCCCCGGCCCAAGCTGGCACCAGTCCCAAGTTTGGCTGCTTTGACAGTGCCAAGGGGCTCCTACATTCTCCCATCTAGAACTAGGCAAGGTGAGGGGTTTTTTTCCCAGGGAAAAGGGCGGAGGTTGGTGTTCACGGCCTGAGGTCAGGAGTGCCAGGCTGGCTCCTGAAATTCCATGATTCGCAGGATTGTTCCCAGACCCAAGCTGGCACCACTTCAAAGTCGGGCTGGTTAGACAGTGCCAAGTGGCTCCTGCAACCTGACGTCCAGAATCAGGACGGATGAGTTTGGTTTGTCCGGGAAAAGGGCTGAAGTTTGTCTTCAAACCCTGTGCTCTAATTGGCCGGCTGGCTCCCGGAATTCCAGGAAATGCAGGATGGTTTCCAGACCCAAGCTGGCACCACTTGAAAGTCGGGTTGGTTTGAGAGTGCCAAGTGGCTCCTGCAAACTGACGTCCTGAATCAGGACAGGTGAGTTTGGTTTCTGCGGGAAAAGGCCTGAAGTTTGTCTTCAAACCCCGTGCCCTAATTGGCTGGCTGGCTCCTGGAATTCCATAATATGCAGGATGGTTCCCAGACCCAAGGTGGCACCAGTGCCAAGTCAGGCTGGTTTGACAATGCCATGTGGCTCCTGCAATCTGCCATTCAGAACTGGGGCAGGTGAGTGTTGTTTGTCCGGGTAAAGGGCCGAGGTTTGTGTTCAGGGCCTGTGGCCGGAAGTGGCCGGCTGCCTCCTGAAATTCTGCAATACGCAGGATGGTTTCCAGACCCAAGCTGGCACCACTTGAAAGTCGGGCTGGTTTGACAGTGCCAAGTGGCTCCTGCAAACTGACGTCCTGAATCAGGAAGGGTGAGTTTGGTTTCTGCGGGAAAAGGCCTGAAGTTTGTCTTCAAACCCCGTGCCCTAATTGGCTGGCTGGCTCCTGGAATTCCATAATATGCAGGATGGTTCCCAGACCCAAGGTGGCACCAGTGCCAAGTCAGGCTGGTTTGACAATGCCATGTGGCTCCTGCAATCTGCCATTCAGAACCGGGGCAGGTGAGTGTTGTTTGTCCGGGTAAAGGGCCGAGGTTTGTGGTCAGGGCCTGTGGCCAGAAGTGGCCGGCTGCCTCCTGAAATTCTGCGATACGCAGGATGGTTTTCAGACCCAAGGTGGCACCACTTGAAAGTCGGGCTGGTTTGACAGTGCCAAGTGGCTCCTGCAAACTGATGTCCAGAATCAAGACGGGTGAGTTTGGTTTCTGCGGGAAAAGGCCTGAAGTTTGTCTTCAAACCCCGTGCCCTAATTGGCTGGCTGGCTCCTGGAATTCCATGAAATGCAGGATGGTTCCCAGACCCAAGGTGGCACCAGTGCCAAGTCAGGCTGGTTTGACAATGCCATGTGGCTCCTGCAATCTGCCATTCAGAACCGGGGCAGGTGAGTGTTGTTTGTCCGGGTAAAGGGCCGAGGTTTGTGTTCAGGGCCTGTGGCCGGAAGTGGCCCGCTGCCTCCTGAAATTCTGCGATACGCAGGATGGTTTCCAGACCGAAGCTGGCACCACTTGAAAGTCGGGCTGGTTTGACAGTGCCAAGTGGCTCCTGCAAACTGACGTCCAGAATCAGGACGGGTGAGTTTGGTTTCTGCGGGAAAAGGCCTGAAGTTTGTCTTCAAACCCCGTGCCCTAATTGGCTGGCTGGCTCCTGGAATTCCATAATATGCAGGATGGTTCCCAGACCCAAGGTGGCACCAGTGCCAAGTCAGGCTGGTTTGACAATGCCATGTGGCTCCTGCAATCTGCCATTCAGAACCGGGGCAGGTGAGTGTTGTTTGTCCGGGTAAAGGGCCGAGGTTTGTGTTCAGGGCCTGTGGCCGGAAGTGGCCGGCTGCCTCCTGAAATTCTGCGATACGCAGGATGGTTCCCAGACCGAAGCTGGCACCACTTCAAAGTCGGGCTGGTTTGACAGTGCCAAGTGGCTCCTGCAAACTGACGTCCAGAATCAGGACGGGTGAGTTTGGTTTCTGCGGGAAAAGGCCTAAAATTTGTCTTCAAACCCTGTGCTCTAATTGGCCGGCTGGCTCCCGGAATTCCAGGAAATGCAGGATGGTTCCCAGACCCAAGGTGGCACCACTTCCAAGTCGGGCTGGTTTGACAGTGCCAAGTGGCTCCTGCAAACTGACGTCCAGAATCAGGACAGGTGAGTTTGGTTTCTGCGGGAAAAGGCCTGAAGTTTGTCTTCAAACCCCGTGCCCTAATTGGCTGGCTGGCTCCTGGAATTCCATAATATGCAGGATGGTTCCCAGACCCAAGGTGGCACCAGTGCCAAGTCAGGCTGGTTTGACAATGCCATGTGGCTCCTGCAATCTGCCATTCAGAACCGGGGCAGGTGAGTGTTGTTTGTCCGGGTAAAGGGCCGAGGTTTGTGTTCAGGGCCTGTGGCCAGAAGTGGCCGGCTGCCTCCTGAAATTCTGCGATACGCAGGATGGTTCCCAGACCGAAGCTGGCACCACTTGAAAGTCGGGCTGGTTTGACAGTGCCAAGTGGCTCCTGCAAACTGACGTCCAGAATCAGGACGGGTGAGTTTGGTTTCTGCGGGAAAAGGCCTGAAGTTTGTCTTCAAACCCTGTGCTCTAATTGGCCGCGTGGCTCCCGGAATTCCATGATATGCAGGATGGTTCCCAGACCCAAGGTGGCACCACTTCCAAGTCGGGCTGGTTTGACAGTGCCAAGTGGCTCCTGCAAACTGACGTCCTGAATCAGGACAGGTGAGTTTTGTTTCTGCGGGAAAAGGCCTGAAGTTTGTCTTCAAACCCTGTGCCCTAATTGGCCGGCTGGCTCCTGGAATTCCATGATATGCAGGATGGTTCCCAGACCCAAGGTGGCACCAGTGCCAAGTCAGGCTGGTTTGACAATGCCATGTGGCTCCTGCAATCTGCCATTCAGAACCGGGGCAGGTGAGTGTTGTTTGTCCGGGTAAAGGGCCGAGGTTTGTGTTCAGGGCCTGTGGCCGGAAGTGGCCGGCTGCCTCCTGAAATTCTGCGATACGCAGGATGGTTTCCAGACCGAAGCTGGCACCACTTCAAAGTCGCACTGGTTTAACAGTGATATGTGGCTCCTGCAATCTGCCCCCCTGAAGCAGGCCCAGTGCTTTTTTTTTTCCCAGGGAAAAGGCCCGTGGTCTGTGTTCGTGGCCTTGTGGCCTGGAGTGGCAGGCTGGCTCCTGAAATTGCATGGCACGCAGGATGGTTCCCCGGCCCAAGCTGGCACCAGTCCCAAGTTTGGCTGCTTTGACAGTGCCAAGGGGCTCCTACATTCTCCCGTCTAGAACTAGGCAAGGTGAGGGGTTTTTTTCCCAGGGAAAAGGGCGGAGGTTGGTGTTCACGGCCTGAGGTCAGGAGTGCCAGTCTGGCTCCTGAAATTCCATGATTCGCAGGATTGTTCCCAGACCCAAGCTGGCACCACTTCAAAGTCGGGCTGGTTTGACAGTGCCAAGTGGCTGCTGCAACCTGACGTCCAGAATCAGGACGGATGAGTTTGGTTTGTCCGGGAAAAGGGCTGAAGTTTGTCTTCAAACCCTGTGGCCTAATTGGCCGGCTGGCTCCTGGAATTCCATGATATGCAGGATGGTTCCCCGACCGAAGCTGGCACCACTTGAAAGTCGGGCTGGTTTGACAGTGCCAAGTGGCTCCTGCAAACTGACGTCCAGAATCAGGACGGATGAGTTTGGTTTGTCCGGGAAAAGGGCTGAAGTTTGTCTTCAAACCCTGTGGCCTAATTGGCTCGCTGGCTCCTGGATTTCCATGATATGCAGGATGGTTCCCAGACCAAAGCTGGCACCACTTCAAAGTCGGGCTGGTTTGACAGTGCTAAGTGGCTCCTGCAAACTGACGTCCAGAACCAGGACCGTGAGTTTGGTTTCTGCGGGAAAAGGCCTGAAGTTTGTCTTCAAACCCTGTGGCCTAATTGGCCGGCTGGCTCCTGGTATTCCATGATATGCAGGATGGTTCCCAGACCCAAGCTGGCACCACTTCAAAGTCCGGCTGGTTTGACAGTGCCAAGTGGCTCCTGCAAACTAACGTCCAGAATCAGGATGGGTGACTTTGGTTTCTGTAGGAAAAGGGCTGAAGTTTGTCTTCAAACCCTGTGGCCTAATTGGCCGGCTGGCTCCTGGAATTCCATGATATGCAGGATGGTTCCCAGACCCAAGCTGGCACCACTTCAAAGTCGGGCTGGTTTGACAGTGCCAAGTGGCTCCTGCAAACTGACATCCAGAATCAGGATGGGTGACTTTGGTTTCTGCGGGAAAAGGCCTGAAGTTTGTCTTCAAACCCTGTGCCCCAATTGGCCGGCTGGCTCCTGGAATTCCATGATATGCAGGATGGTTCCCAGACCCAAGCTGGCACCGCTTCAAAGTCGCAGTGGTTTAACAGTGCTATGTGGCTCCTGCCATCTGCCCTCCTGAAGCAGGCCCAGTGCTTTTTTTTTTTCCAGGGAGAAAGGCCAAGGTTGGTGTTCAGGGCCTGTGGCCTGGAGTGCCAGGCTGGCTCCTGGAATTCCATGATATGCAGGATGGTTCCCAGACCCAAGCTGGCCGCAGTCCCAAGTGTGGCTTCTTTGACAGTGCCAAGTGGCTGCTGCAATCTGCCGTCCTGTACCGGGCCAGGTGAGTTTGGTTTGCCAGGGAAAAGGGTCGAGGTTTGTGTCTGGTGGCCTGTGGCTGGAAGTGGCTGGCTGCCTCCTGAAGTTCTGCGATATGCAGGATGGTTCCCAGACCCAAGCTGGCACCACTTCAAAGTTGGGCTGGTTTGACAGTGCCAAGTGGCTGCTGCAACCTGATGTCCAGTACCGGGCCAGGTGAAATTGGTTTGTCCGGGAAAAGGGCCGAGGTTGCTCTTCAAACCCTGTGGCCTAATTTGCCAGCTGGCTCCTGAAATTCCATGATATGCAGGATGGTTCCCAGACCCAAGCAGGCACCAGTGCCAAGGCAGGCTGGTTTAACAGTACCAAGTGGCTCCTGCAATCTCCCATCTAGAACCAGGCCAGGTGAGGTTTTTTTGCCAGGGAAAAGGGCCGAGGTTGGTGTTCACAGCCTGTGGTCTGGAGGGGCAGCCTGGCTCCTGAAATTCCATGATTCGCAGGATTATTCCCAGACCCAAGCTGGCACCACTTGAAAGTTGGGCTGGTTTGACAGTGCCAAGTGGCTCCTGTACCTTGCTGTCCAGTACCGGGCCAGGTGAGTTTGGTTTGTGCGGGAAAAAGGCTGAGGTTTGTCTTCAAACCCTGTGGCCTAATTGGCCGGCTGGCTCCTGGAATTCCATGATATGCAGGATGGTTCCCAGACCCAAGCTGGTCGCAGTCCCAAGTGTGGCTTCTTTGACAGTGCCAAGTGGCTCCTGCAATCTGCCGTCCTGTACCGGGCCAGGTGAGTTTGGTTTGCCAGGGAAAAGGGCCGAGGTTTGTGTCTGGTGGCCTGTGGCTGGAAGTGGCTGGCTGCCTCCTGAAGTTCTGCGATATGCAGGATGGTTCCCAGACCCAAGCTGGCACCACTTCAAAGTCGCACTGGTTTAACAGTGATATGTGGCTCCTGCAATCTGCCCCCCTGAAGCAGGCCCAGTGCTTTTTTTTTTCCCAGGGAAAAGGCCCGAGGTCTGTGTTCGTGGCCTTGTGGCCTGGAGTGGCAGGCTGGCTCCTGAAATTGCATGGCACGCAGGATGGTTCCCCGGCCCAAGCTGGCACCAGTCCCAAGTTTGGCTGCTTTGACAGTGCCAAGGGGCTCCTACATTCTCCCATCTAGAACTAGGCAAGGTGAGGGGTTTTTTTCCCAGGGAAAAGGGCGGAGGTTGGTGTTCACGGCCTGAGGTCAGGAGTGCCAGGCTGGCTCCTGAAATTCCATGATTCGCAGGATTGTTCCCAGACCCAAGCTGGCACCACTTCAAAGTCGGGCTGGTTTGACAGTGCCAAGTGGCTCCTGCAACCTGACGTCCAGAATCAGGACGGATGAGTTTGGTTTGTCCGGGAAAAGGGCTGAAGTTTGTCTTCAAACCCTGTGGCCTAATTGGCCGGCTGGCTCCTGGATTTCCATGATATGCAGGATGGTTCCCAGACCCAAACTGGCACCACTTGAAAGTCGGGCTGGTTTGACAGTGCCAAGTGGCTCCTGCAAACTGACGTCCAGAATCAGGACAGGTGAGTTTGGTTTCTGCGGGAAAAGGCCTGAAGTTTGTCTTCAAACCCCGTGCCCTAATTGGCTGGCTCGCTCCTGGAATTCCATAATATGCAGGATGGTTCCCAGACCCAAGGTGGCACCAGTGCCAAGTCAGGCTGGTTTGACAATGACATGTGGCTCCTGCAATCTGCCATTCAGAACCGGGGCAGGTGAGTGTTGTTTGTCCGGGTAAAGGGCCGAGGTTTGTGTTCAGGGCCTGTGGCCGGAAGTGGCCGGCTGCCTCCTGAAATTCTGCGATACGCAGGATGGTTCCCAGACCGAAGCTGGCACCACTTGAAAGTCGGGCTGGTTTGACAGTGCCAAGTGGCTCCTGCAACCTGACGTCCAGAATCAGGATGGGTAAGTTTGGTTTCTGCGGGAAAAGGCCTGAAGTTTGTCTTCAAACCCCGTGCTCTAATTGGCTGGCTGGCTCCCGGAATTCCAGGAAATGCAGGATGGTTCCCAGACCCAAGGTGGCACCACTTCCAAGTCGGGCTGGTTTGACAGTGCCAAGTGGCTCCTGCAAACTGACGTCCAGAATCAGGACGGGTGAGTTTGGTTTCTGCGGGAAAAGGCCTGAAGTTTGTCTTCAAACCCCGTGCTCTAATTGGCTGGCTGGCTCCTGGAATTCCATAATATGCAGGATGGTTCCCAGACCCAAGGTGGCACCACTTGAAAGTCAGGCTGGTTTGACAATGCCAAGTGGCTCCTGCAACCTGCCATCCTATACCGGGTCAGGTGAGTTTGGTTTGTCCGGGAAAAAGGCCGAGGTTTATGTTCGGGGCCTGTGGCCAGCTGCCTCCTGACGTTCTGCAATACGCAGGATGGTTCCCAGACCCAAGCTGGCACCGCTTCAAAGTCGCAGTGGTTTAACAATGCTATGTGGCTCCTGCAATCTGCCCTGCTGAAGAAGGCCCAGTGCTTTTTTTTTTCCCCAGGGAAAAAGGCCAAGTTTGGTGTTCAGGGCCTGTGGCCTGGAGTGGCAGGCTGCCTCCTGAAATTCTGCGATACGCAGGATGGTTCCCAGACTGAAGCTGGCACCACTTCAAAGTCGGGCTGGTTTGACAGTGCCACGTGGCTCCTGCAAACTGACGTCCAGAATCAGGACGGGTGAGTTTGGTTTCTGCGGGAAAAGGCCTGAAGTTTGTCTTCAAACCCTGTGCCCTAATCGGCCGGCTGGCTCCTGGAATTCCATGATATGCAGGATGGTTCCCAGACCCAAGGTGGCACCACTTCCAAGTCGGGGTGGTTTGACAGTGCCAAGTGGCTCCTGCAAACTGACGTCCAGAATCCGGATGGGTGACTTTGGTTTCTGCGGGAAAAGGCCTGAAGTTTGTCTTCAAACCCTGTGCCCTAATTGGCCGGCTGGCTCCTGGAATTCCATGATATGCAGGATGGTTCCCAGACCCAAGGTGGCACCAGTGCCAAGTCAGGCTGGTTTGACAATGCCATGTGGCTCCTGCAATCTGCCATTCAGAACCGGGGCAGGTGAGTGTTGTTTGTCCGGGTAAAGGGCTGAGGTTTGTGTTCAGGGCCTGTGGCCGGAAGTGGCCGGCTGCCTCCTGAAATTCTGCGATACGCAGGATGGTTTCCAGACCCAAGCTGGCACCACTTGAAAGTCGGGCTGGTTTGACAGTGCCAAGTGGCTCCTGCAACCTGACGTCCAGAATCAGGACGGATGAGTTTGGTTTGTCCGGGAAAAGGGCTGAAGTTTGTCTTCAAACCCTGTGGCCTAATTGGCCGGCTGGCTCCTGGATTTCCATGATATGCAGGATGGTTCCCAGACCCAAACTGGCACCACTTGAAAGTCGGGCTGGTTTGACAGTGCCAAGTGGCTCCTGCAAACTGACGTCCAGAATCAGGACAGGTGAGTTTGGTTTCTGCGGGAAAAGGCCTGAAGTTTGTCTTCAAACCCCGTGCCCTAATTGGCTGGCTCGCTCCTGGAATTCCATAATATGCAGGATGGTTCCCAGACCCAAGGTGGCACCAGTGCCAAGTCAGGCTGGTTTGACAATGACATGTGGCTCCTGCAATCTGCCATTCAGAACCGGGGCAGGTGAGTGTTGTTTGTCCGGGTAAAGGGCCGAGGTTTGTGTTCAGGGCCTGTGGCCGGAAGTGGCCGGCTGCCTCCTGAAATTCTGCGATACGCAGGATGGTTCCCAGACCGAAGCTGGCACCACTTGAAAGTCGGGCTGGTTTGACAGTGCCAAGTGGCTCCTGCAACCTGACGTCCAGAATCAGGATGGGTAAGTTTGGTTTCTGCGGGAAAAGGCCTGAAGTTTGTCTTCAAACCCCGTGCTCTAATTGGCTGGCTGGCTCCCGGAATTCCAGGAAATGCAGGATGGTTCCCAGACCCAAGGTGGCACCACTTCCAAGTCGGGCTGGTTTGACAGTGCCAAGTGGCTCCTGCAAACTGACGTCCAGAATCAGGACGGGTGAGTTTGGTTTCTGCGGGAAAAGGCCTGAAGTTTGTCTTCAAACCCCGTGCTCTAATTGGCTGGCTGGCTCCTGGAATTCCATAATATGCAGGATGGTTCCCAGACCCAAGGTGGCACCACTTGAAAGTCAGGCTGGTTTGACAATGCCAAGTGGCTCCTGCAACCTGCCATCCTATACCGGGTCAGGTGAGTTTGGTTTGTCCGGGAAAAAGGCCGAGGTTTATGTTCGGGGCCTGTGGCCAGCTGCCTCCTGACGTTCTGCAATACGCAGGATGGTTCCCAGACCCAAGCTGGCACCGCTTCAAAGTCGCAGTGGTTTAACAATGCTATGTGGCTCCTGCAATCTGCCCTGCTGAAGAAGGCCCAGTGCTTTTTTTTTTCCCCAGGGAAAAAGGCCAAGTTTGGTGTTCAGGGCCTGTGGCCTGGAGTGGCAGGCTGCCTCCTGAAATTCTGCGATACGCAGGATGGTTCCCAGACTGAAGCTGGCACCACTTCAAAGTCGGGCTGGTTTGACAGTGCCACGTGGCTCCTGCAAACTGACGTCCAGAATCAGGACGGGTGAGTTTGGTTTCTGCGGGAAAAGGCCTGAAGTTTGTCTTCAAACCCTGTGCCCTAATCGGCCGGCTGGCTCCTGGAATTCCATGATATGCAGGATGGTTCCCAGACCCAAGGTGGCACCACTTCCAAGTCGGGGTGGTTTGACAGTGCCAAGTGGCTCCTGCAAACTGACGTCCAGAATCCGGATGGGTGACTTTGGTTTCTGCGGGAAAAGGCCTGAAGTTTGTCTTCAAACCCTGTGCCCTAATTGGCCGGCTGGCTCCTGGAATTCCATGATATGCAGGATGGTTCCCAGACCCAAGGTGGCACCAGTGCCAAGTCAGGCTGGTTTGACAATGCCATGTGGCTCCTGCAATCTGCCATTCAGAACCGGGGCAGGTGAGTGTTGTTTGTCCGGGTAAAGGGCTGAGGTTTGTGTTCAGGGCCTGTGGCCGGAAGTGGCCGGCTGCCTCCTGAAATTCTGCGATACGCAGGATGGTTTCCAGACCCAAGCTGGCACCACTTGAAAGTCGGGCTGGTTTGACAGTGCCAAGTGGCTCCTGCAAACTGACGTCCAGAATCAGGACGGGTGAGTTTGGTTTCTGCGGGAAAAGGCCTGAAGTTTGTCTTCAACCCCGTGCCCGAATTGGCTGGCTGGCTCCTGGAATTCCATGATATGCAGGATGGTTCCCAGACCCAAGCTGGCACCACTTGAAAGTCGGGCTGGTTTGACAGTGCCAAGTGGCTCCTGCAAACTGACGTCCAGAATCAGGACGGATGAGTTTGGTTTGTCCGGGAAAACGGCTGAAGTTTGTCTTCAAACCCTGTGGCCTAATTGGCTCGCTGGCTCCTGGATTTCCATGATATGCAGGATGGTTCCCAGACCAAAGCTGGCACCAGTTCAAAGTCGGGCTGGTTTGACAGTGCCAAGTGGCTCCTGCAAACTGACGTCCAGAACCAGGACCGTGAGTTTGGTTTCTGCGGGAAAAGGCCTGAAGTTTGTCTTCAAACCCTGTGGCCTAATTGGCCGGCTGGCTCCTGGTATTCCATGATATGCAGGATGGTTCCCAGACCCAAGCTGGCACCACTTCAAAGTCGGGCTGGTTTGACAGTGCCAAGTGGCTCCTGCAAACTAACGTCCAGAATCAGGATGGGTGACTTTGGTTTCTGCAGGAAAAGGCCTGAAGTTTGTCTTCAAACCCTGTGGCCTAATTGGACGGCTGGCTCCTGGAATTCCATGATATGCAGGATGGTTCCCAGACCCAAGCTGGCACCACTTCAAAGTCGGGCTGGTTTGACAGTGCCAAGTGGCTCCTGCAAACTGACATCCAGAATCAGGATGGGTGACTTTGGTTTCTGCGGGAAAAGGCCTGAAGTTTGTCTTCAAACCCTGTGCCCCAATTGGCCGGCTGGCTCCTGGAATTCCATGATATGCAGGATGGTTCCCAGACCCAAGCTGGCACCGCTTCAAAGTCGCAGTGGTTTAACAGTGCTATGTGGCTCCTGCCATCTGCCCTCCTGAAGCAGGCCCAGTGCTTTTTTTTTTCCAGGGAGAAAGGCCAAGGTTGGTGTTCAGGGCCTGTGGCCTGGAGTGCCAGGCTGCCTCCTGGAATTCCATGATATGCAGGATGGTTCCCAGACCCAAGCTGGCACCACTTCAAAGTTGGGCTGGTTTGACAGTGCCAAGTGGCTGCTGCAACCTGATGTCCAGTACCGGGCCAGGTGAAATTGGTTTGTCCGGGAAAAGGGCCGAGGTTGCTCTTCAAACCCTGTGGCCTAATTTGCCAGCTGGCTCCTGAAATTCCATGATATGCAGGATGGTTCCCAGACCCAAGCAGGCACCAGTGCCAAGGCAGGCTGGTTTAACAGTGCCAAGTGGCTCCTGCAATCTCCCATCTAGAACCAGGCCAGGTGAGGTTTTTTTGCCAGGGAAAAGGGCCGAGGTTGGTGTTCACAGCCTGTGGTCTGGAGGGGCAGCCTGGCTCCTGAAATTCCATGATTCGCAGGATTATGCCCAGACCCAAGCTGGCACCACTTGAAAGTTGGGCTGGTTTGACAGTGCCAAGTGGCTCCTGTACCTTGCTGTCCAGTACCGGGCCAGGTGAGTTTGGTTTGTGCGGGAAAAAGGCTGAGGTTTGTCTTCAAACCCTGTGGCCTAATTGGCCGGCTGGCTCCTGGAATTCCATGATATGCAGGATGGTTCCCAGACCCAAGCTGGTCGCAGTCCCAAGTGTGGCTTCTTTGACAGTGCCAAGTGGCTGCTGCAATCTGCCGTCCTGTACCGGGCCAGGTGAGTTTGGTTTGCCAGGGAAAAGGGCCGAGGTTTGTGTCTGGTGGCCTGTGGCTGGAAGTGGCTGGCTGCCTCCTGAAGTTCTGCGATATGCAGGATGGTTCCCAGACCCAAGCTGGCACCACTTCAAAGTCGCACTGGTTTAACAGTGATATGTGGCTCCTGCAATCTGCCCCCCTGAAGCAGGCCCAGTGCTTTTTTTTTTCCCAGGGAAAAGGCCCGAGGTCTGTGTTCGTGGCCTTGTGGCCTGGAGTGGCAGGCTGGCTCCTGAAATTGCATGGCACGCAGGATGGTTCCCCGGCCCAAGCTGGCACCAGTCCCAAGTTTGGCTGCTTTGACAGTGCCAAGGGGCTCCTACATTCTCCCATCTAGAACTAGGCAAGGTGAGGGGTTTTTTTCCCAGGGAAAAGGGCGGAGGTTGGTGTTCACGGCCTGAGGTCAGGAGTGCCAGGCAGGCTCCTGAAATTCCATGATTCGCAGGATTGTTCCCAGACCCAAGCTGGCACCACTTCAAAGTCGGGCTGGTTTGACAGTGCCAAGTGGCTCCTGCAACCTGACGTCCAGAATCAGGACGGATGAGTTTGGTTTGTCCGGGAAAAGGGCTGAAGTTTGTCTTCAAACCCTGTGGCCTAATTGGCCGGCTGGCTCCTGGAATTCCATGATATGCAGGATGGTTCCCAGACCGAAGCTGGCACCACTTCAAAGTCGGGCTGGTTTGACAGTGCCAAGTGGCTCCTGCAAACTGACGTCCAGAATCCGGATGGGTGACTTTGGTTTCTGCGGGAAAAGGCCTGAAGTTTGTCTTCAAACCCTGTGCCCTAATTGGCCAGCTGGCTCCTGGAATTCCATGATATGCAGGATGGTTCCCAGACCCAAGCTGGTCGCAGTCCCAAGTGTGGCTTCTTTGACAGTGCCAAGTGGCTCCTGCAATCTGCCGTCCTGTACCGGGCCAGGTGAGTTTGGTTTGCCAGGGAAAAGGGCCGAGGTTTGTGTCTGGTGGCCTGTGGCTGGAAGTGGCTGGCTGCCTCCTGAAGTTCTGCGATATGCAGGATGGTTCCCAGACCCAAGCTGGCACCACTTCAAAGTCGCACTGGTTTAACAGTGATATGTGGCTCCTGCAATCTGCCCCCCTGAAGCAGGCCCAGTGCTTTTTTTTTTCCCAGGGAAAAGGGCCGAAGTCTGTGTTCGTGGCCTTGTGGCCTGGAGTGGCAGGCTGGCTCCTGAAATTGCATGGCACGCAGGATGGTTCCCCGGCCCAAGCTGGCACCAGTCCCAAGTTTGGCTGCTTTGACAGTGCCAAGGGGCTCCTACATTCTCCCATCTAGAACTAGGCAAGGTGAGGGGTTTTTTTCCCAGGGAAAAGGGCGGAGGTTGGTGTTCACGGCCTGTGGTCAGGAGTGCGAGGCTGGCTCCTGAAATTCCATGATTCGCAGGATTGTTCCCAGACCCAAGCTGGCACCACTTCAAAGTCGGGCTGGTTTGACAGTGCCAAGTGGCTCCTGCAAACTGACGTCCAGAATCAGGACGGATGAGTTTGGTTTGTCCGGGAAAAGGGCTGAAGTTTGTCTTCAAACCCTGTGGCCTAATTGGCCGGCTGGCTCCTGGATTTCCATGATATGCAGGATGGTTCCCAGACCCAAGCTGGCACCACTTCAAAGTCGGGCTGGTTTGACAGTGCCAAGTGGCTCCTGCAAACTGACGTCCAGAATCAGGATGGGTGACTTTGGTTTCTGCGGGAAAAGGCCTGAAGTTTGTCTTCAAACCCTGTGGCCTAATTGGCCGGCTGGCTTCTGGAATTCCATGATATGCAGGATGGTTCCCAGACCCAAGCTGGCACCACTTCAAAGTCGGGCTGGTTTGACAGTGCCAAGTGGCTCCTGCAACCTGACGTCCAGAATCAGGACGGGTGAGTTTGGTTTGTCCGGGAAAAGGGCTGAAGTTTGTCTTCAAGCCCTCTGCCCCAATTGGCCGGCTGGCTCCTGGAATTCCATGATATGCAGGATGGTTCCCAGACCAAAGCTGGCACCACTTCAAAGTCGGGCTGGTTTGACAGTGCCAAGTGGCTCCTGCAAACTGACGTCCAGAACCAGGACCGTGAGTTTGGTTTCTGCGGGAAAAGGCCTGAAGTTTGTCTTCAAACCCTGGGGCCTAATTGGCCGGCTGGCTCCTGGAATTCCATGATATGCAGGATGGTTCCCAGACCCAAGCTGGCACCACTTCAAAGTCGGGCTGGTTTGACAGTGCCAAGTGGCTCCTGCAAACTGACGTCCAGAATCAGGATGGGTGACTTTGGTTTCTGCGGGAAAAGGCCTGAAGTTTGTCTTCAAACCCTGTGCCCTAATTGGCCAGCTGGCTCCTGGAATTCCATGATATGCAGGATGGTTCCCAGACCCAAGCTGGCACCGCTTCAACGTCGCAGTGGTTTAACAGTGCTATGTGGCTCCTGCCATCTGCCCTCCTGAAGCAGGCCCAGTGCTTTTTTTTTTTCCAGGGAAAAAGGCCAAGGTTGGTGTTCAGGGCCTGTGGCCTGGAGTGCCAGGCTGGCTCCTGGAATTCCATGATATGCAGGATGGTTCCCAGACCCAAGCATGCCGCAGTCCCAAGTGTGGCTTCTTTGACAGTGCCAAGTGGCTGCTGCAATCTGCCGTCCTGTACCGGGCCAGGTGAGTTTGGTTTGCCAGGGAAAAGGGTCGAGGTTTGTGTCTGGTGGCCTGTGGCTGGAAGTGGCTGGCTGCCTCCTGAAGTTCTGCGATATGCAGGATGGTTCCCAGACCCAAGCTGGCACCACTTGAAAGTCGGGCTGGTTTGAGAGTGCCAAGTGGCTCCTGCAAACTGACGTCCAGAATCAGGACAGGTGAGTTTGGTTTCTGCGGGAAAAGGCCTGAAGTTTGTCTTCAAACCCCGTGCCCTAATTGGCTGGCTGGCTCCTGGAATTCCATAATATGCAGGATGGTTCCCAGACCCAAGGTGGCACCAGTGCCAAGTCAGGCTGGTTTGACAATGCCATGTGGCTCCTGCAATCTGCCATTCAGAACCGGGGCAGGTGAGTGTTGTTTGTCCGGGTAAAGGGCCAAGGTTTGTGTTCAGGGCCTGTGGCCGGAAGTGGCCGGCTGCCTCCTGAAATTCTGCGATACGCAGGATGGTTTTCAGACCCAAGGTGGCACCACTTCAAAGTCGGGCTGGTTTGACAGTGCCAAGTGGCTCCTGCAAACTGACATCCAGAATCAGGATGGGTGACTTTGGTTTCTGCGGGAAAAGGCCTGAAGTTTGTCTTCAAACCCTGTGCCCCAATTGGCCGGCTGGCTCCTGGAATTCCATGATATGCAGGATGGTTCCCAGACCCAAGCTGGCACCGCTTCAAAGTCGCAGTGGTTTAACAGTGCTATGTGGCTCCTGCCATCTGCCCTCCTGAAGCAGGCCCAGTGCTTTTTTTTTTCCAGGGAGAAAGGCCAAGGTTGGTGTTCAGGGCCTGTGGCCTGGAGTGCCAGGCTGGCTCCTGGAATTCCATGATATGCAGGATGGTTCCCAGACCCAAGCTGGCACCACTTCAAAGTTGGGCTGGTTTGACAGTGCCAAGTGGCTGCTGCAACCTGATGTCCAGTACCGGGCCAGGTGAAATTGGTTTGTCCGGGAAAAGGGCCGAGGTTGCTCTTCAAACCCTGTGGCCTAATTTGCCAGCTGGCTCCTGAAATTCCATGATATGCAGGATGGTTCCCAGACCCAAGCAGGCACCAGTGCCAAGGCAGGCTGGTTTAACAGTGCCAAGTGGCTCCTGCAATCTCCCATCTAGAACCAGGCCAGGTGAGGTTTTTTTTGCCAGGGAAAAGGGCCGAGGTTGGTGTTCACAGCCTGTGGTCTGGAGGGGCAGCCTGGCTCCTGAAATTCCATGATTCGCAGGATTATGCCCAGACCCAAGCTGGCACCACTTGAAAGTTGGGCTGGTTTGACAGTGCCAAGTGGCTCCTGTACCTTGCTGTCCAGTACCGGGCCAGGTGAGTTTGGTTTGTGCGGGAAAAAGGCTGAGGTTTGTCTTCAAACCCTGTGGCCTAATTGGCCGGCGGGCTCCTGGAATTCCATGATATGCAGGATGGTTCCCAGACCCAAGCTGGTCGCAGTCCCAAGTGTGGCTTCTTTGACAGTGCCAAGTGGCTGCTGCAATCTGCCGTCCTGTACCGGGCCAGGTGAGTTTGGTTTGCCAGGGAAAAGGGCCGAGGTTTGTGTCTGGTGGCCTGTGGCTGGAAGTGGCTGGCTGCCTCCTGAAGTTCTGCGATATGCAGGATGGTTCCCAGACCCAAGCTGGCACCACTTCAAAGTCGCACTGGTTTAACAGTGATATGTGGCTCCTGCAATCTGCCCCCCTGAAGCAGGCCCAGTGCTTTTTTTTTTCCCAGGGAAAAGGCCCGAGGTCTGTGTTCGTGGCCTTGTGGCCTGGAGTGGCAGGCTGGCTCCTGAAATTGCATGGCACGCAGGATGGTTCCCCGGCCCAAGCTGGCACCAGTCCCAAGTTTGGCTGCTTTGACAGTGCCAAGGGGCTCCTACATTCTCCCATCTAGAACTAGGCAAGGTGAGGGGTTTTTTTCCCAGGGAAAAGGGCGGAGGTTGGTGTTCACGGCCTGAGGTCAGGAGTGCCAGGCAGGCTCCTGAAATTCCATGATTCGCAGGATTGTTCCCAGACCCAAGCTGGCACCACTTCAAAGTCGGGCTGGTTTGACAGTGCCAAGTGGCTCCTGCAACCTGACGTCCAGAATCAGGACGGATGAGTTTGGTTTGTCCGGGAAAAGGGCTGAAGTTTGTCTTCAAACCCTGTGGCCTAATTGGCCGGCTGGCTCCTGGAATTCCATGATATGCAGGATGGTTCCCAGACCGAAGCTGGCACCACTTCAAAGTCGGGCTGGTTTGACAGTGCCAAGTGGCTCCTGCAAACTGACGTCCAGAATCCGGATGGGTGACTTTGGTTTCTGCGGGAAAAGGCCTGAAGTTTGTCTTCAAACCCTGTGCCCTAATTGGCCAGCTGGCTCCTGGAATTCCATGATATGCAGGATGGTTCCCAGACCCAAGCTGGTCGCAGTCCCAAGTGTGGCTTCTTTGACAGTGCCAAGTGGCTCCTGCAATCTGCCGTCCTGTACCGGGCCAGGTGAGTTTGGTTTGCCAGGGAAAAGGGCCGAGGTTTGTGTCTGGTGGCCTGTGGCTGGAAGTGGCTGGCTGCCTCCTGAAGTTCTGCGATATGCAGGATGGTTCCCAGACCCAAGCTGGCACCACTTCAAAGTCGCACTGGTTTAACAGTGATATGTGGCTCCTGCAATCTGCCCCCCTGAAGCAGGCCCAGTGCTTTTTTTTTTCCCAGGGAAAAGGCCCGAGGTCTGTGTTCGTGGCCTTGTGGCCTGGAGTGGCAGGCTGGCTCCTGAAATTGCATGGCACGCAGGATGGTTCCCCGGCCCAAGCTGGCACCAGTCCCAAGTTTGGCTGCTTTGACAGTGCCAAGGGGCTCCTACATTCTCCCATCTAGAACTAGGCAAGGTGAGGGGTTTTTTTCCCAGGGAAAAGGGCGGAGGTTGGTGTTCACGGCCTGTGGTCAGGAGTGCCAGGCTGGCTCCTGAAATTCCATGATTCGCAGGATTGTTCCCAGACCCAAGCTGGCACCACTTCAAAGTCGGGCTGGTTTGACAGTGCCAAGTGGCTCCTGCAAACTGACGTCCAGAATCAGGACGGATGAGTTTGGTTTGTCCGGGAAAAGGGCTGAAGTTTGTCTTCAAACCCTGTGGCCTAATTGGCCGGCTGGCTCCTGGATTTCCATGATATGCAGGATGGTTCCCAGACCCAAGCTGGCACAACTTCAAAGTCGGGCTGGTTTGACAGTGCCAAGTGGCTCCTGCAAACTGACGTCCAGAATCAGGATGGGTGACTTTGGTTTCTGCGGGAAAAGGCCTGAAGTTTGTCTTCAAACCCTGTGGCCTAATTGGCCGGCTGGCTTCTGGAATTCCATGATATGCAGGATGGTTCCCAGACCCAAGCTGGCACCACTTCAAAGTCGGGCTGGTTTGACAGTGCCAAGTGGCTCCTGCAACCTGACGTCCAGAATCAGGACGGGTGAGTTTGGTTTGTCCGGGAAAAGGGCTGAAGTTTGTCTTCAAGCCCTCTGCCCCAATTGGCCGGCTGGCTCCTGGAATTCCATGATATGCAGGATGGTTCCCAGACCAAAGCTGGCACCACTTCAAAGTCGGGCTGGTTTGACAGTGCCAAGTGGCTCCTGCAAACTGACGTCCAGAACCAGGACCATGAGTTTGGTTTCTGCGGGAAAAGGCCTGAAGTTTGTCTTCAAACCCTGGGGCCTAATTGGCCGGCTGGCTCCTGGAATTCCATGATATGCAGGATGGTTCCCAGACCCAAGCTGGCACCACTTCAAAGTCGGGCTGGTTTGACAGTGCCAAGTGGCTCCTGCAAACTGACGTCCAGAATCAGGATGGGTGACTTTGGTTTCTGCGGGAAAAGGCCTGAAGTTTGTCTTCAAACCCTGTGCCCTAATTGGCCAGCTGGCTCCTGGAATTCCATGATATGCAGGATGGTTCCCAGACCCAAGCTGGCACCGCTTCAACGTCGCAGTGGTTTAACAGTGCTATGTGGCTCCTGCCATCTGCCCTCCTGAAGCAGGCCCAGTGCTTTTTTTTTTTCCAGGGAAAAAGGCCAAGGTTGGTGTTCAGGGCCTGTGGCCTGGAGTGCCAGGCTGGCTCCTGGAATTCCATGATATGCAGGATGGTTCCCAGACCCAAGCATGCCGCAGTCCCAAGTTTGGCTTCTTTGACAGTGCCAAGTGGCTGCTGCAATCTGCCGTCCTGTACCGGGCCAGGTGAGTTTGGTTTGCCAGGGAAAAGGGTCGAGGTTTGTGTCTGGTGGCCTGTGGCTGGAAGTGGCTGGCTGCCTCCTGAAGTTCTGCGATATGCAGGATGGTTCCCAGACCCAAGCTGGCACCACTTGAAAGTCGGGCTGGTTTGAGAGTGCCAAGTGGCTCCTGCAAACTGACGTCCAGAATCAGGACAGGTGAGTTTGGTTTCTGCGGGAAAAGGCCTGAAGTTTGTCTTCAAACCCCGTGCCCTAATTGGCTGGCTGGCTCCTG
Source organism: Calcarius lapponicus (assembly GCA_039654755.1). Classification (NCBI taxonomy): domain Eukaryota; kingdom Metazoa; phylum Chordata; class Aves; order Passeriformes; family Fringillidae; genus Calcarius; species Calcarius lapponicus. Next base: position 201,221 of record JBBFKN010000091.1, on the reverse strand, counting down.
GAATTCCATAATATGCAGGATGGTTCCCAGACCCAAGGTGGCACCAGTGCCAAGTCAGGCTGGTTTGACAATGCCATGTGGCTCCTGCAATCTGCCATTCAGAACCGGGGCAGGTGAGTGTTGTTTGTCCGGGTAAAGTGCCAAGGTTTGTGTTCAGGGCCTGTGGCCGGAAGTGGCCGGCTGCCTCCTGAAATTCTGCGATACGCAGGATGGTTTTCAGACCCAAGGTGGCACCACTTCCAAGTCGGGCTGGTTTGACAGTGCCAAGTGGCTCCTGCAAACTGACGTCCAGAATCAAGACGGGTGAGTTTGGTTTCTGCGGGAAAAGGCCTGAAGTTTGTCTTCAAACCCCGTGCCCTAATTGGCTGGCTGGCTCCTGGAATTCCATGAAATGCAGGATGGTTCCCAGACCCAGGGTGGCACCACTTCCAAGTCAGGCTGGTTTGACAGTGCCAAGTGGCTCCTGCAAACTGACGTCCAGAATCAGGACAGGTGAGTTTGGTTTCTGCGGGAAAAGGCCTGAAGTTTGTCTTCAAACCCTGTGGCCTAATTGGCCGGCTGGCTCCTGGAATTCCATGATATGCAGGATGGTTCCCAGACCCAAGCTGGCACCACTTGAAAGTCGGGCTGGTTTGACAGTGCCAAGTGGCTCCTGCAAACTGACGTCCAGAATCAGGATGGGTGACTTTGGTTTCTGCGGGAAAAGGCCTGAAGTTTGTCTTCAAACCCTGTGCCCTAGTTGGCCAGCTGCCTCCTGGAATTCCATGATATGCAGGATGGTTCCCAGACCCAAGCTGGCACCGCTTCAAAGTCGCAGTGGTTTAACAGTGCTATGTGGCTCCTGCCATCTGCCCTCCTGAAGCAGGCCCAGTGCTTTTGTTTTTCCAGGGAAAAAGGCCAAGGTTGGTGTTCAGGGCCTGTGGCCTGGAGTGCCCGGCTGGCTCCTGGAATTCCATGATATGCAGGATGGTTCCCAGACCCAAGCTGGCCGCAGTCCCAAGTGTGGCTTCTTTGACAGTGCCAAGTGGCTGCTGCAATCTGCCGTCCTGTACCGGGCCAGGTGAGTTTGGTTTGCCAGGGAAAAGGGTCGAGGTTTGTGTCTGGTGGCCTGTGGCTGGAAGTGGCTGGCTGCCTCCTGAAGTTCTGCGATATGCAGGATGGTTCCCAGACCCAAGCTGGCACCACTTCAAAGTTGGGCTGGTTTGACAGTGCCAAGTGGCTGCTGCAACCTGATGTCCAGTACCGGGCCAGGTGAAATTGGTTTGTCCGGGAAAAGGGCCGAGGTTGCTCTTCAAACCCTGTGGCCTAATTTGCCGGCTGGCTCCTGAAATTCCATGATATGCAGGATGGTTCCCAGACCCAAGCAGGCACCAGTGCCAAGGCAGGCTGGTTTAACAGTGCCAAGTGGCTCCTGCAATCTCCCATCTAGAACCAGGCCAGGTGAGGTTTTTTTGCCAGGGAAAAGGGCCGAGGTTGGTGTTCACAGCCTGTGGTCTGGAGGGGCAGCCTGGCTCCTGAAATTCCATGATTCGCAGGATTATTCCCAGACCCAAGCTGGCACCACTTGAAAGTTGGGCTGGTTTGACAGTGCCAAGTGGCTCCTGTACCTTGCTGTCCAGTACCGGGCCAGGTGAGTTTGGTTTGTGCGGGAAAAAGGCTGAGGTTTGTCTTCAAACCCTGTGGCCTAATTGGCCGGCTGGCTCCTGGAATTCCATGATATGCAGGATGGTTCCCAGACCCAAGCTGGTCGCAGTCCCAAGTGTGGCTTCTTTGACAGTGCCAAGTGGCTCCTGCAATCTGCCGTCCTGTACCGGGCCAGGTGAGTTTGGTTTGCCAGGGAAAAGGGCCGAGGTTTGTGTCTGGTGGCCTGTGGCTGGAAGTGGCTGGCTGCCTCCTGAAGTTCTGCGATATGCAGGATGGTTCCCAGACCCAAGCTGGCACCACTTCAAAGTCGCACTGGTTTAACAGTGATATGTGGCTCCTGCAATCTGCCCCCCTGAAGCAGGCCCAGTGCTTTTTTTTTTCCCAGGGAAAAGGCCCGAGGTCTGTGTTCGTGGCCTTGTGGCCTGGAGTGGCAGGCTGGCTCCTGAAATTGCATGGCACGCAGGATGGTTCCCCGGCCCAAGCTGGCACCAGTCCCAAGTTTGGCTGCTTTGACAGTGCCAAGGGGCTCCTACATTCTCCCATCTAGAACTAGGCAAGGTGAGGGGTTTTTTTCCCAGGGAAAAGGGCGGAGGTTGGTGTTCACGGCCTGAGGTCAGGAGTGCCAGGCTGGCTCCTGAAATTCCATGATTCGCAGGATTGTTCCCAGACCCAAGCTGGCACCACTTCAAAGTCGGGCTGGTTTGACAGTGCCAAGTGGCTCCTGCAACCTGACGTCCAGAATCAGGACGGATGAGTTTGGTTTGTCCGGGAAAAGGGCTGAAGTTTGTCTTCAAACCCTGTGGCCTAATTGGCCGGATGGCTCCTGGATTTCCATGATATGCAGGATGGTTCCCAGACCCAAGCTGGCACCACTTCAAAGTCGGGCTGGTTTGACAGTGCCAAGTGGCTCCTGCAACCTGACGTCCAGAATCAGGACGGATGAGTTTGGTTTGTCCGGGAAAAGGCCTGAAGTTTGTCTTCAAACCCTGTGCCCCAATTGGCCGGCTGGCTCCTGGAATTCCATGATATGCAGGATGGTTCCCAGACCGAAGCTGGCACCACTTCAAAGTCGGGCTGGTTTGACAGTGCCAAGTGGCTCCTGCAAACTGACGTCCAGAATCCGGATGGGTGACTTTGGTTTCTGCGGGAAAAGGCCTGAAGTTTGTCTTCAAACCCTCTGCCCTAATTGGCCAGCTGGCTCCTGGAATTCCATGATATGCAGGATGGTTCCCAGACCCAAGCTGGCCACAGTCCCAAGTGTGGCTTCTTGGACAGTGCCAAGTGGCTCCTGCAATCTGCCGTCCTGTACCGGGCCAGGTGAGTTTGGTTTGCCAGGGAAAAGGGCCGAGGTTTGTGTCTGGTGGCCTGTGGCTGGAAGTGGCTGGCTGCCTCCTGAAGTTCTGCGATATGCAGGATGGTTCCCAGACCCAAGCTGGCACCACTTCAAAGTCGCACTGGTTTAACAGTGATATGTGGCTCCTGCAATCTGCCCCCCTGAAGCAGGCCCAGTGCTTTTTTTTTTCCCAGGGAAAAGGCCCGAGGTCTGTGTTCGTGGCCTTGTGGCCTGGAGTGGCAGGCTGGCTCCTGAAATTGCATGGCACGCAGGATGGTTCCCCGGCCCAAGCTGGCACCAGTCCCAAGTTTGGCTGCTTTGACAGTGCCAAGGGGCTCCTACATTCTCCCATCTAGAACTAGGCAAGGTGAGGAGTTTTTTTCCCAGGGAAAAGGGCGGAGGTTGGTGTTCACGGCCTGTGGTCAGGAGTGCCAGGCTGGCTCCTGAAATTCCATGATTCGCAGGATTGTTCCCAGACCCAAGCTGGCACCACAACAAAGTCGGGCTGGTTTGACAGTGCCAAGTGGCTCCTGCAACCTGACGTCCAGAATCAGGACGGATGAGTTTGGTTTGTCGGGGAAAAGGGCTGAAGTTTGTCTTCAAACCCTGTGGCCTAATTGGCCGGCTGGCTCCTGGATTTCCATGATATGCAGGATGGTTCCCAGACCCAAGCTGGCACCACTTCAAAGTCGGGCTGGTTTGACAGTGCCAAGTGGCTCCTGCAAACTGACGTCCAGAATCAGGATGGGTGACTTTGGTTTCTGCGGGAAAAGGCCTGAAGTTTGTCTTCAAACCCTGTGGCCTAATTGGCTGGCTGGCTTCTGGAATTCCATGATATGCAGGATGGTTCCCAGACCCAAGCTGGCACCACTTCAAAGTCGGGCTGGTTTGACAGTGCCAAGTGGCTCCTGCAACCTGACGTCCAGAATCAGGACGGGTGAGTTTGGTTTGTCCGGGAAAAGGGCTGAAGTCTGTCTTCAAGCCCTCTGCCCCAATTGGCCGGCTGGCTCCTGGAATTCCATGATATGCAGGATGGTTCCCAGACCAAAGCTGGCACCACTTCAAAGTCGGGCTGGTTTGACAGTGCCAAGTGGCTCCTGCAACCTGACGTCCAGAACCAGGACCGTGAGTTTGGTTTCTGCGGGAAAAGGCCTGAAGTTTGTCTTCAAACCCTGTGGCCTAATTGGCCGGCTGGCTCCTGGAATTCCATGATATGCAGGATGGTTCCCAGACCCAAGCTGGCACCACTTCAAAGTCGGGCTGGTTTGACAGTGCCAAGTGGCTCCTGCAAACTGACGTCCAGAATCAGGACAGGTGAGTTTGGTTTCTGCGGGAAAAGGCCTGAAGTTTGTCTTCAAACCCTGTGGCCTAATTGGCCGGCTGGCTCCTGGAATTCCATGATATGCAGGATGGTTCCCAGACCCAAGCTGGCACCACTTCAAAGTCGGGCTGGTTTGACAGTGCCAAGTGGCAGCTGCAAACTGACGTCCAGAATCAGGACAGTTGAGTTTGGTTTCTGCGGGAAAAGGCCTGAAGTTTGTCTTCAAACCCTGTGCCCTAATTGGCCAGCTGGCTCCTGGAATTCCATGATATGCAGGATGGTTCCCAGACCCAAGCTGGCACCGCTTCAAAGTCGCAGTGGTTTAAGAGTGCTATGTGGCTCCTGCCATCTGCCCTCCTGAAGCAGGCCCAGTGCTTTTTTTTTTTCCAGGGAAAAAGGCCAAGGTTGGTGTTCAGGGCCTGTGGCCTGGAGTGCCAGGCTGGCTCCTGGAATTCCATGATATGCAGGATGGTTCCCAGACCCAAGCTGGCCGCAGTCCCAAGTGTGGCTTCTTTGACAGTGCCAAGTGGCTGCTGCAACATGACGTCCTGTACCGGGCCAGGTGAGTTTGGTTTGCCAGGGAAAAGGGTCGAGGTTTGTGTCTGGTGGCCTGTGGCTGGAAGTGGCTGGCTGCCTCCTGAAGTTCTGCGATATGCAGGATGGTTCCCAGACCCAAGCTGGCACCACTTGAAAGTCGGGCTGGTTTGAGAGTGCCAAGTGGCTCCTGCAAACTGACGTCCAGAATCAGGACAGGTGAGTTTGGTTTCTGCGGGAAAAGGCCTGAAGTTTGTCTTCAAACCCCGTGCCCTAATTGGCTGGCTGGCTCCTGGAATTCCACAATATGCAGGATGGTTCCCAGACCCAAGGTGGCACCAGTGCCAAGTCAGGCTGGTTTGACAATGCCATGTGGCTCCTGCAATCTGCCATTCAGAACCGGGGCAGGTCAGTGTTGTTTGTCCGGGTAAAGGGCCGAGGTTTGTATTCAGGGCCTGTGGCCAGAAGTGGCCGGCTGCCTCCTGAAATTCTGCGATACGCAGGATAGTTCCCAGACCGAAGCTGGCACCACTTGAAAGTCGGGCTGGTTTGACAGTGCCAAGTGGCTCCTGCAAACTGACGTCCAGAATCAGGATGGGTGACTTTGGTTTCTGCGGGAAAAGGCCTGAAGTTTGTCTTCAAACCCTGTGCTCTAATTGGCCGCGTGGCTCCCGGAATTCCATGATATGCAGGATGGTTCCCAGACCCAGGGTGGCACCACTTCCAAGTCGGGCTGGTTTGACAGTGCCAAGTGGCTCCTGCAAACTGACGTCCAGAATCAGGACAGGTGAGTTTGGTTTCTGCGGGAAAAGGCCTGAAGTTTGTCTTCAAACCCTGTGGCCTAATTGGCCGGCTGGCTCCTGGAATTCCATGATATGCAGGATGGTTCCCAGACCCAAGCTGGCACCACTTCAAAGTCGGGCTGGTTTGACAGTGCCAAGTGGCTCCTGCAAACTGACGTCCAGAATCAGGATGGGTGACTTTGGTTTCTGCGGGAAAAGGCCTGAAGTTTGTCTTCAAACCCTGTGCCCTAGTTGGCCAGCTGCCTCCTGGAATTCCATGATATGCAGGATGGTTCCCAGACCCAAGCCGGCACCGCTTCAAAGTCGCAGTGGTTTAACAGTGCTATGTGGCTCCTGCCATCTGCCCTCCTGAAGCAGGCCCAGTGCTTTTTTTTTTCCAGGGAAAAAGGCCAAGGTTGGTGTTCAGGGCCTGTGGCCTGGAGTGCCAGGCTGGCTCCTGGAATTCCATGATATGCAGGATGGTTCCCAGACCCAAGCTGGCCGCAGTCCCAAGTGTGGCTTCTTTGACAGTGCCAAGTGGCTGCTGCAATCTGCCGTCCTGTACCGGGCCAGGTGAGTTTGGTTTGCCAGGGAAAAGGGTCGAGGTTTGTGTCTGGTGGCCTGTGGCTGGAAGTGGCTGGCTGCCTCCTGAAGTTCTGCGATATGCAGGATGGTTCCCAGACCCAAGCTGGCACCACTTCAAAGTTGGGCTGGTTTGACAGTGCCAAGTGGCTGCTGCAACCTGACGTCCAGTACCGGGCCAGGTGAAATTGGTTTGTCCGGGAAAAGGGCCGAGGTTGCTCTTCAAACCCTGTGGCCTAATTTGCCGGCTGGCTCCTGAAATTCCATGATATGCAGGATGGTTCCCAGACCCAAGCAGGCACCAGTGCCAAGGCAGGCTGGTTTAACAGTGCCAAGTGGCTCCTGCAATCTCCCATCTAGAACCAGGCCAGGTGAGGTTTTTTTGCCAGGGAAAAGGGCCGAGGTTGGTGTTCACAGCCTGTGGTCTGGAGGGGCAGCCTGGCTCCTGAAATTCCATGATTCGCAGGATTATTCCCAGACCCAAGCTGGCACCACTTGAAAGTTGGGCTGGTTTGACAGTGCCAAGTGGCTCCTGTACCTTGCTGTCCAGTACCGGGCCAGGTGAGTTTGGTTTGTGCGGGAAAAAGGCTGAGGTTTGTCTTCAAACCCTGTGGCCTAATTGGCCGGCTGGCTCCTGGAATTCCATGATATGCAGGATGGTTCCCAGACCCAAGCTGGTCGCAGTCCCAAGTGTGGCTTCTTTGACAGTGCCAAGTGGCTCCTGCAATCTGCCGTCCTGTACCGGGCCAGGTGAGTTTGGTTTGCCAGGGAAAAGGGCCGAGGTTTGTGTCTGGTGGCCTGTGGCTGGAAGTGGCTGGCTGCCTCCTGAAGTTCTGCGATATGCAGGATGGTTCCCAGACCCAAGCTGGCACCACTTCAAAGTCGCACTGGTTTAACAGTGATATGTGGCTCCTGCAATCTGCCCCCCTGAAGCAGGCCCAGTGCTTTTTTTTTTCCCAGGGAAAAGGCCCGAGGTCTGTGTTCGTGGCCTTGTGGCCTGGAGTGGCAGGCTGGCTCCTGAAATTGCATGGCACGCAGGATGGTTCCCCGGCCCAAGCTGGCACCAGTCCCAAGTTTGGCTGCTTTGACAGTGCCAAGGGGCTCCTACATTCTCCCATCTAGAACTAGGCAAGGTGAGGGGTTTTTTTCCCAGGGAAAAGGGCGGAGGTTGGTGTTCACGGCCTGTGGTCAGGAGTGCCAGGCTGGCTCCTGAAATTCCATGATTCGCAGGATTGTTCCCAGACCCAAGCTGGCACCACTTCAAAGTCGGGCTGGTTTGACAGTGCCAAGTGGCTCCTGCAACCTGACGTCCAGAATCAGGACGGATGAGTTTGGTTTGTCCGGGAAAAGGGCTGAAGTTTGTCTTCAAACCCTGTGGCCTAATTGGCCGGCTGGCTCCTGGATTTCCATGATATGCAGGATGGTTCCCAGACCCAAGCTGGCACCACTTCAAAGTCGGGCTGGTTTGACAGTGCCAAGTGGCTCCTGCAAACTGACGTCCAGAATCAGGATGGGTGACTTTGGTTTCTGCGGGAAAAGGCCTGAAGTTTGTCTTCAAACCCTGTGGCCTAATTGGCTGGCTGGCTTCTGGAATTCCATGATATGCAGGATGGTTCCCAGACCCAAGCTGGCACCACTTCAAAGTCGGGCTGGTTTGACAGTGCCAAGTGGCTCCTGCAACCTGACGTCCAGAATCAGGACGGGTGAGTTTGGTTTGTCCGGGAAAAGGGCTGAAGTCTGTCTTCAAGCCCTCTGCCCCAATTGGCCGGCTGGCTCCTGGAATTCCATGATATGCAGGATGGTTCCCAGACCAAAGCTGGCACCACTTCAAAGTCGGGCTGGTTTGACAGTGCCAAGTGGCTCCTGCAACCTGACGTCCAGAACCAGGACCGTGAGTTTGGTTTCTGCGGGAAAAGGCCTGAAGTTTGTCTTCAAACCCTGTGGCCTAATTGGCCGGCTGGCTCCTGGAATTCCATGATATGCAGGATGGTTCCCAGACCCAAGCTGGCACCACTTCAAAGTCGGGCTGGTTTGACAGTGCCAAGTGGCTCCTGCAAACTGACGTCCAGAATCAGGACAGGTGAGTTTGGTTTCTGCGGGAAAAGGCCTGAAGTTTGTCTTCAAACCCTGTGGCCTAATTGGCCGGCTGGCTCCTGGAATTCCATGATATGCAGGATGGTTCCCAGACCCAAGCTGGCACCACTTCAAAGTCGGGCTGGTTTGACAGTGCCAAGTGGCAGCTGCAAACTGACGTCCAGAATCAGGACAGTTGAGTTTGGTTTCTGCGGGAAAAGGCCTGAAGTTTGTCTTCAAACCCTGTGCCCTAATTGGTGGGCTGGCTCCTGGAATTCCATGATATGCAGGATGGTTCCCAGACCCAAGCTGGCACCGCTTCAAAGTCGCAGTGGTTTAACAGTGCTATGTGGCTCCTGCCATCTGCCCTCCTGAAGCAGGCCCAGTGCTTTTTTTTTTTCCAGGGAAAAAGGCCAAGGTTGGTGTTCAGGGCCTGTGGCCTGGAGTGCCAGGCTGGCTCCTGGAATTCCATGATATGCAGGATGGTTCCCAGACCCAAGCTGGCCGCAGTCCCAAGTGTGGCTTCTTTGACAGTGCCAAGTGGCTGCTGCAACATGACGTCCTGTACCGGGCCAGATGAGTTTGGTTTGCCAGGGAAAAGGGTCGAGGTTTGTGTCTGGTGGCCTGTGGCTGGAAGTGGCTGGCTGCCTCCTGAAGTTCTGCGATATGCAGGATGGTTCCCAGACCCAAGCTGGCACCACTTGAAAGTCGGGCTGGTTTGAGAGTGCCAAGTGGCTCCTGCAAACTGACGTCCAGAATCAGGACAGGTGAGTTTGGTTTCTGCGGGAAAAGGCCTGAAGTTTGTCTTCAAACCCCGTGCCCTAATTGGCTGGCTGGCTCCTGGAATTCCACAATATGCAGGATGGTTCCCAGACCCAAGGTGGCACCAGTGCCAAGTCAGGCTGGTTTGACAATGCCATGTGGCTCCTGCAATCTGCCATTCAGAACCGGGGCAGGTCAGTGTTGTTTGTCCGGGTAAAGGGCCGAGGTTTGTATTCAGGGCCTGTGGCCAGAAGTGGCCGGCTGCCTCCTTAAATTCTGCGATACGCAGGATAGTTCCCAGACCGAAGCTGGCACCACTTGAAAGTCGGGCTGGTTTGACAGTGCCAAGTGGCTCCTGCAAACTGACGTCCAGAATCAGGACGGGTGAGTTTGGTTTCTGCGGGAAAAGGCCTGAAGTTTGTCTTCAAACCCTGTGCTCTAATTGGCCGCGTGGCTCCCGGAATTCCATGATATGCAGGATGGTTCCCAGACCCAGGGTGGCACCACTTCCAAGTCGGGCTGGTTTGACAGTGCCAAGTGGCTCCTGCAAACTGACGTCCAGAATCAGGACAGGTGAGTTTGGTTTCTGCGAGAAAAGGCCTGAAGTTTGTCTTCAAACCCTGTGGCCTAATTGGCCGGCTGGCTCCTGGATTTCCATGATATGCAGGATGGTTCCCAGACCCAAGCTGGCACCACTTCAAAGTCGGGCTGGTTTGACAGTGCCAAGTGGCTCCTGCAAACTGACGTCCAGAATCAGGATGGGTGACTTTGGTTTCTGCGGGAAAAGGCCTGAAGTTTGTCTTCAAACCCTGTGCCCTAGTTGGCCAGCTGCCTCCTGGAATTCCATGATATGCAGGATGGTTCCCAGACCCAAGCTGGCACCGCTTCAAAGTCGCAGTGGTTTAACAGTGCTATGTGGCTCCTGCCATCTGCCCTCCTGAAGCAGGCCCAGTGCTTTTTTTTTTCCAGGGAAAAAGGCCAAGGTTGGTGTTCAGGGCCTGTGGCCTGGAGTGCCAGGCTGGCTCCTGGAATTCCATGATATGCAGGATGGTTCCCAGACCCAAGCTGGCCGCAGTCCCAAGTGTGGCTTCTTTGACAGTGCCAAGTGGCTGCTGCAATCTGCCGTCCTGTACCGGGCCAGGTGAGTTTGGTTTGCCAGGGAAAAGGGTCGAGGTTTGTGTCTGGTGGCCTGTGGCTGGAAGTGGCTGGCTGCCTCCTGAAGTTCTGCGATATGCAGGATGGTTCCCAGACCCAAGCTGGCACCACTTCAAAGTTGGGCTGGTTTGACAGTGCCAAGTGGCTGCTGCAACCTGACGTCCAGTACCGGGCCAGGTGAAATTGGTTTGTCCGGGAAAAGGGCCGAGGTTGCTCTTCAAACCCTGTGGCCTAATTTGCCGGCTGGCTCCTGAAATTCCATGATATGCAGGATGGTTCCCAGACCCAAGCAGGCACCAGTGCCAAGGCAGGCTGGTTTAACAGTGCCAAGTGGCTCCTGCAATCTCCCATCTAGAACCAGGCCAGGTGAGGTTTTTTTGCCAGGGAAAAGGGCCGAGGTTGGTGTTCACAGCCTGTGGTCTGGAGGGGCAGCCTGGCTCCTGAAATTCCATGATTCGCAGGATTATTCCCAGACCCAAGCTGGCACCACTTGAAAGTTGGGCTGGTTTGACAGTGCCAAGTGGCTCCTGTACCTTGCTGTCCAGTACCGGGCCAGGTGAGTTTGGTTTGTGCGGGAAAAAGGCTGAGGTTTGTCTTCAAACCCTGTGGCCTAATTGGCCGGCTGGCTCCTGGAATTCCATGATATGCAGGATGGTTCCCAGACCCAAGCTGGTCGCAGTCCCAAGTGTGGCTTCTTTGACAGTGCCAAGTGGCTCCTGCAATCTGCCGTCCTGTACCGGGCCAGGTGAGTTTGGTTTGCCAGGGAAAAGGGCCGAGGTTTGTGTCTGGTGGCCTGTGGCTGGAAGTGGCTGGCTGCCTCCTGAAGTTCTGCGATATGCAGGATGGTTCCCAGACCCAAGCTGGCACCACTTCAAAGTCGCACTGGTTTAACAGTGATATGTGGCTCCTGCAATCTGCCCCCCTGAAGCAGGCCCAGTGCTTTTTTTTTTCCCAGGGAAAAGGCCCGAGGTCTGTGTTCGTGGCCTTGTGGCCTGGAGTGGCAGGCTGGCTCCTGAAATTGCATGGCACGCAGGATGGTTCCCCGGCCCAAGCTGGCACCAGTCCCAAGTTTGGCTGCTTTGACAGTGCCAAGGGGCTCCTACATTCTCCCATCTAGAACTAGGCAAGGTGAGGGGTTTTTTTCCCAGGGAAAAGGGCGGAGGTTGGTGTTCACGGCCTGAGGTCAGGAGTGCCAGGCTGGCTCCTGAAATTCCATGATTCGCAGGATTGTTCCCAGACCCAAGCTGGCACCACTTCAAAGTCGGGCTGGTTTGACAGTGCCAAGTGGCTCCTGCAACCTGACGTCCAGAATCAGGACGGATGAGTTTGGTTTGTCCGGGAAAAGGGCTGAAGTTTGTCTTCAAACCCTGTGGCCTAATTGGCCGGATGGCTCCTGGATTTCCATGATATGCAGGATGGTTCCCAGACCCAAGCTGGCACCACTTCAAAGTCGGGCTGGTTTGACAGTGCCAAGTGGCTCCTGCAACCTGACGTCCAGAATCAGGACGGATGAGTTTGGTTTGTCCGGGAAAAGGCCTGAAGTTTGTCTTCAAACCCTGTGCCCCAATTGGCCGGCTGGCTCCTGGAATTCCATGATATGCAGGATGGTTCCCAGACCGAAGCTGGCACCACTTCAAAGTCGGGCTGGTTTGACAGTGCCAAGTGGCTCCTGCAAACTGACGTCCAGAATCCGGATGGGTGACTTTGGTTTCTGCGGGAAAAGGCCTGAAGTTTGTCTTCAAACCCTCTGCCCTAATTGGCCAGCTGGCTCCTGGAATTCCATGATATGCAGGATGGTTCCCAGACCCAAGCTGGCCACAGTCCCAAGTGTGGCTTCTTGGACAGTGCCAAGTGGCTCCTGCAATCTGCCGTCCTGTACCGGGCCAGGTGAGTTTGGTTTGCCAGGGAAAAGGGCCGAGGTTTGTGTCTGGTGGCCTGTGGCTGGAAGTGGCTGGCTGCCTCCTGAAGTTCTGCGATATGCAGGATGGTTCCCAGACCCAAGCTGGCACCACTTCAAAGTCGCACTGGTTTAACAGTGATATGTGGCTCCTGCAATCTGCCCCCCTGAAGCAGGCCCAGTGCTTTTTTTTTTCCCAGGGAAAAGGCCCGAGGTCTGTGTTCGTGGCCTTGTGGCCTGGAGTGGCAGGCTGGCTCCTGAAATTGCATGGCACGCAGGATGGTTCCCCGGCCCAAGCTGGCACCAGTCCCAAGTTTGGCTGCTTTGACAGTGCCAAGGGGCTCCTACATTCTCCCATCTAGAACTAGGCAAGGTGAGGGGTTTTTTTCCCAGGGAAAAGGGCGGAGGTTGGTGTTCACGGCCTGTGGTCAGGAGTGCCAGGCTGGCTCCTGAAATTCCATGATTCGCAGGATTGTTCCCAGACCCAAGCTGGCACCACAACAAAGTCGGGCTGGTTTGACAGTGCCAAGTGGCTCCTGCAACCTGACGTCCAGAATCAGGACGGATGAGTTTGGTTTGTCGGGGAAAAGGGCTGAAGTTTGTCTTCAAACCCTGTGGCCTAATTGGCCGGCTGGCTCCTGGATTTCCATGATATGCAGGATGGTTCCCAGACCCAAGCTGGCACCACTTCAAAGTCGGGCTGGTTTGACAGTGCCAAGTGGCTCCTGCAAACTGACGTCCAGAATCAGGATGGGTGACTTTGGTTTCTGCGGGAAAAGGCCTGAAGTTTGTCTTCAAACCCTGTGGCCTAATTGGCTGGCTGGCTTCTGGAATTCCATGATATGCAGGATGGTTCCCAGACCCAAGCTGGCACCACTTCAAAGTCGGGCTGGTTTGACAGTGCCAAGTGGCTCCTGCAACCTGACGTCCAGAATCAGGACGGGTGAGTTTGGTTTGTCCGGGAAAAGGGCTGAAGTCTGTCTTCAAGCCCTCTGCCCCAATTGGCCGGCTGGCTCCTGGAATTCCATGATATGCAGGATGGTTCCCAGACCAAAGCTGGCACCACTTCAAAGTCGGGCTGGTTTGACAGTGCCAAGTGGCTCCTGCAACCTGACGTCCAGAACCAGGACCGTGAGTTTGGTTTCTGCGGGAAAAGGCCTGAAGTTTGTCTTCAAACCCTGTGGCCTAATTGGCCGGCTGGCTCCTGGAATTCCATGATATGCAGGATGGTTCCCAGACCCAAGCTGGCACCACTTCAAAGTCGGGCTGGTTTGACAGTGCCAAGTGGCAGCTGCAAACTGACGTCCAGAATCAGGACAGTTGAGTTTGGTTTCTGCGGGAAAAGGCCTGAAGTTTGTCTTCAAACCCTGTGCCCTAATTGGCCAGCTGGCTCCTGGAATTCCATGATATGCAGGATGGTTCCCAGACCCAAGCTGGCACCGCTTCAAAGTCGCAGTGGTTTAAGAGTGCTATGTGGCTCCTGCCATCTGCCCTCCTGAAGCAGGCCCAGTGCTTTTTTTTTTTCCAGGGAAAAAGGCCAAGGTTGGTGTTCAGGGCCTGTGGCCTGGAGTGCCAGGCTGGCTCCTGGAATTCCATGATATGCAGGATGGTTCCCAGACCCAAGCTGGCCGCAGTCCCAAGTGTGGCTTCTTTGACAGTGCCAAGTGGCTGCTGCAACATGACGTCCTGTACCGGGCCAGGTGAGTTTGGTTTGCCAGGGAAAAGGGTCGAGGTTTGTGTCTGGTGGCCTGTGGCTGGAAGTGGCTGGCTGCCTCCTGAAGTTCTGCGATATGCAGGATGGTTCCCAGACCCAAGCTGGCACCACTTGAAAGTCGGGCTGGTTTGAGAGTGCCAAGTGGCTCCTGCAAACTGACGTCCAGAATCAGGACAGGTGAGTTTGGTTTCTGCGGGAAAAGGCCTGAAGTTTGTCTTCAAACCCCGTGCCCTAATTGGCTGGCTGGCTCCTGGAATTCCACAATATGCAGGATGGTTCCCAGACCCAAGGTGGCACCAGTGCCAAGTCAGGCTGGTTTGACAATGCCATGTGGCTCCTGCAATCTGCCATTCAGAACCGGGGCAGGTCAGTGTTGTTTGTCCGGGTAAAGGGCCGAGGTTTGTATTCAGGGCCTGTGGCCAGAAGTGGCCGGCTGCCTCCTGAAATTCTGCGATACGCAGGATAGTTCCCAGACCGAAGCTGGCACCACTTGAAAGTCGGGCTGGTTTGACAGTGCCAAGTGGCTCCTGCAAACTGACGTCCAGAATCAGGACGGGTGAGTTTGGTTTCTGCGGGAAAAGGCCTGAAGTTTGTCTTCAAACCCTGTGCTCTAATTGGCCGCGTGGCTCCCGGAATTCCATGATATGCAGGATGGTTCCCAGACCCAGGGTGGCACCACTTCCAAGTCGGGCTGGTTTGACAGTGCCAAGTGGCTCCTGCAAACTGACGTCCAGAATCAGGACAGGTGAGTTTGGTTTCTGCGGGAAAAGGCCTGAAGTTTGTCTTCAAACCCTGTGGCCTAATTGGCCGGCTGGCTCCTGGAATTCCATGATATGCAGGATGGTTCCCAGACCCAAGCTGGCACCACTTCAAAGTCGGGCTGGTTTGACAGTGCCAAGTGGCTCCTGCAAACTGACGTCCAGAATCAGGATGGGTGACTTTGGTTTCTGCGGGAAAAGGCCTGAAGTTTGTCTTCAAACCCTGTGCCCTAGTTGGCCAGCTGCCTCCTGGAATTCCATGATATGCAGGATGGTTCCCAGACCCAAGCTGGCACCGCTTCAAAGTCGCAGTGGTTTAACAGTGCTATGTGGCTCCTGCCATCTGCCCTCCTGAAGCAGGCCCAGTGCTTTTTTTTTTCCAGGGAAAAAAGGCCAAGGTTGGTGTTCAGGGCCTGTGGCCTGGAGTGCCAGGCTGGCTCCTGGAATTCCATGATATGCAGGATGGTTCCCAGACCCAAGCTGGCCGCGAGTCCCAAGTGTGGCTTCTTTGACAGTGCCAAGTGGCTGCTGCAATCTGCCGTCCTGTACCGGGCCAGGTGAGTTTGGTTTGCCAGGGAAAAAGGGTCGAGGTTTGTGTCTGGTGGCCTGTGGCTGGAAGTGGCTGGCTGCCTCCTGAAGTTCTGCGATATGCAGGATGGTTCCCAGACCCAAGCTGGCACCACTTCAAAGTTGGGCTGGTTTGACAGTGCCAAGTGGCTGCTGCAACCTGACGTCCAGTACCGGGCCAGGTGAAATTGGTTTGTCCGGGAAAAGGGCCGAGGTTGCTCTTCAAACCCTGTGGCCTAATTTGCCGGCTGGCTCCTGAAATTCCATGATATGCAGGATGGTTCCCAGACCCAAGCAGGCACCAGTGCCAAGGCAGGCTGGTTTAACAGTGCCAAGTGGCTCCTGCAATCTCCCATCTAGAACCAGGCCAGGTGAGGTTTTTTTGCCAGGGAAAAGGGCGAGGTTGGTGTTCACAGCCTGTGGTCTGGAGGGGCAGCCTGGCTCCTGAAATTCCATGATTCGCAGGATTATTCCCAGACCCAAGCTGGCACCACTTGAAAGTTGGGCTGGTTTGACAGTGCCAAGTGGCTCCTGTACCTTGCTGTCCAGTACCGGGCCAGGTGAGTTTGGTTTGTGCGGGAAAAAGGCTGAGGTTTGTCTTCAACCCCTGTGGCCTAATTGGCCGGCTGGCTCCTGGAATTCCATGATATGCAGGATGGTTCCCAGACCCAAGCTGGTCGCAGTCCCAAGTGTGGCTTCTTTGACAGTGCCAAGTGGCTCCTGCAATCTGCCGTCCTGTACCGGGCCAGGTGAGTTTGGTTTGCCAGGGAAAAGGGCCGAGGTTTGTGTCTGGTGGCCTGTGGCTGGAAGTGGCTGGCTGCCTCCTGAAGTTCTGCGATATGCAGGATGGTTCCCAGACCCAAGCTGGCACCACTTCAAAGTCGCACTGGTTTAACAGTGATATGTGGCTCCTGCAATCTGCCCCCCTGAAGCAGGCCCAGTGCTTTTTTTTTTCCCAGGGAAAAGGCCCGAGGGTCTGTGTTCGTGGCCTTGTGGCCTTGGAGTGGCAGGCTGGCTCCTGAAATTGCATGGCACGCAGGATGGTTCCCCGGCCCAAGCTGGCACCAGTCCCAAGTTTGGCTGCTTTGACAGTGCCAAGGGGCTCCTACATTCTCCATCTAGAACTAGGCAAGGTGAGGGGTTTTTTTCCCAGGGAAAAGGGCGGAGGTTGGTGTTCACGGCCTGAGGTCAGGAGTGCCAGGCTGGCTCCTGAAATTCCATGATTCGCAGGATTGTTCCCAGACCCAAGCTGGCACCACTTCAAAGTCGGGCTGGTTTGACAGTGCCAAGTGGCTCCTGCAACCTGACGTCCAGAATCAGGACGGATGAGTTTGGTTTGTCCGGGAAAAGGGCTGAAGTTTGTCTTCAAACCCTGTGGCCTAATTGGCCGGATGGCTCCTGGATTTCCATGATATGCAGGATGGTTCCCAGACCCCAAGCTGGCACCACTTCAAAGTCGGGCTGGTTTGACAGTGCCAAGTGGCTCCTGCAACCTGACGTCCAGAATCAGGACGGATGAGTTTGGTTTGTCCGGGAAAAGGCCTGAAGTTTGTCTTCAAACCCTGTGCCCCAATTGGCCGGCTGGCTCCTGGAATTCCATGATATGCAGGATGGTTCCCAGACCGAAGCTGGCACCACTTCAAAGTCGGGCTGGTTTGACAGTGCCAAGTGGCTCCTGCAAACTGACGTCCAGAATCCGGATGGGTGACTTTGGTTTCTGCGGGAAAAGGCCTGAAGTTTGTCTTCAAACCCTCTGCCCTAATTGGCCAGCTGGCTCCTGGAATTCCATGATATGCAGGATGGTTCCCAGACCCAAGCTGGCCACAGTCCCAAGTGTGGCTTCTTGGACAGTGCCAAGTGGCTCCTGCAATCTGCCGTCCTGTACCGGGCCAGGTGAGTTTGGTTTGCCAGGGAAAAGGGCCGAGGTTTGTGTCTGGTGGCCTGTGGCTGGAAGTGGCTGGCTGCCTCCTGAAGTTCTGCGATATGCAGGATGGTTCCCAGACCCAAGCTGGCACCACTTCAAAGTCGCACTGGTTTAACAGTGATATGTGGCTCCTGCAATCTGCCCCCCTGAAGCAGGCCCAGTGCTTTTTTTTTTCCCAGGGAAAAGGCCCGAGGTCTGTGTTCGTGGCCTTGTGGCCTGGAGTGGCAGGCTGGCTCCTGAAATTGCATGGCACGCAGGATGGTTCCCCGGCCCAAGCTGGGCACCAGTCCCAAGTTTGGCTGCTTTGACAGTGCCAAGGGGCTCCTACATTCTCCCATCTAGAACTAGGCAAGGTGAGGGGTTTTTTTCCCAGGGAAAAGGGCGGAGGTTGGTGTTCACGGCCTGTGGTCAGGAGTGCCAGGCTGGCTCCTGAAATTCCATGATTCGCAGGATTGTTCCCAGACCCAAGCTGGCACCACAACAAAGTCGGGCTGGTTTGACAGTGCCAAGTGGCTCCTGCAACCTGACGTCCAGAATCAGGACGGATGAGTTTGGTTTGTCGGGGAAAAAGGGCTGAAGTTTGTCTTCAAACCCTGTGGCCTAATTGGCCGGCTGGCTCCTGGATTTCCATGATATGCAGGATGGTTCCCAGACCCAAGCTGGCACCACTTCAAAGTCGGGCTGGTTTGACAGTGCCAAGTGGCTCCTGCAAACTGACGTCCAGAATCAGGATGGGTGACTTTGGTTTCTGCGGGAAAAGGCCTGAAGTTTGTCTTCAAAACCCTGTGGCCTAATTGGCTGGCTGGGCTTCTGGAATTCCATGATATGCAGGATGGTTCCCAGACCCAAGCTGGCACCACTTCAAAGTCGGGCTGGTTTGACAGTGCCAAGTGGCTCCTGCAACCTGACGTCCAGAATCAGGACGGGTGAGTTTGGTTTGTCCGGGAAAAGGGCTGAAGTCTGTCTTCAAGCCCTCTGCCCCAATTGGCCGGCTGGCTCCTGGAATTCCATGATATGCAGGATGGTTCCCAGACCAAAGCTGGCACCACTTCAAAGTCGGGCTGGTTTGACAGTGCCAAGTGGCTCCTGCAACCTGACGTCCAGAACCAGGACCGTGAGTTTGGTTTCTGCGGGAAAAGGCCTGAAGTTTGTCTTCAAACCCTGTGGCCTAATTGGCCGGCTGGCTCCTGGAATTCCATGATATGCAGGATGGTTCCCAGACCCAAGCTGGCACCACTTCAAAGTCGGGCTGGTTTGACAGTGCCAAGTGGCAGCTGCAAACTGACGTCCAGAATCAGGACAGTTGAGTTTGGTTTCTGCGGGAAAAGGCCTGAAGTTTGTCTTCAAACCCTGTGCCCTAATTGGCCAGCTGGCTCCTGGAATTCCATGATATGCAGGATGGTTCCCAGACCCAAGCTGGCACCGCTTCAAAGTCGCAGTGGTTTAAGAGTGCTATGTGGCTCCTGCCATCTGCCCTCCTGAAGCAGGCCCAGTGCTTTTTTTTTTTTCCAGGGAAAAAGGCCAAGGTTGGTGTTCAGGGCCTGTGGCCTGGAGTGCCAGGCTGGCTCCTGGAATTCCATGATATGCAGGATGGTTCCCAGACCCAAGCTGGCCGCAGTCCCAAGTGTGGCTTCTTTGACAGTGCCAAGTGGCTGCTGCAACATGACGTCCTGTACCGGGCCAGGTGAGTTTGGTTTGCCAGGGAAAAGGGTCGAGGTTTGTGTCTGGTGGCCTGTGGCTGGAAGTGGCTGGCTGCCTCCTGAAGTTCTGCGATATGCAGGATGGTTCCCAGACCCAAGCTGGCACCACTTGAAAGTCGGGGCTGGTTTGAGAGTGCCAAGTGGCTCCTGCAAACTGACGTCCAGAATCAGGACAGGTGAGTTTGGTTTCTGCGGGGAAAAGGCCTGAAGTTTGTCTTCAAACCCCGTGCCCTAATTGGCTGGCTGGCTCCTGGAATTCCACAATATGCAGGATGGTTCCCAGACCCAATGGCACCAGTGCCAAGTCAGGCTGGTTTGACAATGCCATGTGGCTCCTGCAATCTGCCATTCAGAACCGGGGCAGGTCAGTGTTGTTTGTCCGGGTAAAGGGCCGAGGTTTGTATTCAGGGCCTGTGGCCAGAAGTGGCCGGCTGCCTCCTGAAATTCTGCGATACGCAGGATAGTTCCCAGACCGAAGCTGGCACCACTTGAAAGTCGGGCTGGTTTGACAGTGCCAAGTGGCTCCTGCAAACTGACGTCCAGAATCAGGACGGGTGAGTTTGGTTTCTGCGGGAAAAGGCCTGAAGTTTGTCTTCAAACCCTGTGCTCTAATTGGCCGCGTGGCTCCCGGAATTCCATGATATGCAGGATGGTTCCCAGACCCAGGGTGGCACCACTTCCAAGTCGGGCTGGTTTGACAGTGCCAAGTGGCTCCTGCAAACTGACGTCCAGAATCAGGACAGGTGAGTTTGGTTTCTGCGGGAAAAGGCCTGAAGTTTGTCTTCAAACCCTGTGGCCTAATTGGCCGGCTGGCTCCTGGAATTCCATGATATGCAGGATGGTTCCCAGACCCAAGCTGGCACCACTTCAAAGTCGGGCTGGTTTGACAGTGCCAAGTGGCTCCTGCAAACTGACGTCCAGAATCAGGATGGGTGACTTTGGTTTCTGCGGGAAAAGGCCTGAAGTTTGTCTTCAAACCCTGTGCCCTAGTTGGCCAGCTGCCTCCTGGAATTCCATGATATGCAGGATGGTTCCCAGACCCAAGCTGGCACCGCTTCAAAGTCGCAGTGGTTTAACAGTGCTATGTGGCTCCTGCCATCTGCCCTCCTGAAGCAGGCCCAGTGCTTTTTTTTTTCCAGGGAAAAAGGCCAAGGTTGGTGTTCAGGGCCTGTGGCCTGGAGTGCCAGGCTGGCTCCTGGAATTCCATGATATGCAGGATGGTTCCCAGACCCAAGCTGGCCGCAGTCCCAAGTGTGGCTTCTTTGACAGTGCCAAGTGGCTGCTGCATCTGCCGTCCTGTACCGGGCCAGGTGAGTTTGGTTTGCCAGGGAAAAGTGTCGAGGTTTGTGTCTGGTGGCCTGTGGCTGGAAGTGGCTGGCTGCCTCCTGAAGTTCTGCGATATGCAGGATGGTTCCCAGACCCAAGCTGGCACCACTTCAAAGTTGGGCTGGTTTGACAGTGCCCAAGTGGCTGCTGCAACCTGACGTCCAGTACCGGGCCAGGTGAAATTGGTTTGTCCGGGAAAAGGGCCGAGGTTGCTCTTCAAACCCTGTGGCCTAATTTGCCGGCTGGGCTCCTGAAATTCCATGATATGCAGGATGGTTCCCAGACCCAAGCAGGCACCAGTGCCAAGGCAGGCTGGTTTAACAGTGCCAAGTGGCTCCTGCAATCTCCCATCTAGAACCAGGCCAGGTGAGGTTTTTTTGCCAGGGAAAAGGGCCGAGGTTGGTGTTCACAGCCTGTGGTCTGGAGGGGCAGCCTGGCTCCTGAAATTCCATGATTCGCAGGATTATTCCCAGACCCAAGCTGGCACCACTTGAAAGTTGGGCTGGTTTGACAGTGCCAAGTGGCTCCTGTACCTTGCTGTCCAGTACCGGGCCAGGTGAGTTTGGTTTGTGCGGGAAAAAGGCTGAGGTTTGTCTTCAAACCCTGTGGCCTAATTGGCCGGCTGGCTCCTGGAATTCCATGATATGCAGGATGGTTCCCAGACCCAAGCTGGTCGCAGTCCCAAGTGTGGCTTCTTTGACAGTGCCAAGTGGCTCCTGCAATCTGCCGTCCTGTACCGGGCCAGGTGAGTTTGGTTTGCCAGGGAAAAGGGCCGAGGTTTGTGTCTGGTGGCCTGTGGCTGGAAGTGGCTGGCTGCCTCCTGAGTTCTGCGATATGCAGGATGGTTCCCAGACCCAAGCTGGCACCACTTCAAAGTCGCACTGGTTTAACAGTGATATGTGGCTCCTGCAATCTGCCCCCCTGAAGCAGGCCCAGTGCTTTTTTTTTTCCCAGGAAAAGGGCCGAGGTCTGTGTTCGTGGCCTTGTGGCCTGGAGTGGCAGGCTGGCTCCTGAAATGCATGGCACGCAGGATGGTTCCCCGGCCCAAGCTGGCACCAGTCCCAAGTTTGGCTGCTTTGACAGTGCCAAGGGGCTCCTACATTCTCCCATCTAGAACTAGGCAAGGTGAGGGTTTTTTTCCCAGGGAAAAGGGCGGAGGTTGGTGTTCACGGCCTGTGGTCAGGAGTGCCAGGCTGGCTCCTGAAATTCCATGATTCGCAGGATTGTTCCCAGACCCAAGCTGGCACCACTTCAAAGTCGGGCTGGTTTGACAGTGCCAAGTGGCTCCTGCAACCTGACGTCCAGAATCAGGACGGATGAGTTTGGTTTGTCCGGGAAAAGGGCTGAAGTTTGTCTTCAAACCCTGTGGCCTAATTGGCCGGCTGGCTCCTGGATTTCCATGATATGCAGGATGGTTCCCAGACCCAAGCTGGCACCCACTTCAAAGTCGGGCTGGTTTGACAGTGCCAAGTGGCTGCTGCAAACTGACGTCCAGAATCAGGATGGGTGACTTTGGTTTCTGCGGGAAAAGGCCTGAAGTTTGTCTCAAACCCTGTGGCCTAATTGGCTGGCTGGCTTCTGGAATTCCATGATATGCAGGATGGTTCCCAGACCCAAGCTGGCACCACTTCAAAGTCGGGCTGGTTTGACAGTGCCAAGTGGCTCCTGCAACCTGACGTCCAGAATCAGGACGGATGAGTTTGGTTTGTCCGGGAAAAGGGCTGAAGTCTGTCTTCAAGCCCTCTGCCCCAATTGGCCGGCTGGCTCCTGGAATTCCATGATATGCAGGATGGTTCCCAGACCAAAGCTGGCACCACTTCAAAGTCGGGCTGGTTTGACAGTGCCAAGTGGCTCCTGCAACCTGACGTCCAGAACCAGGACCGTGAGTTTGGTTTCTGCGGGAAAAGGCCTGAAGTTTGTCTTCAAACCCTGTGGCCTAATTGGCCGGCTGGCTCCTGGAATTCCATGATATGCAGGATGGTTCCCAGACCCAAGCTGGCACCACTTCAAAGTCGGGCTGGTTTGACAGTGCCAAGTGGCTCCTGCAAACTGACGTCCAGAATCAGGACAGGTGAGTTTGGTTTCTGCGGGAAAAGGCCTGAAGTTTGTCTTCAAACCCTGTGGCCTAATTGGCGGCTGGCTCCTGGAATTCCATGATATGCAGGATGGTTCCAGGATGGTTCCCAGACCCAAGCTGGCACCACTTCAAAGTCGGGCTGGTTTGACAGTGCCAAGTGGCAGCTGCAAACTGACGTCCAGAATCAGGACAGTTGAGTTTGGTTTCTGCGGGAAAAGGCCTGAAGTTTGTCTTCAAACCCTGTGCCCTAATTGGTGGGCTGGCTCCTGGAATTCCATGATATGCAGGATGGTTCCCAGACCCAAGCTGGCACCGCTTCAAAGTCGCAGTGGTTTAACAGTGCTATGTGGCTCCTGCCATCTGCCCTCCTGAAGCAGGCCCAGTGCTTTTTTTTTTTCCAGGGAAAAAGGCCAAGGTTGGTGTTCAGGGCCTGTGGCCTGGAGTGCCAGGCTGGCTCCTGGAATTCCATGATATGCAGGATGGTTCCCAGACCCAAGCTGGCCGCAGTCCCAAGTGTGGCTTCTTTGACAGTGCCAAGTGGCTGCTGCAACATGACGTCCTGTACCCGGGCCAGGTGAGTTTGGTTTGCCAGGGAAAAGGGTCGAGGTTTGTGTCTGGTGGCCTGTGGCTGGAAGTGGCTGGCTGCCTCCTGAAGTTCTGCGATATGCAGGATGGTTCCCAGACCCAAGCTGGCACCACTTGAAAGTCGGGCTGGTTTGAGAGTGCCAAGTGGCTCCTGCAAACTGACGTCCAGAATCAGGACAGGTGAGTTTGGTTTCTGCGGGAAAAGGCCTGAAGTTTGTCTTCAAACCCCGTGCCCTAATTGGCTGGCTGGCTCCTGGAATTCCACAATATGCAGGATGGTTCCCAGACCCAAGGTGGCACCAGTGCCAAGTCAGGCTGGTTTGACAATGCCATGTGGCTCCTGCAATCTGCCATTCAGAACCGGGGCAGGTCAGTGTTGTTTGTCCGGGTAAAGGGCCGAGGTTTGTATTCAGGGCCTGTGGCCAGAAGTGGCCGGCTGCCTCCTTAAATTCTGCGATACGCAGGATAGTTCCCAGACCGAAGCTGGCACCACTTGAAAGTCGGGCTGGTTTGACAGTGCCAAGTGGCTCCTGCAAACTGACGTCCAGAATCAGGACGGGTGAGTTTGGTTTCTGCGGGAAAAGGCCTGAAGTTTGTCTTCAAACCCTGTGCTCTAATTGGCCGCGTGGCTCCCGGAATTCCATGATATGCAGGATGGTTCCCAGACCCAGGGTGGCACCACTTCCAAGTCGGGCTGGTTTGACAGTGCCAAGTGGCTCCTGCAAACTGACGTCCAGAATCAGGACAGGTGAGTTTGGTTTCTGCGGGAAAAGGCCTGAAGTTTGTCTTCAAACCCTGTGGCCTAATTGGCCGGCTGGCTCCTGGATTTCCATGATATGCAGGATGGTTCCCAGACCCAAGCTGGCACCACTTCAAAGTCGGGCTGGTTTGACAGTGCCAAGTGGCTCCTGCAAACTGACGTCCAGAATCAGGATGGGTGACTTTGGTTTCTGCGGGAAAAGGCCTGAAGTTTGTCTTCAAACCCTGTGCCCTAGTTGGCCAGCTGCCTCCTGGAATTCCATGATATGCAGGATGGTTCCCAGACCCAAGCTGGCACCGCTTCAAAGTCGCAGTGGTTTAACAGTGCTATGTGGCTCCTGCCATCTGCCCTCCTGAAGCAGGCCCAGTGCTTTTTTTTTTCCAGGGAAAAAGGCCAAGGTTGGTGTTCAGGGCCTGTGGCCTGGAGTGCCAGGCTGGCTCCTGGAATTCCATGATATGCAGGATGGTTCCCAGACCCAAGCTGGCCGCAGTCCCAAGTGTGGCTTCTTTGACAGTGCCAAGTGGCTGCTGCAATCTGCCGTCCTGTACCGGGCCAGGTGAGTTTGGTTTGCCAGGGAAAAGGGTCGAGGTTTGTGTCTGGTGGCCTGTGGCTGGAAGTGGCTGGCTGCCTCCTGAAGTTCTGCGATATGCAGGATGGTTCCCAGACCCAAGCTGGCACCACTTCAAAGTTGGGCTGGTTTGACAGTGCCAAGTGGCTGCTGCAACCTGACGTCCAGTACCGGGCCAGGTGAAATTGGTTTGTCCGGGAAAAGGGCCGAGGTTGCTCTTCAAACCCTGTGGCCTAATTTGCCGGCTGGCTCCTGAAATTCCATGATATGCAGGATGGTTCCCAGACCCAAGCAGGCACCAGTGCCAAGGCAGGCTGGTTTAACAGTGCCAAGTGGCTCCTGCAATCTCCCATCTAGAACCAGGCCAGGTGAGGTTTTTTTGCCAGGGAAAAGGGCCGAGGTTGGTGTTCACAGCCTGTGGTCTGGAGGGGCAGCCTGGCTCCTGAAATTCCATGATTCGCAGGATTATTCCCAGACCCAAGCTGGCACCACTTGAAAGTTGGGCTGGTTTGACAGTGCCAAGTGGCTCCTGTACCTTGCTGTCCAGTACCGGGCCAGGTGAGTTTGGTTTGTGCGGGAAAAAGGCTGAGGTTTGTCTTCAAACCCTGTGGCCTAATTGGCCGGCTGGCTCCTGGAATTCCATGATATGCAGGATGGTTCCCAGACCCAAGCTGGTCGCAGTCCCAAGTGTGGCTTCTTTGACAGTGCCAAGTGGCTCCTGCAATCTGCCGTCCTGTACCGGGCCAGGTGAGTTTGGTTTGCCAGGGAAAAGGGCCGAGGTTTGTGTCTGGTGGCCTGTGGCTGGAAGTGGCTGGCTGCCTCCTGAAGTTCTGCGATATGCAGGATGGTTCCCAGACCCAAGCTGGCACCACTTCAAAGTCGCACTGGTTTAACAGTGATATGTGGCTCCTGCAATCTGCCCCCCTGAAGCAGGCCCAGTGCTTTTTTTTTTCCCAGGGAAAAGGCCCGAGGTCTGTGTTCGTGGCCTTGTGGCCTGGAGTGGCAGGCTGGCTCCTGAAATTGCATGGCACGCAGGATGGTTCCCCGGCCCAAGCTGGCACCAGTCCCAAGTTTGGCTGCTTTGACAGTGCCAAGGGGCTCCTACATTCTCCCATCTAGAACTAGGCAAGGTGAGGGGTTTTTTTCCCAGGGAAAAGGGCGGAGGTTGGTGTTCACGGCCTGTGGTCAGGAGTGCCAGGCTGGCTCCTGAAATTCCATGATTCGCAGGATTGTTCCCAGACCCAAGCTGGCACCACTTCAAAGTCGGGCTGGTTTGACAGTGCCAAGTGGCTCCTGCAACCTGACGTCCAGAATCAGGACGGATGAGTTTGGTTTGTCCGGGAAAAGGGCTGAAGTTTGTCTTCAAACCCTGTGGCCTAATTGGCCGGCTGGCTCCTGGAATTCCATGATATGCAGGATGGTTCCCAGACCAAAGCTGGCACCACTTCAAAGTCGGGCTGGTTTGACAGTGCCAAGTGGCTCCTGCAAACTGACGTCCAGAATCCGGATGGGTGACTTTGGTTTCTGCGGGAAAAGGCCTGAAGTTTGTCTTCAAACCCTGTGGCCTAATTGGCCGGCTGGCTCCTGGAATTCCATGATATGCAGGATGGTTCCCAGACCCAAGCTGGCACCACTTCAAAGTCGGGCTGGTTTGACAGTGCCAAGTGGCTCCTGCAACCTGACGTCCAGAATCAGGATGGGTGACTTTGGTTTCTGCAGGAAAAGGCCTGAAGTTTGTCTTCAAACCCTGTGGCCTAATTGGACGGCTGGCTCCTGGAATTCCATGATATGCAGGATGGTTCCCAGACCCAAGCTGGCACCACTTCCATGTCGGGCTGGTTTGACAGTGCCAAGTGGCTCCTGCAAACTGACGTCCAGAATCAGGATGGGTGACTTTGGTTTCTGCGGGAAAAGGCCTGAAGTTTGTCTTCAAACCCTGTGCCCCAATTGGCCGGCTGGCTCCTGGAATTCCATGATATGCAGGATGGTTCCCAGACCCAAGCTGGCACCACTTCAAAGTCGGGCTGGTTTGACAGTGCCAAGTGGCTCCTGCAATCTGCCATTCAGAACCGGGGCAGGTGAGTGTTGTTTGTCCGGGTAAAGGGCCGAGGTTTGTGTTCACGGCCTGTGGCCGGAAGTGGCCGGCTGCCTCCTGAAATTCTGCGATACGCAGGATGGTTCCCAGACCGAAGCTGGCACCACTTGAAAGTCGGGCTGGTTTGACAGTGCCAAGTGGCTCCTGCAAACTGACATCCAGAATCAGGACGGGTGAGTTTGGTTTCTGCGGGAAAAGGCCTGAAGTTTGTCTTCAAACCCTGTGCTCTAATTGGCCGGCTGGCTCCCGGAATTCCAGGAAATGCAGGATGGTTCCCAGACCCAAGGTGGCACCACTTCCAAGTCGGGCTGGTTTGACAGTGCCAAGTGGCTCCTGCAAACTGACGTCCAGAATCAGGACGGGTGACTTTGGTTTCTGCGGGAAAAGGCCTGAAGTTTGTCTTCAAACCCTGTGCCCTAATTGGCTGGCTGGCTCCTGGAATTCCATAATATGCAGGATGGTTCCCAGACCCAAGGTGGCACCAGTGCCAAGTCAGGCTGGTTTGACAATGCCATGTGGCTCCTGCAATCTGCCATTCAGAACCGGGGCAGGTGAGTGTTGTTTGTCCGGGTAAAGGGCCGAGGTTTGTGTTCAGGGCCTGTGGCCAGAAGTGGCCGGCTGCCTCCTGAAATTCTGCGATACGCAGGATGGTTTCCAGACCGAAGCTGGCACCACTTGAAAGTCGGGCTGGTTTGACAGTGCCAAGTGGCTGCTGCAACCTGACGTCCAGAATCAGGACGGGTGAGTTTGGTTTCTGCGGGAAAAGGCCTGAAGTTTGTCTTCAAACCCCGTGCCCTAATTGGCTGGCTGGCTCCTGGAATTCCATAATATGCAGGATGGTTCCCAGACCCAAGGTGGCACCAGTGCCAAGTCAGGCTGGTTTGACAATGCCATGTGGCTCCTGCAATCTGCCATTCGGAACCGGGGCAGGTGAGTGTTGTTTGTCCGGGTAAAGGGCCGAGGTTTGTGGTCAGGGCCTGTGGCCGGAAGTGGCCGGCTGCCTCCTGAAATTCTGCGATACCCAGGATGGTTTCCAGACCCAAGCTGGCACCACTTGAAAATCGGGCTGGTTTGACAGTGCCAAGTGGCTGCTTCAAACTGACGTCCTGAATCAGGACGGGTGACTTTGGTTTCTGCGGGAAAAGGCCTGAAGTTTGTCTTCAAACCCCGTGCCCTAATTGGCTGGCTGGCTCCTGGAATTCCATAATATGCAGGATGGTTCCCAGACCCAAGGTGGCACCAGTGCCAAGTCAGGCTGGTTTGACAATGCCATGTGGCTCCTGCAATCTGCCATTCGGAACCGGGGCAGGTGAGTGTTGTTTGTCCTGGTAAAGGGCCGAGGTTTGTGGTCAGGGCCTGTGGCCGGAAGTGGCCGGCTGCCTCCTGAAATTCTGCGATACGCAGGATGGTTTCCAGACCCAAGCTGGCACCACTTGAAAATCGGGCTGGTTTGACAGTGCCAAGTGGCTGCTTCAAACTGACGTCCTGAATCAGGACGGGTGACTTTGGTTTCTGCGGGAAAAGGCCTGAAGTTTGTCTTCAAACCCCGTGCCCTAATTGGCTGGCTGGCTCCTGGAATTCCATAATATGCAGGATGGTTCCCAGACCCAAGGTGGCACCAGTGCCAAGTCAGGCTGGTTTGACAATGCCATGTGGCTCCTGCAATCTGCCATTCGGAACCGGGGCAGGTGAGTGTTGTTTGTCCGGGTAAAGGGCCGAGGTTTGTGTTCAGGGCCTGTGGCCGGAAGTGGCCAGCTGCCTCCTGAAATTCTGCGATACGCAGGATGGTTCCCAGACCGAAGCTGGCACCACTTGAACGTCGGGCTGGTTTGACAGTGCCAAGTGGCTCCTGCAAACTGACGTCCAGAATCAGGACGGGTGAGTTTGGTTTCTGCGGGAAAAGGCCTGAAGTTTGTCTTCAAACCCTGTGCTCTAATTGGCCGGCTGGCTCCCGGAATTCCAGGAAATGCAGGATGGTTCCCAGACCCAAGGTGGCACCACTTCCAAGTCGGGCTGGTTTGACAGTGCCAAGTGGCTCCTGCAAACTGACGTCCAGAATCAGGACGGGTGAGTTTGGTTTCTGCGGGAAAAGGCCTGAAGTTTGTCTTCAAACCCTGTGCCCTAATTGGCTGGCTGGCTCCTGGAATTCCATGATATGCAGGATGGTTCCCAGACCCAAGGTGGCACCAGTGCCAAGTCAGGCTGGTTTGACAATGCCATGTGGCTCCTGCAATCTGCCATTCAGAACCGGGGCAGGTGAGTGTTGTTTGTCCGGGTAAAGGGCCGAGGTTTGTGTTCAGGGCCTGTGGCCGGAAGTGGCCGGCTGCCTCCTGAAATTCTGCGATACGCAGGATGGTTTCCAGACCGAAGCTGGCACCACTTGAAAGTCGGGCTGGTTTGACAGTGCCAAGTGGCTGCTGCAACCTGACGTCCAGAATCAGGACGGGTGAGTTTGGTTTCTGCGGGAAAAGGCCTGAAGTTTGTCTTCAAACCCCGTGCCCTAATTGGCTGGCTGGCTCCTGGAATTCCATAATATGCAGGATGGTTCCCAGACCCAAGGTGGCACCAGTGCCAAGTCAGGCTGGTTTGACAATGCCATGTGGCTCCTGCAATCTGCCATTCGGAACCGGGGCAGGTGAGTGTTGTTTGTCCGGGTAAAGGGCCGAGGTTTGTGTTCAGGGCCTGTGGCCGGAAGTGGCCGGCTGCCTCCTGAAATTCTGCGATACGCAGGATGGTTCCCAGACCGAAGCTGGCACCACTTGAACGTCGGGCTGGTTTGACAGTGCCAAGTGGCTCCTGCAAACTGACGTCCAGAATCAGGACGGGTGAGTTTGGTTTCTGCGGGAAAAGGCCTGAAGTTTGTCTTCAAACCCTGTGCTCTAATTGGCTGGGTGGCTCCCGGAATTCCAGGAAATGCAGGATGGTTCCCAGACCCAAGGTGGCACCACTTCCAAGTCGGGCTGGTTTGACAGTGCCAAGTGGCTCCTGCAAACTGACGTCCAGAATCAGGACGGGTGAGTTTGGTTTCTGCGGGAAAAGGCCTGAAGTTTGTCTTCAAACCCTGTGCCCTAATTGGCTGGCTGGCTCCTGGAATTCCATGATATGCAGGATGGTTCCCAGACCCAAGGTGGCACCAGTGCCAAGTCAGGCTGGTTTGACAATGCCATGTGGCTCCTGCAATCTGCCATTCAGAACCGGGGCAGGTGAGTGTTGTTTGTCCGGGTAAAGGGCCGAGGTTTGTGTTCAGGGCCTGTGGCCGGAAGTGGCCGGCTGCCTCCTGAAATTCTGCGATACGCAGGATGGTTTCCAGACCGAAGCTGGCACCACTTGAAAGTCGGGCTGGTTTGACAGTGCCAAGTGGCTCCTGCAAACTGACGTCCAGAATCAGGACAGGTGAGTTTGGTTTCTGCGGGAAAAGGCCTGAAGTTTGTCTTCAAACCCCGTGCCCTAATTGGCTGGCTGGCTCCTGGAATTCCATAATATGCAGGATGGTTCCCAGACCCAAGGTGGCACCAGTGCCAAGTCAGGCTGGTTTGACAATGCCATGTGGCTCCTGCAATCTGCCATTCAGAACTGGGGCAGGTGAGTGTTGTTTGTCCGGGTAAAGGGCCGAGGTTTGTGTTCAGGGCCTGTGGCCGAAAGTGGCCGGCTGCCTCCTGAAATTCTGCGATACGCAGGATGGTTTCCAGACCCAAGCTGGCACCACTTGAAAGTCGGGCTGGTTTGACAGTGCCAAGTGGCTGCTGCAAACTGACGTCCTGAATCAGGATGGGTGACTTTGGTTTCTGCGGGAAAAGGCCTGAAGTTTGTCTTCAAACCCCGTGCTCTAATTGGCCGGCTGGCTCCCGGAATTCCACAATATGCAGGATGTTTCCCAGACCCAAGGTGGCACCACTTCCAAGTCGGGCTGGTTTGACAGTGCCAAGTGGCTCCTGCAAACTGACGTCCAGAATCCGGATGGGTGACTTTGGTTTCTGCGGGAAAAGGCCTGAAGTTTGTCTTCAAACCCTGTGCCCTAATTGGCTTGCTGGCTCCAGGAATTCCATAATATGCAGGATGGTTCCCAGACCCAAGGTGGCACCAGTGCCAAGTCAGGCTGGTTTGACAATGCCATGTGGCTCCTGCAATCTGCCATTCAGAACCGGGGCAGGTGAGTGTTGTTTGTCCGGGTAAAGGGCCGAGGTTTGTGTTCAGGGCCTGTGGCCGGAAGTGGCCGGCTGCCTCCTGAAATTCTGCGATACGCAGGATGGTTCCCAGACCGAAGCTGGCACCACTTGAAAGTCGGGCTGGTTTGACAGTGCCAAGTGGCTCCTGCAAACTGACGTCCAGAATCAGGAAGGGTGAGTTTGGTTTCTGCGGGAAAAGGCCTGAAGTTTGTCTTCAAACCCTGTGCTCTAATTGGCCGGCTGGCTCCCGGAATTCCAGGAAATGCAGGATGGTTCCCAGACCCAAGGTGGCACCACTTCCAAGTCGGGCTGGTTTGACAGTGCCAAGTGGCTCCTGCAAACTGACGTCCAGAATCAGGACGGGTGAGTTTGGTTTCTGCGGGAAAAGGCCTGAAGTTTGTCTTCAAACCCTGTGCCCTAATTGGCTGGCTGGCTCCTGGAATTCCATGATATGCAGGATGGTTCCCAGACCCAAGGTGGCACCAGTGCCAAGTCAGGCTGGTTTGACAATGCCATGTGGCTCCTGCAATCTGCCATTCAGAACCGGGGCAGGTGAGTGTTGTTTGTCCGGGTAAAGGGCCGAGGTTTGTGTTCAGGGCCTGTGGCCGGAAGTGGCCGGCTGCCTCCTGAAATTCTGCGATACGCAGGATGGTTCCCAGACCGAAGCTGGCACCACTTGAACGTCGGGCTGGTTTGACAGTGCCAAGTGGCTCCTGCAAACTGACGTCCAGAATCAGGACGGGTGAGTTTGGTTTCTGCGGGAAAAGGCCTGAAGTTTGTCTTCAAACCCTGTGCTCTAATTGGCCGGCTGGCTCCCGGAATTCCAGGAAATGCAGGATGGTTCCCAGACCCAAGGTGGCACCACTTCCAAGTCGGGCTGGTTTGACAGTGCCAAGTGGCTCCTGCAAACTGACGTCCAGAATCAGGACGGGTGAGTTTGGTTTCTGCGGGAAAAGGCCTGAAGTTTGTCTTCAAACCCTGTGCCCTAATTGGCTGGCTGGCTCCTGGAATTCCATGATATGCAGGATGGTTCCCAGACCCAAGGTGGCACCAGTGCCAAGTCAGGCTGGTTTGACAATGCCATGTGGCTCCTGCAATCTGCCATTCAGAACCGGGGCAGGTGAGTGTTGTTTGTCCGGGTAAAGGGCCGAGGTTTGTGTTCAGGGCCTGTGGCCGGAAGTGGCCGGCTGCCTCCTGAAATTCTGCGATACGCAGGATGGTTTCCAGACCCAAGCTGGCACCACTTGAAAGTCGGGCTGGTTTGACAGTGCCAAGTGGCTCCTGCAAACTGACGTCCAGAATCAGGACAGGTGAGTTTGGTTTCTGCGGGAAAAGGCCTGAAGTTTGTCTTCAAACCCTGTGCCCTAATTGGCTGGCTGGCTCCTGGAATTCCATAATATGCAGGATGGTTCCCAGACCCAAGGTGGCACCAGTGCCAAGTCAGGCTGGTTTGACAATGCCATGTGGCTCCTGCAATCTGCCATTCAGAACCGGGGCAGGTGAGTGTTGTTTGTCCGGGTAAAGGGCCGAGGTTTGTGGTCAGGGCCTGTGGCCGAAAGTGGCCGGCTGCCTCCTGAAATTCTGCGATACGCAGGATGGTTTCCAGACCCAAGCTGGCACCACTTGAAAGTCGGGCTGGTTTGACAGTGCCAAGTGGCTGCTGCAAACTGACGTCCTGAATCAGGATGGGTGACTTTGGTTTCTGCGGGAAAAGGCCTGAAGTTTGTCTTCAAACCCCGTGCCCTAATTGGCTGGCTGGCTCCTGGAATTCCATAATATGCAGGATGGTTCCCAGACCCAAGGTTGCACCAGTGCCAAGTCAGGCTGGTTTGACAATGCCATGTGGCTCCTGCAATCTGCCATTCGGAACCGGGGCAGGTGAGTGTTGTTTGTCCGGGTAAAGGGCCGAGGTTTGTGTTCAGGGCCTGTGGCCGGAAGTGGCCGGCTGCCTCCTGAAATTCTGCGATACGCAGGATGGTTCCCAGACCGAAGCTGGCACCACTTGAACGTCGGGCTGGTTTGACAGTGCCAAGTGGCTCCTGCAAACTGATGTCCAGAATCAGGACGGGTGAGTTTGGTTTCTGCGGGAAAAGGCCTGAAGTTTGTCTTCAAACCCTGTGCTCTAATTGGCCGGCTGGCTCCCAGAATTCCAGGAAATGCAGGATGGTTCCCAGACCCAAGGTGGCACCACTTCCAAGTCGGGCTGGTTTGACAGTGCCAAGTGGCTCCTGCAAACTGACGTCCAGAATCAGGAAGGGTGAGTTTGGTTTCTGCGGGAAAAGGCCTGAAGTTTGTCTTCAAACCCTGTGCCCTAATTGGCTGGCTGGCTCCTGGAATTCCATAATATGCAGGATGTTTCCCAGACCGAAGCTGGCACCACTTGAAAGTCGGGCTGGTTTGACAGTGCCAAGTGGCTCCTGCAAACTGATGTCCAGAATCAGGAAGGGTGAGTTTGGTTTCTGCGGGAAAAGGCCTGAAGTTTGTCTTCAAACCCTGTGCTCTAATTGGCCGGCTGGCTCCCAGAATTCCAGGATATGCAGGATGGTTCCCAGACCCAAGCTGGCACCACTTCAAAGTCAGGCTGGTTTGACAATGCCAAGTGGCTCCTGCAACCTGCCATCCTATACCGGGTCAGGTGAGTTTGGTTTGTCCGGGAAAAAGGCCGAGGTTTATGTTCGGGGCCTGTGGCCAGCTGCCTCCTGACGTTCTGCAATACGCAGGATGGTTCCCAGACCCAAGCTGGCACCGCTTCAAAGTCGCAGTGGTTTAACAGTGATATGTGGCTCCTGCAATCTGCCCTGCTGAAGCAGGCCCAGTGCTTTTTTTTTTCCCCAGGGAAAAAGGCCAAGGTTGGTGTTCAGGGCCTGTGGCCTGGAGTGGCAGGCTGCCTCCTGAAATTCTGCGATACGCAGGATGGTTCCCAGACCGAAGCTGGCACCACTTGAAAGTCGGGCTGGTTTGACAGTGCCAAGTGGCTCCTGCAAACTGACGTCCAGAATCAGGACGGGTGAGTTTGGTTTCTGCGGGGAAAAGGCCTGAAGTTTGTCTTCAAACCCCGTGCTATAATTGGCCGGGTGGATCCCGGAATTCCACGATATGCAGGATGGTTCCCAGACCCAAGATGGCACCACTTCCAAGTCGGGCTGGTTTGACAGTGCCAAGTGGCTCCTGCAAACTGACGTCCAGAATCAGGACGGATGAGTTTAGTTTGTCCGGGAAAAGGGCTGAAGTTTGTCTTCAAACCCTGTGGCCTAATTGGCTCGCTGGCTCCTGGATTTCCATGATATGCAGGATTGTTCCCAGACCGAAGCTGGCACCACTTCAAAGTCGGGCTGGTTTGACAGTGCCAAGTGGCTCCTGCAACCTGACGTCCAGAATCAGGACGGATGAGTTTGGTTTGTCCGGGAAAAGGGCTGAAGTTTGTCTTCAAATCCTCTGCCCCAATTGGCCGGCTGGCTCCTGGAATTCCATGATATGCAGGATGGTTCCCAGACCAAAGCTGGCACCACTTCAAAGTCGGGCTGGTTTGACAGTGCCAAGTGGCTCCTGCAAACTGACGTCCAGAATCCGGATGGGTGACTTTGGTTTCTGCGGGAAAAGGCCTGAAGTTTGTCTTCAAACCCTGTGGCCTAATTGGCCGGCTGGCTCCTGGAATTCCATGATATGCAGGATGGTTCCCAGACCCAAGCTGGCACCACTTCAAAGTCGGGCTGGTTTGACAGTGCCAAGTGGCTCCTGCAAACTGACGTCCAGAATCAGGATGGGTGACTTTGGTTTCTGCAGGAAAAGGCCTGAAGTTTGTCTTCAAACCCTCTGCCCCAATTGGCTGGCTGGCTCCTGGAATTCCATAATATGCAGGATGGTTCCCAGACCCAAGGTGGCACCAGTGCCAAGTCAGGCTGGTTTGACAATGCCATGTGGCTCCTGCAATCTGCCATTCAGAACCGGGGCAGGTGAGTGTTGTTTGTCCGGGTAAAGGGCCGAGGTTTGTGGTCAGGGCCTGTGGCCGAAGTGGCCGGCTGCCTCCTGAAATTCTGCGATACGCAGGATGGTTTCCAGACCCAAGCTGGCACCACTTGAAAGTCGGGCTGGTTTGACAGTGCCAAGTGGCTGCTGCAAACTGACGTCCTGAATCAGGATGGGTGACTTTGGTTTCTGCGGGAAAAGGCCTGAAGTTTGTCTTCAAACCCTGTGCCCTAATTGGCTGGCTGGCTCCTGGAATTCCATAATATGCAGGATGGTTCCCAGACCCAAGGTGGCACCAGTGCCAAGTCAGGCTGGTTTGACAATGCCAGGTGGCTCCTGCAATCTGCCATTCGGAACCGGGGCAGGTGAGTGTTGTTTGTCCGGGTAAAGGGCCGAGGTTTGTGTTCAGGGCCTGTGGCCGGAAGTGGCCGGCTGCCTCCTGAAATTCTGCGATACGCAGGATGGTTCCCAGACCGAAGCTGGCACCACTTGAACGTCGGGCTGGTTTGACAGTGCCAAGTGGCTCCTGCAAACTGATGTCCAGAATCAGGACGGGTGAGTTTGGTTTCTGCGGGAAAAGGCCTGAAGTTTGTCTTCAAACCCTGTGCTCTAATTGGCCGGCTGGCTCCCGGAATTCCAGGAAATGCAGGATGGTTCCCAGACCCAAGGTGGCACCACTTCCAAGTCGGGCTGGTTTGACAGTGCCAAGTGGCTCCTGCAAACTGACGTCCAGAATCAGGAAGGGTGAGTTTGGTTTCTGCGGGAAAAGGCCTGAAGTTTGTCTTCAAACCCTGTGCCCTAATTGGCTGGCTGGCTCCTGGAATTCCATAATATGCAGGATGTTTCCCAGACCGAAGCTGGCACCACTTGAAAGTCGGGCTGGTTTGACAGTGCCAAGTGGCTCCTGCAAACTGACGTCCAGAATCAGGAAGGGTGAGTTTGGTTTCTGCGGGAAAAGGCCTGAAGTTTGTCTTCAAACCCCGTGCCCTAATTGGCTGGCTGGCTCCTGGAATTCCATGATATGCAGGATGGTTCCCAGACCCAAGGTGGCACCAGTGCCAAGTCAGGCTGGTTTGACAATGCCATGTGGCTCCTGCAATCTGCCATTCAGAACCGGGGCAGGTGAGTGTTGTTTGTCCGGGTAAAGGGCCGAGGTTTGTGTTCAGGGCCTGTGGCCGAAGTGGCCGGCTGCCTCCTGAAATTCTGCGATACGCAGGATGGTTTCCAGACCCAAGCTGGCACCACTTGAAAGTCGGGCTGGTTTGACAGTGCCAAGTGGCTGCTGCAAACTGACGTCCTGAATCAGGATGGGTGACTTTGGTTTCTGCGGGAAAAGGCCTGAAGTTTGTCTTCAAACCCTGTGCCCTAATTGGCTGGCTGGCTCCTGGAATTCCATAATATGCAGGATGGTTCCCAGACCCAAGGTGGCACCAGTGCCAAGTCAGGCTGGTTTGACAATGCCAGGTGGCTCCTGCAATCTGCCATTCGGAACCGGGGCAGGTGAGTGTTGTTTGTCCGGGTAAAGGGCCGAGGTTTGTGTTCAGGGCCTGTGGCCGGAAGTGGCCGGCTGCCTCCTGAAATTCTGCGATACGCAGGATGGTTCCCAGACCGAAGCTGGCACCACTTGAACGTCGGGCTGGTTTGACAGTGCCAAGTGGCTCCTGCAAACTGATGTCCAGAATCAGGACGGGTGAGTTTGGTTTCTGCGGGAAAAGGCCTGAAGTTTGTCTTCAAACCCTGTGCTCTAATTGGCCGGCTGGCTCCCGGAATTCCAGGAAATGCAGGATGGTTCCCAGACCCAAGGTGGCACCACTTCCAAGTCGGGCTGGTTTGACAGTGCCAAGTGGCTCCTGCAAACTGACGTCCAGAATCAGGAAGGGTGAGTTTGGTTTCTGCGGGAAAAGGCCTGAAGTTTGTCTTCAAACCCTGTGCCCTAATTGGCTGGCTGGCTCCTGGAATTCCATAATATGCAGGATGTTTCCCAGACCGAAGCTGGCACCACTTGAAAGTCGGGCTGGTTTGACAGTGCCAAGTGGCTCCTGCAAACTGACGTCCAGGATCAGGACGGGTGAGTTTGGTTTCTGCGGGGAAAGGCCTGAAGTTTGTCTTCAAACCCTGTGCCCTAATTGGCTGGCTGGTTCCTGGAATTCCATAATATGCAGGATGGTTCCCAGACCCAAGGTGGCACCAGTGCCAAGTCAGGCTGGTTTGACAATGCCATGTGGCTCCGGCAATCTGCCATTCAGAACCGGGGCAGGTGAGTGTTGTTTGTCCGGGTAAAGGGCCGAGGTTTGTGTTCAGGGCCTGTGGCCGGAAGTGGCCGGCTGCCTCCTGAAATTCTGCGATACGCCGGATGGTTCCCAGACCCAAGGTGGCACCACTTCAAAGTCGGGATGGTTTGACAGTGCCTAGTGGCTCCTGCAAACTGATGTCCAGAATCAGAACGGGTGAGTTTGGTTTCTGCGGGAAAAGGCCTGAAGTTTGTCTTCAAACCCTGTGCTCTAATTGGCCGGGTGGCTCTTGGAATTCCATGATATGCAGGATGGTTCCCAGACCCAAGCTGGCACCACTTGAAAGTCAGGCTGGTTTGACAATGCCAAGTGGCTCCTGCAACCTGCCATCCTATACCGGGTGAGGTGAGTTTGGTTTGTCCGGGAAAAAGGCCGAGGTTTATGTTCGGGGCCTGTGGCCAGCTGCCTCCTGACGTTCTGCAATACGCAGGATGGTTCCCAGACCCAAGCTGGCACCGCTTCAAAGTCGCAGTGGTTTAACAGTGATATGTGGCTCCTGCAATCTGCCCTGCTGAAGCAGGCCCAGTGCTCTTTTTTTTCCCCAGGGAAAAAGGCCAAGGTTGGTGTTCAGGGCCTGTGGCCTGGAGTTGCAGGCTGCCTCCTGAAATTCTGCGATACGCAGGATGGTTCCCAGACCGAAGCTGGCACCACTTGAAAGTCGGGCTGGTTTGACAGTGCCTAGTGGCTCCTGCAAACTGACGTCCAGAATCAGGATGGGTGAGTTTGGTTTCTGCGGGGAAAAGGCCTGAAGTTTGTCTTCAAACCCCGTGCTATAATTGGCCGGGTGGCTCCCGGAATTCCACGATATGCAGGATGGTTCCCAGACCCAAGATGGCACCACTTCCAAGACGGGCTGGTTTGACAGTGCCAAGTGGCTCCTGCAAACTGACGTCCAGAATCAGGACGGATGAGTTTGGTTTGTCCGGGAAAAGGGCTGAAGTTTGTCTTCAAACCCTGTGGCCTAATTGGCTCGCTGGCTCCTGGATTTCCATGATATGCAGGATGGTTCCCAGACCGAAGCTGGCACCACTTCAAAGTCGGGCTGGTTTGACAGTGCCAAGTGGCTCCTGCAACCTGACGTCCAGAATCAGGACGGATGAGTTTGGTTTGTCCGGGAAAAGGGCTGAAGTTTGTCTTCAAATCCTCTGCCCCAATTGGCCGGCTGGCTCCTGGAATTCCAGGAAATGCAGGATGGTTCCCAGACCAAAGCTGGCACCACTTCAAAGTCGGGCTGGTTTGACAGTGCCAAGTGGCTCCTGCAATCTGCCATTCAGAACCGGGGCAGGTCAGTGTTGTTTGTCCGGGTAAAGGGCCGAGGTTTGTATTCAGGGCCTGTGGCCAGAAGTGGCCGGCTGCCTCCTGAAATTCTGCGATACGCAGGATAGTTCCCAGACCGAAGCTGGCACCACTTGAAAGTCGGGCTGGTTTGACAGTGCCAAGTGGCTCCTGCAAACTGACGTCCAGAATCAGGACGGGTGAGTTTGGTTTCTGCGGGAAAAGGCCTGAAGTTTGTCTTCAAACCCTGTGCTCTAATTGGCCGCGTGGCTCCCGGAATTCCATGATATGCAGGATGGTTCCCAGACCCAGGGTGGCACCACTTCCAAGTCGGGCTGGTTTGACAGTGCCAAGTGGCTCCTGCAAACTGACGTCCAGAATCAGGACAGGTGAGTTTGGTTTCTGCGGGAAAAGGCCTGAAGTTTGTCTTCAAACCCTGTGGCCTAATTGGCCGGCTGGCTCCTGGAATTCCATGATATGCAGGATGGTTCCCAGACCCAAGCTGGCACCACTTCAAAGTCGGGCTGGTTTGACAGTGCCAAGTGGCTCCTGCAAACTGACGTCCAGAATCAGGATGGGTGACTTTGGTTTCTGCGGGAAAAGGCCTGAAGTTTGTCTTCAAACCCTGTGCCCTAGTTGGCCAGCTGCCTCCTGGAATTCCATGATATGCAGGATGGTTCCCAGACCCAAGCTGGCACCGCTTCAAAGTCGCAGTGGTTTAACAGTGCTATGTGGCTCCTGCCATCTGCCCTCCTGAAGCAGGCCCAGTGCTTTTTTTTTTCCAGGGAAAAAGGCCAAGGTTGGTGTTCAGGGCCTGTGGCCTGGAGTGCCAGGCTGGCTCCTGGAATTCCATGATATGCAGGATGGTTCCCAGACCCAAGCTGGCCGCAGTCCCAAGTGTGGCTTCTTTGACAGTGCCAAGTGGCTGCTGCAATCTGCCGTCCTGTACCGGGCCAGGTGAGTTTGGTTTGCCAGGGAAAAGTGTCGAGGTTTGTGTCTGGTGGCCTGTGGCTGGAAGTGGCTGGCTGCCTCCTGAAGTTCTGCGATATGCAGGATGGTTCCCAGACCCAAGCTGGCACCACTTCAAAGTTGGGCTGGTTTGACAGTGCCAAGTGGCTGCTGCAACCTGACGTCCAGTACCGGGCCAGGTGAAATTGGTTTGTCCGGGAAAAGGGCCGAGGTTGCTCTTCAAACCCTGTGGCCTAATTTGCCGGCTGGCTCCTGAAATTCCATGATATGCAGGATGGTTCCCAGACCCAAGCAGGCACCAGTGCCAAGGCAGGCTGGTTTAACAGTGCCAAGTGGCTCCTGCAATCTCCCATCTAGAACCAGGCCAGGTGAGGTTTTTTTGCCAGGGAAAAGGGCCGAGGTTGGTGTTCACAGCCTGTGGTCTGGAGGGGCAGCCTGGCTCCTGAAATTCCATGATTCGCAGGATTATTCCCAGACCCAAGCTGGCACCACTTGAAAGTTGGGCTGGTTTGACAGTGCCAAGTGGCTCCTGTACCTTGCTGTCCAGTACCGGGCCAGGTGAGTTTGGTTTGTGCGGGAAAAAGGCTGAGGTTTGTCTTCAAACCCTGTGGCCTAATTGGCCGGCTGGCTCCTGGAATTCCATGATATGCAGGATGGTTCCCAGACCCAAGCTGGTCGCAGTCCCAAGTGTGGCTTCTTTGACAGTGCCAAGTGGCTCCTGCAATCTGCCGTCCTGTACCGGGCCAGGTGAGTTTGGTTTGCCAGGGAAAAGGGCCGAGGTTTGTGTCTGGTGGCCTGTGGCTGGAAGTGGCTGGCTGCCTCCTGAAGTTCTGCGATATGCAGGATGGTTCCCAGACCCAAGCTGGCACCACTTCAAAGTCGCACTGGTTTAACAGTGATATGTGGCTCCTGCAATCTGCCCCCCTGAAGCAGGCCCAGTGCTTTTTTTTTTCCCAGGGAAAAGGGCCGAGGTCTGTGTTCGTGGCCTTGTGGCCTGGAGTGGCAGGCTGGCTCCTGAAATTGCATGGCACGCAGGATGGTTCCCCGGCCCAAGCTGGCACCAGTCCCAAGTTTGGCTGCTTTGACAGTGCCAAGGGGCTCCTACATTCTCCCATCTAGAACTAGGCAAGGTGAGGGGTTTTTTTCCCAGGGAAAAGGGCGGAGGTTGGTGTTCACGGCCTGTGGTCAGGAGTGCCAGGCTGGCTCCTGAAATTCCATGATTCGCAGGATTGTTCCCAGACCCAAGCTGGCACCACTTCAAAGTCGGGCTGGTTTGACAGTGCCAAGTGGCTCCTGCAACCTGACGTCCAGAATCAGGACGGATGAGTTTGGTTTGTCCGGGAAAAGGGCTGAAGTTTGTCTTCAAACCCTGTGGCCTAATTGGCCGGCTGGCTCCTGGATTTCCATGATATGCAGGATGGTTCCCAGACCCAAGCTGGCACCACTTCAAAGTCGGGCTGGTTTGACAGTGCCAAGTGGCTGCTGCAAACTGACGTCCAGAATCAGGATGGGTGACTTTGGTTTCTGCGGGAAAAGGCCTGAAGTTTGTCTTCAAACCCTGTGGCCTAATTGGCTGGCTGGCTTCTGGAATTCCATGATATGCAGGATGGTTCCCAGACCCAAGCTGGCACCACTTCAAAGTCGGGCTGGTTTGACAGTGCCAAGTGGCTCCTGCAACCTGACGTCCAGAATCAGGACGGGTGAGTTTGGTTTGTCCGGGAAAAGGGCTGAAGTCTGTCTTCAAGCCCTCTGCCCCAATTGGCCGGCTGGCTCCTGGAATTCCATGATATGCAGGATGGTTCCCAGACCAAAGCTGGCACCACTTCAAAGTCGGGCTGGTTTGACAGTGCCAAGTGGCTCCTGCAACCTGACGTCCAGAACCAGGACCGTGAGTTTGGTTTCTGCGGGAAAAGGCCTGAAGTTTGTCTTCAAACCCTGTGGCCTAATTGGCCGGCTGGCTCCTGGAATTCCATGATATGCAGGATGGTTCCCAGACCCAAGCTGGCACCACTTCAAAGTCGGGCTGGTTTGACAGTGCCAAGTGGCTCCTGCAAACTGACGTCCAGAATCAGGACAGGTGAGTTTGGTTTCTGCGGGAAAAGGCCTGAAGTTTGTCTTCAAACCCTGTGGCCTAATTGGCCGGCTGGCTCCTGGAATTCCATGATATGCAGGATGGTTCCCAGACCCAAGCTGGCACCACTTCAAAGTCGGGCTGGTTTGACAGTGCCAAGTGGCAGCTGCAAACTGACGTCCAGAATCAGGACAGTTGAGTTTGGTTTCTGCGGGAAAAGGCCTGAAGTTTGTCTTCAAACCCTGTGCCCTAATTGGTGGGCTGGCTCCTGGAATTCCATGATATGCAGGATGGTTCCCAGACCCAAGCTGGCACCGCTTCAAAGTCGCAGTGGTTTAACAGTGCTATGTGGCTCCTGCCATCTGCCCTCCTGAAGCAGGCCCAGTGCTTTTTTTTTTTCCAGGGAAAAAGGCCAAGGTTGGTGTTCAGGGCCTGTGGCCTGGAGTGCCAGGCTGGCTCCTGGAATTCCATGATATGCAGGATGGTTCCCAGACCCAAGCTGGCCGCAGTCCCAAGTGTGGCTTCTTTGACAGTGCCAAGTGGCTGCTGCAACATGACGTCCTGTACCGGGCCAGGTGAGTTTGGTTTGCCAGGGAAAAGGGTCGAGGTTTGTGTCTGGTGGCCTGTGGCTGGAAGTGGCTGGCTGCCTCCTGAAGTTCTGCGATATGCAGGATGGTTCCCAGACCCAAGCTGGCACCACTTGAAAGTCGGGCTGGTTTGAGAGTGCCAAGTGGCTCCTGCAAACTGACGTCCAGAATCAGGACAGGTGAGTTTGGTTTCTGCGGGAAAAGGCCTGAAGTTTGTCTTCAAACCCCGTGCCCTAATTGGCTGGCTGGCTCCTGGAATTCCACAATATGCAGGATGGTTCCCAGACCCAAGGTGGCACCAGTGCCAAGTCAGGCTGGTTTGACAATGCCATGTGGCTCCTGCAATCTGCCATTCAGAACCGGGGCAGGTCAGTGTTGTTTGTCCGGGTAAAGGGCCGAGGTTTGTATTCAGGGCCTGTGGCCAGAAGTGGCCGGCTGCCTCCTTAAATTCTGCGATACGCAGGATAGTTCCCAGACCGAAGCTGGCACCACTTGAAAGTCGGGCTGGTTTGACAGTGCCAAGTGGCTCCTGCAAACTGACGTCCAGAATCAGGACGGGTGAGTTTGGTTTCTGCGGGAAAAGGCCTGAAGTTTGTCTTCAAACCCTGTGCTCTAATTGGCCGCGTGGCTCCCGGAATTCCATGATATGCAGGATGGTTCCCAGACCCAGGGTGGCACCACTTCCAAGTCGGGCTGGTTTGACAGTGCCAAGTGGCTCCTGCAAACTGACGTCCAGAATCAGGACAGGTGAGTTTGGTTTCTGCGGGAAAAGGCCTGAAGTTTGTCTTCAAACCCTGTGGCCTAATTGGCCGGCTGGCTCCTGGATTTCCATGATATGCAGGATGGTTCCCAGACCCAAGCTGGCACCACTTCAAAGTCGGGCTGGTTTGACAGTGCCAAGTGGCTCCTGCAAACTGACGTCCAGAATCAGGATGGGTGACTTTGGTTTCTGCGGGAAAAGGCCTGAAGTTTGTCTTCAAACCCTGTGCCCTAGTTGGCCAGCTGCCTCCTGGAATTCCATGATATGCAGGATGGTTCCCAGACCCAAGCTGGCACCGCTTCAAAGTCGCAGTGGTTTAACAGTGCTATGTGGCTCCTGCCATCTGCCCTCCTGAAGCAGGCCCAGTGCTTTTTTTTTTCCAGGGAAAAAGGCCAAGGTTGGTGTTCAGGGCCTGTGGCCTGGAGTGCCAGGCTGGCTCCTGGAATTCCATGATATGCAGGATGGTTCCCAGACCCAAGCTGGCCGCAGTCCCAAGTGTGGCTTCTTTGACAGTGCCAAGTGGCTGCTGCAATCTGCCGTCCTGTACCGGGCCAGGTGAGTTTGGTTTGCCAGGGAAAAGGGTCGAGGTTTGTGTCTGGTGGCCTGTGGCTGGAAGTGGCTGGCTGCCTCCTGAAGTTCTGCGATATGCAGGATGGTTCCCAGACCCAAGCTGGCACCACTTCAAAGTTGGGCTGGTTTGACAGTGCCAAGTGGCTCCTGCAAACTGACGTCCAGAATCAGGACAGGTGAGTTTGGTTTCTGCGGGAAAAGGCCTGAAGTTTGTCTTCAAACCCCGTGCCCTAATTGGCTGGCTGGCTCCTGGAATTCCACAATATGCAGGATGGTTCCCAGACCCAAGGTGGCACCAGTGCCAAGTCAGGCTGGTTTGACAATGCCATGTGGCTCCTGCAATCTGCCATTCAGAACCGGGGCAGGTCAGTGTTGTTTGTCCGGGTAAAGGGCCGAGGTTTGTATTCAGGGCCTGTGGCCAGAAGTGGCCGGCTGCCTCCTTAAATTCTGCGATACGCAGGATAGTTCCCAGACCGAAGCTGGCACCACTTGAAAGTCGGGCTGGTTTGACAGTGCCAAGTGGCTCCTGCAAACTGACGTCCAGAATCAGGACGGGTGAGTTTGGTTTCTGCGGGAAAAGGCCTGAAGTTTGTCTTCAAACCCTGTGCTCTAATTGGCCGCGTGGCTCCCGGAATTCCATGATATGCAGGATGGTTCCCAGACCCAGGGTGGCACCACTTCCAAGTCGGGCTGGTTTGACAGTGCCAAGTGGCTCCTGCAAACTGACGTCCAGAATCAGGACAGGTGAGTTTGGTTTCTGCGGGAAAAGGCCTGAAGTTTGTCTTCAAACCCTGTGGCCTAATTGGCCGGCTGGCTCCTGGATTTCCATGATATGCAGGATGGTTCCCAGACCCAAGCTGGCACCACTTCAAAGTCGGGCTGGTTTGACAGTGCCAAGTGGCTCCTGCAAACTGACGTCCAGAATCAGGATGGGTGACTTTGGTTTCTGCGGGAAAAGGCCTGAAGTTTGTCTTCAAACCCTGTGCCCTAGTTGGCCAGCTGCCTCCTGGAATTCCATGATATGCAGGATGGTTCCCAGACCCAAGCTGGCACCGCTTCAAAGTCGCAGTGGTTTAACAGTGCTATGTGGCTCCTGCCATCTGCCCTCCTGAAGCAGGCCCAGTGCTTTTTTTTTTCCAGGGAAAAAGGCCAAGGTTGGTGTTCAGGGCCTGTGGCCTGGAGTGCCAGGCTGGCTCCTGGAATTCCATGATATGCAGGATGGTTCCCAGACCCAAGCTGGCCGCAGTCCCAAGTGTGGCTTCTTTGACAGTGCCAAGTGGCTGCTGCAATCTGCCGTCCTGTACCGGGCCAGGTGAGTTTGGTTTGCCAGGGAAAAGGGTCGAGGTTTGTGTCTGGTGGCCTGTGGCTGGAAGTGGCTGGCTGCCTCCTGAAGTTCTGCGATATGCAGGATGGTTCCCAGACCCAAGCTGGCACCACTTCAAAGTTGGGCTGGTTTGACAGTGCCAAGTGGCTGCTGCAACCTGACGTCCAGTACCGGGCCAGGTGAAATTGGTTTGTCCGGGAAAAGGGCCGAGGTTGCTCTTCAAACCCTGTGGCCTAATTTGCCGGCTGGCTCCTGAAATTCCATGATATGCAGGATGGTTCCCAGACCCAAGCAGGCACCAGTGCCAAGGCAGGCTGGTTTAACAGTGCCAAGTGGCTCCTGCAATCTCCCATCTAGAACCAGGCCAGGTGAGGTTTTTTTGCCAGGGAAAAGGGCCGAGGTTGGTGTTCACAGCCTGTGGTCTGGAGGGGCAGCCTGGCTCCTGAAATTCCATGATTCGCAGGATTATTCCCAGACCCAAGCTGGCACCACTTGAAAGTTGGGCTGGTTTGACAGTGCCAAGTGGCTCCTGTACCTTGCTGTCCAGTACCGGGCCAGGTGAGTTTGGTTTGTGCGGGAAAAAGGCTGAGGTTTGTCTTCAAACCCTGTGGCCTAATTGGCCGGCTGGCTCCTGGAATTCCATGATATGCAGGATGGTTCCCAGACCCAAGCTGGTCGCAGTCCCAAGTGTGGCTTCTTTGACAGTGCCAA
The DNA here is from genome assembly GCA_039654755.1 of Calcarius lapponicus. Classification (NCBI taxonomy): domain Eukaryota; kingdom Metazoa; phylum Chordata; class Aves; order Passeriformes; family Fringillidae; genus Calcarius; species Calcarius lapponicus. The sequence goes on along the minus strand of JBBFKN010000091.1, from coordinate 156,374 downwards.
GTGGCTCCTGCAATCTGCCGTCCTGTACCGGGCCAGGTGAGTTTGGTTTGCCAGGGAAAAGGGCCGAGGTTTGTGTCTGGTGGCCTGTGGCTGGAAGTGGCTGGCTGCCTCCTGAAGTTCTGCGATATGCAGGATGGTTCCCAGACCCAAGCTGGCACCACTTCAAAGTCGCACTGGTTTAACAGTGATATGTGGCTCCTGCAATCTGCCCCCCTGAAGCAGGCCCAGTGCTTTTTTTTTTCCCAGGGAAAAGGCCCGAGGTCTGTGTTCGTGGCCTTGTGGCCTGGAGTGGCAGGCTGGCTCCTGAAATTGCATGGCACGCAGGATGGTTCCCCGGCCCAAGCTGGCACCAGTCCCAAGTTTGGCTGCTTTGACAGTGCCAAGGGGCTCCTACATTCTCCCATCTAGAACTAGGCAAGGTGAGGGGTTTTTTTCCCAGGGAAAAGGGCGGAGGTTGGTGTTCACGGCCTGTGGTCAGGAGTGCCAGGCTGGCTCCTGAAATTCCATGATTCGCAGGATTGTTCCCAGACCCAAGCTGGCACCACTTCAAAGTCGGGCTGGTTTGACAGTGCCAAGTGGCTCCTGCAACCTGACGTCCAGAATCAGGACGGATGAGTTTGGTTTGTCCGGGAAAAGGGCTGAAGTTTGTCTTCAAACCCTGTGGCCTAATTGGCCGGCTGGCTCCTGGAATTCCATGATATGCAGGATGGTTCCCAGACCAAAGCTGGCACCACTTCAAAGTCGGGCTGGTTTGACAGTGCCAAGTGGCTCCTGCAAACTGACGTCCAGAATCCGGATGGGTGACTTTGGTTTCTGCGGGAAAAGGCCTGAAGTTTGTCTTCAAACCCTGTGGCCTAATTGGCCGGCTGGCTCCTGGAATTCCATGATATGCAGGATGGTTCCCAGACCCAAGCTGGCACCACTTCAAAGTCGGGCTGGTTTGACAGTGCCAAGTGGCTCCTGCAACCTGACGTCCAGAATCAGGATGGGTGACTTTGGTTTCTGCAGGAAAAGGCCTGAAGTTTGTCTTCAAACCCTGTGGCCTAATTGGACGGCTGGCTCCTGGAATTCCATGATATGCAGGATGGTTCCCAGACCCAAGCTGGCACCACTTCCATGTCGGGCTGGTTTGACAGTGCCAAGTGGCTCCTGCAAACTGACGTCCAGAATCAGGATGGGTGACTTTGGTTTCTGCGGGAAAAGGCCTGAAGTTTGTCTTCAAACCCTGTGCCCCAATTGGCCGGCTGGCTCCTGGAATTCCATGATATGCAGGATGGTTCCCAGACCCAAGCTGGCACCACTTCAAAGTCGGGCTGGTTTGACAGTGCCAAGTGGCTCCTGCAATCTGCCATTCAGAACCGGGGCAGGTGAGTGTTGTTTGTCCGGGTAAAGGGCCGAGGTTTGTGTTCACGGCCTGTGGCCGGAAGTGGCCGGCTGCCTCCTGAAATTCTGCGATACGCAGGATGGTTCCCAGACCGAAGCTGGCACCACTTGAAAGTCGGGCTGGTTTGACAGTGCCAAGTGGCTCCTGCAAACTGACATCCAGAATCAGGACGGGTGAGTTTGGTTTCTGCGGGAAAAGGCCTGAAGTTTGTCTTCAAACCCTGTGCTCTAATTGGCCAGCTGGCTCCCGGAATTCCAGGAAATGCAGGATGGTTCCCAGACCCAAGGTGGCACCACTTCCAAGTCGGGCTGGTTTGACAGTGCCAAGTGGCTCCTGCAAACTGACGTCCAGAATCAGGACGGGTGACTTTGGTTTCTGCGGGAAAAGGCCTGAAGTTTGTCTTCAAACCCTGTGCCCTAATTGGCTGGCTGGCTCCTGGAATTCCATAATATGCAGGATGGTTCCCAGACCCAAGGTGGCACCAGTGCCAAGTCAGGCTGGTTTGACAATGCCATGTGGCTCCTGCAATCTGCCATTCAGAACCGGGGCAGGTGAGTGTTGTTTGTCCGGGTAAAGGGCCGAGGTTTGTGTTCAGGGCCTGTGGCCAGAAGTGGCCGGCTGCCTCCTGAAATTCTGCGATACGCAGGATGGTTTCCAGACCGAAGCTGGCACCACTTGAAAGTCGGGCTGGTTTGACAGTGCCAAGTGGCTGCTGCAACCTGACGTCCAGAATCAGGACGGGTGAGTTTGGTTTCTGCGGGAAAAGGCCTGAAGTTTGTCTTCAAACCCCGTGCCCTAATTGGCTGGCTGGCTCCTGGAATTCCATAATATGCAGGATGGTTCCCAGACCCAAGGTGGCACCAGTGCCAAGTCAGGCTGGTTTGACAATGCCATGTGGCTCCTGCAATCTGCCATTCGGAACCGGGGCAGGTGAGTGTTGTTTGTCCGGGTAAAGGGCCGAGGTTTGTGGTCAGGGCCTGTGGCCGGAAGTGGCCGGCTGCCTCCTGAAATTCTGCGATACCCAGGATGGTTTCCAGACCCAAGCTGGCACCACTTGAAAATCGGGCTGGTTTGACAGTGCCAAGTGGCTGCTTCAAACTGACGTCCTGAATCAGGACGGGTGACTTTGGTTTCTGCGGGAAAAGGCCTGAAGTTTGTCTTCAAACCCCGTGCCCTAATTGGCTGGCTGGCTCCTGGAATTCCATAATATGCAGGATGGTTCCCAGACCCAAGGTGGCACCAGTGCCAAGTCAGGCTGGTTTGACAATGCCATGTGGCTCCTGCAATCTGCCATTCGGAACCGGGGCAGGTGAGTGTTGTTTGTCCTGGTAAAGGGCCGAGGTTTGTGGTCAGGGCCTGTGGCCGGAAGTGGCCGGCTGCCTCCTGAAATTCTGCGATACGCAGGATGGTTTCCAGACCCAAGCTGGCACCACTTGAAAATCGGGCTGGTTTGACAGTGCCAAGTGGCTGCTTCAAACTGACGTCCTGAATCAGGACGGGTGACTTTGGTTTCTGCGGGAAAAGGCCTGAAGTTTGTCTTCAAACCCCGTGCCCTAATTGGCTGGCTGGCTCCTGGAATTCCATAATATGCAGGATGGTTCCCAGACCCAAGGTGGCACCAGTGCCAAGTCAGGCTGGTTTGACAATGCCATGTGGCTCCTGCAATCTGCCATTCGGAACCGGGGCAGGTGAGTGTTGTTTGTCCGGGTAAAGGGCCGAGGTTTGTGTTCAGGGCCTGTGGCCGGAAGTGGCCAGCTGCCTCCTGAAATTCTGCGATACGCAGGATGGTTCCCAGACCGAAGCTGGCACCACTTGAACGTCGGGCTGGTTTGACAGTGCCAAGTGGCTCCTGCAAACTGACGTCCAGAATCAGGACGGGTGAGTTTGGTTTCTGCGGGAAAAGGCCTGAAGTTTGTCTTCAAACCCTGTGCTCTAATTGGCCGGCTGGCTCCCGGAATTCCAGGAAATGCAGGATGGTTCCCAGACCCAAGGTGGCACCACTTCCAAGTCGGGCTGGTTTGACAGTGCCAAGTGGCTCCTGCAAACTGACGTCCAGAATCAGGACGGGTGAGTTTGGTTTCTGCGGGAAAAGGCCTGAAGTTTGTCTTCAAACCCTGTGCCCTAATTGGCTGGCTGGCTCCTGGAATTCCATGATATGCAGGATGGTTCCCAGACCCAAGGTGGCACCAGTGCCAAGTCAGGCTGGTTTGACAATGCCATGTGGCTCCTGCAATCTGCCATTCAGAACCGGGGCAGGTGAGTGTTGTTTGTCCGGGTAAAGGGCCGAGGTTTGTGTTCAGGGCCTGTGGCCGGAAGTGGCCGGCTGCCTCCTGAAATTCTGCGATACGCAGGATGGTTTCCAGACCGAAGCTGGCACCACTTGAAAGTCGGGCTGGTTTGACAGTGCCAAGTGGCTGCTGCAACCTGACGTCCAGAATCAGGACGGGTGAGTTTGGTTTCTGCGGGAAAAGGCCTGAAGTTTGTCTTCAAACCCCGTGCCCTAATTGGCTGGCTGGCTCCTGGAATTCCATAATATGCAGGATGGTTCCCAGACCCAAGGTGGCACCAGTGCCAAGTCAGGCTGGTTTGACAATGCCATGTGGCTCCTGCAATCTGCCATTCGGAACCGGGGCAGGTGAGTGTTGTTTGTCCGGGTAAAGGGCCGAGGTTTGTGTTCAGGGCCTGTGGCCGGAAGTGGCCGGCTGCCTCCTGAAATTCTGCGATACGCAGGATGGTTCCCAGACCGAAGCTGGCACCACTTGAACGTCGGGCTGGTTTGACAGTGCCAAGTGGCTCCTGCAAACTGACGTCCAGAATCAGGACGGGTGAGTTTGGTTTCTGCGGGAAAAGGCCTGAAGTTTGTCTTCAAACCCTGTGCTCTAATTGGCTGGGTGGCTCCCGGAATTCCAGGAAATGCAGGATGGTTCCCAGACCCAAGGTGGCACCACTTCCAAGTCGGGCTGGTTTGACAGTGCCAAGTGGCTCCTGCAAACTGACGTCCAGAATCAGGACGGGTGAGTTTGGTTTCTGCGGGAAAAGGCCTGAAGTTTGTCTTCAAACCCTGTGCCCTAATTGGCTGGCTGGCTCCTGGAATTCCATGATATGCAGGATGGTTCCCAGACCCAAGGTGGCACCAGTGCCAAGTCAGGCTGGTTTGACAATGCCATGTGGCTCCTGCAATCTGCCATTCAGAACCGGGGCAGGTGAGTGTTGTTTGTCCGGGTAAAGGGCCGAGGTTTGTGTTCAGGGCCTGTGGCCGGAAGTGGCCGGCTGCCTCCTGAAATTCTGCGATACGCAGGATGGTTTCCAGACCGAAGCTGGCACCACTTGAAAGTCGGGCTGGTTTGACAGTGCCAAGTGGCTCCTGCAAACTGACGTCCAGAATCAGGACAGGTGAGTTTGGTTTCTGCGGGAAAAGGCCTGAAGTTTGTCTTCAAACCCCGTGCCCTAATTGGCTGGCTGGCTCCTGGAATTCCATAATATGCAGGATGGTTCCCAGACCCAAGGTGGCACCAGTGCCAAGTCAGGCTGGTTTGACAATGCCATGTGGCTCCTGCAATCTGCCATTCAGAACTGGGGCAGGTGAGTGTTGTTTGTCCGGGTAAAGGGCCGAGGTTTGTGTTCAGGGCCTGTGGCCGAAAGTGGCCGGCTGCCTCCTGAAATTCTGCGATACGCAGGATGGTTTCCAGACCCAAGCTGGCACCACTTGAAAGTCGGGCTGGTTTGACAGTGCCAAGTGGCTGCTGCAAACTGACGTCCTGAATCAGGATGGGTGACTTTGGTTTCTGCGGGAAAAGGCCTGAAGTTTGTCTTCAAACCCCGTGCTCTAATTGGCCGGCTGGCTCCCGGAATTCCACAATATGCAGGATGTTTCCCAGACCCAAGGTGGCACCACTTCCAAGTCGGGCTGGTTTGACAGTGCCAAGTGGCTCCTGCAAACTGACGTCCAGAATCCGGATGGGTGACTTTGGTTTCTGCGGGAAAAGGCCTGAAGTTTGTCTTCAAACCCTGTGCCCTAATTGGCTTGCTGGCTCCAGGAATTCCATAATATGCAGGATGGTTCCCAGACCCAAGGTGGCACCAGTGCCAAGTCAGGCTGGTTTGACAATGCCATGTGGCTCCTGCAATCTGCCATTCAGAACCGGGGCAGGTGAGTGTTGTTTGTCCGGGTAAAGGGCCGAGGTTTGTGTTCAGGGCCTGTGGCCGGAAGTGGCCGGCTGCCTCCTGAAATTCTGCGATACGCAGGATGGTTCCCAGACCGAAGCTGGCACCACTTGAAAGTCGGGCTGGTTTGACAGTGCCAAGTGGCTCCTGCAAACTGACGTCCAGAATCAGGAAGGGTGAGTTTGGTTTCTGCGGGAAAAGGCCTGAAGTTTGTCTTCAAACCCTGTGCTCTAATTGGCCAGCTGGCTCCCGGAATTCCAGGAAATGCAGGATGGTTCCCAGACCCAAGGTGGCACCACTTCCAAGTCGGGCTGGTTTGACAGTGCCAAGTGGCTCCTGCAAACTGACGTCCAGAATCAGGACGGGTGAGTTTGGTTTCTGCGGGAAAAGGCCTGAAGTTTGTCTTCAAACCCTGTGCCCTAATTGGCTGGCTGGCTCCTGGAATTCCATGATATGCAGGATGGTTCCCAGACCCAAGGTGGCACCAGTGCCAAGTCAGGCTGGTTTGACAATGCCATGTGGCTCCTGCAATCTGCCATTCAGAACCGGGGCAGGTGAGTGTTGTTTGTCCGGGTAAAGGGCCGAGGTTTGTGTTCAGGGCCTGTGGCCGGAAGTGGCCGGCTGCCTCCTGAAATTCTGCGATACGCAGGATGGTTCCCAGACCGAAGCTGGCACCACTTGAACGTCGGGCTGGTTTGACAGTGCCAAGTGGCTCCTGCAAACTGACGTCCAGAATCAGGACGGGTGAGTTTGGTTTCTGCGGGAAAAGGCCTGAAGTTTGTCTTCAAACCCTGTGCTCTAATTGGCCGGCTGGCTCCCGGAATTCCAGGAAATGCAGGATGGTTCCCAGACCCAAGGTGGCACCACTTCCAAGTCGGGCTGGTTTGACAGTGCCAAGTGGCTCCTGCAAACTGACGTCCAGAATCAGGACGGGTGAGTTTGGTTTCTGCGGGAAAAGGCCTGAAGTTTGTCTTCAAACCCTGTGCCCTAATTGGCTGGCTGGCTCCTGGAATTCCATGATATGCAGGATGGTTCCCAGACCCAAGGTGGCACCAGTGCCAAGTCAGGCTGGTTTGACAATGCCATGTGGCTCCTGCAATCTGCCATTCAGAACCGGGGCAGGTGAGTGTTGTTTGTCCGGGTAAAGGGCCGAGGTTTGTGTTCAGGGCCTGTGGCCGGAAGTGGCCGGCTGCCTCCTGAAATTCTGCGATACGCAGGATGGTTTCCAGACCCAAGCTGGCACCACTTGAAAGTCGGGCTGGTTTGACAGTGCCAAGTGGCTCCTGCAAACTGACGTCCAGAATCAGGACAGGTGAGTTTGGTTTCTGCGGGAAAAGGCCTGAAGTTTGTCTTCAAACCCTGTGCCCTAATTGGCTGGCTGGCTCCTGGAATTCCATAATATGCAGGATGGTTCCCAGACCCAAGGTGGCACCAGTGCCAAGTCAGGCTGGTTTGACAATGCCATGTGGCTCCTGCAATCTGCCATTCAGAACCGGGGCAGGTGAGTGTTGTTTGTCCGGGTAAAGGGCCGAGGTTTGTGGTCAGGGCCTGTGGCCGAAAGTGGCCGGCTGCCTCCTGAAATTCTGCGATACGCAGGATGGTTTCCAGACCCAAGCTGGCACCACTTGAAAGTCGGGCTGGTTTGACAGTGCCAAGTGGCTGCTGCAAACTGACGTCCTGAATCAGGATGGGTGACTTTGGTTTCTGCGGGAAAAGGCCTGAAGTTTGTCTTCAAACCCCGTGCCCTAATTGGCTGGCTGGCTCCTGGAATTCCATAATATGCAGGATGGTTCCCAGACCCAAGGTTGCACCAGTGCCAAGTCAGGCTGGTTTGACAATGCCATGTGGCTCCTGCAATCTGCCATTCGGAACCGGGGCAGGTGAGTGTTGTTTGTCCGGGTAAAGGGCCGAGGTTTGTGTTCAGGGCCTGTGGCCGGAAGTGGCCGGCTGCCTCCTGAAATTCTGCGATACGCAGGATGGTTCCCAGACCGAAGCTGGCACCACTTGAACGTCGGGCTGGTTTGACAGTGCCAAGTGGCTCCTGCAAACTGATGTCCAGAATCAGGACGGGTGAGTTTGGTTTCTGCGGGAAAAGGCCTGAAGTTTGTCTTCAAACCCTGTGCTCTAATTGGCCGGCTGGCTCCCAGAATTCCAGGAAATGCAGGATGGTTCCCAGACCCAAGGTGGCACCACTTCCAAGTCGGGCTGGTTTGACAGTGCCAAGTGGCTCCTGCAAACTGACGTCCAGAATCAGGAAGGGTGAGTTTGGTTTCTGCGGGAAAAGGCCTGAAGTTTGTCTTCAAACCCTGTGCCCTAATTGGCTGGCTGGCTCCTGGAATTCCATAATATGCAGGATGTTTCCCAGACCGAAGCTGGCACCACTTGAAAGTCGGGCTGGTTTGACAGTGCCAAGTGGCTCCTGCAAACTGATGTCCAGAATCAGGAAGGGTGAGTTTGGTTTCTGCGGGAAAAGGCCTGAAGTTTGTCTTCAAACCCTGTGCTCTAATTGGCCGGCTGGCTCCCAGAATTCCAGGATATGCAGGATGGTTCCCAGACCCAAGCTGGCACCACTTCAAAGTCAGGCTGGTTTGACAATGCCAAGTGGCTCCTGCAACCTGCCATCCTATACCGGGTCAGGTGAGTTTGGTTTGTCCGGGAAAAAGGCCGAGGTTTATGTTCGGGGCCTGTGGCCAGCTGCCTCCTGACGTTCTGCAATACGCAGGATGGTTCCCAGACCCAAGCTGGCACCGCTTCAAAGTCGCAGTGGTTTAACAGTGATATGTGGCTCCTGCAATCTGCCCTGCTGAAGCAGGCCCAGTGCTTTTTTTTTTCCCCAGGGAAAAAGGCCAAGGTTGGTGTTCAGGGCCTGTGGCCTGGAGTGGCAGGCTGCCTCCTGAAATTCTGCGATACGCAGGATGGTTCCCAGACCGAAGCTGGCACCACTTGAAAGTCGGGCTGGTTTGACAGTGCCAAGTGGCTCCTGCAAACTGACGTCCAGAATCAGGACGGGTGAGTTTGGTTTCTGCGGGGAAAAGGCCTGAAGTTTGTCTTCAAACCCCGTGCTATAATTGGCCGGGTGGATCCCGGAATTCCACGATATGCAGGATGGTTCCCAGACCCAAGATGGCACCACTTCCAAGTCGGGCTGGTTTGACAGTGCCAAGTGGCTCCTGCAAACTGACGTCCAGAATCAGGACGGATGAGTTTGGTTTGTCCGGGAAAAGGGCTGAAGTTTGTCTTCAAACCCTGTGGCCTAATTGGCTCGCTGGCTCCTGGATTTCCATGATATGCAGGATTGTTCCCAGACCGAAGCTGGCACCACTTCAAAGTCGGGCTGGTTTGACAGTGCCAAGTGGCTCCTGCAACCTGACGTCCAGAATCAGGACGGATGAGTTTGGTTTGTCCGGGAAAAGGGCTGAAGTTTGTCTTCAAATCCTCTGCCCCAATTGGCCGGCTGGCTCCTGGAATTCCATGATATGCAGGATGGTTCCCAGACCAAAGCTGGCACCACTTCAAAGTCGGGCTGGTTTGACAGTGCCAAGTGGCTCCTGCAAACTGACGTCCAGAATCCGGATGGGTGACTTTGGTTTCTGCGGGAAAAGGCCTGAAGTTTGTCTTCAAACCCTGTGGCCTAATTGGCCGGCTGGCTCCTGGAATTCCATGATATGCAGGATGGTTCCCAGACCCAAGCTGGCACCACTTCAAAGTCGGGCTGGTTTGACAGTGCCAAGTGGCTCCTGCAAACTGACGTCCAGAATCAGGATGGGTGACTTTGGTTTCTGCAGGAAAAGGCCTGAAGTTTGTCTTCAAACCCTCTGCCCCAATTGGCTGGCTGGCTCCTGGAATTCCATAATATGCAGGATGGTTCCCAGACCCAAGGTGGCACCAGTGCCAAGTCAGGCTGGTTTGACAATGCCATGTGGCTCCTGCAATCTGCCATTCAGAACCGGGGCAGGTGAGTGTTGTTTGTCCGGGTAAAGGGCCGAGGTTTGTGGTCAGGGCCTGTGGCCGAAGTGGCCGGCTGCCTCCTGAAATTCTGCGATACGCAGGATGGTTTCCAGACCCAAGCTGGCACCACTTGAAAGTCGGGCTGGTTTGACAGTGCCAAGTGGCTGCTGCAAACTGACGTCCTGAATCAGGATGGGTGACTTTGGTTTCTGCGGGAAAAGGCCTGAAGTTTGTCTTCAAACCCTGTGCCCTAATTGGCTGGCTGGCTCCTGGAATTCCATAATATGCAGGATGGTTCCCAGACCCAAGGTGGCACCAGTGCCAAGTCAGGCTGGTTTGACAATGCCAGGTGGCTCCTGCAATCTGCCATTCGGAACCGGGGCAGGTGAGTGTTGTTTGTCCGGGTAAAGGGCCGAGGTTTGTGTTCAGGGCCTGTGGCCGGAAGTGGCCGGCTGCCTCCTGAAATTCTGCGATACGCAGGATGGTTCCCAGACCGAAGCTGGCACCACTTGAACGTCGGGCTGGTTTGACAGTGCCAAGTGGCTCCTGCAAACTGATGTCCAGAATCAGGACGGGTGAGTTTGGTTTCTGCGGGAAAAGGCCTGAAGTTTGTCTTCAAACCCTGTGCTCTAATTGGCCGGCTGGCTCCCGGAATTCCAGGAAATGCAGGATGGTTCCCAGACCCAAGGTGGCACCACTTCCAAGTCGGGCTGGTTTGACAGTGCCAAGTGGCTCCTGCAAACTGACGTCCAGAATCAGGAAGGGTGAGTTTGGTTTCTGCGGGAAAAGGCCTGAAGTTTGTCTTCAAACCCTGTGCCCTAATTGGCTGGCTGGCTCCTGGAATTCCATAATATGCAGGATGTTTCCCAGACCGAAGCTGGCACCACTTGAAAGTCGGGCTGGTTTGACAGTGCCAAGTGGCTCCTGCAAACTGACGTCCAGAATCAGGAAGGGTGAGTTTGGTTTCTGCGGGAAAAGGCCTGAAGTTTGTCTTCAAACCCCGTGCCCTAATTGGCTGGCTGGCTCCTGGAATTCCATGATATGCAGGATGGTTCCCAGACCCAAGGTGGCACCAGTGCCAAGTCAGGCTGGTTTGACAATGCCATGTGGCTCCTGCAATCTGCCATTCAGAACCGGGGCAGGTGAGTGTTGTTTGTCCGGGTAAAGGGCCGAGGTTTGTGTTCAGGGCCTGTGGCCGAAGTGGCCGGCTGCCTCCTGAAATTCTGCGATACGCAGGATGGTTTCCAGACCCAAGCTGGCACCACTTGAAAGTCGGGCTGGTTTGACAGTGCCAAGTGGCTGCTGCAAACTGACGTCCTGAATCAGGATGGGTGACTTTGGTTTCTGCGGGAAAAGGCCTGAAGTTTGTCTTCAAACCCTGTGCCCTAATTGGCTGGCTGGCTCCTGGAATTCCATAATATGCAGGATGGTTCCCAGACCCAAGGTGGCACCAGTGCCAAGTCAGGCTGGTTTGACAATGCCAGGTGGCTCCTGCAATCTGCCATTCGGAACCGGGGCAGGTGAGTGTTGTTTGTCCGGGTAAAGGGCCGAGGTTTGTGTTCAGGGCCTGTGGCCGGAAGTGGCCGGCTGCCTCCTGAAATTCTGCGATACGCAGGATGGTTCCCAGACCGAAGCTGGCACCACTTGAACGTCGGGCTGGTTTGACAGTGCCAAGTGGCTCCTGCAAACTGATGTCCAGAATCAGGACGGGTGAGTTTGGTTTCTGCGGGAAAAGGCCTGAAGTTTGTCTTCAAACCCTGTGCTCTAATTGGCCGGCTGGCTCCCGGAATTCCAGGAAATGCAGGATGGTTCCCAGACCCAAGGTGGCACCACTTCCAAGTCGGGCTGGTTTGACAGTGCCAAGTGGCTCCTGCAAACTGACGTCCAGAATCAGGAAGGGTGAGTTTGGTTTCTGCGGGAAAAGGCCTGAAGTTTGTCTTCAAACCCTGTGCCCTAATTGGCTGGCTGGCTCCTGGAATTCCATAATATGCAGGATGTTTCCCAGACCGAAGCTGGCACCACTTGAAAGTCGGGCTGGTTTGACAGTGCCAAGTGGCTCCTGCAAACTGACGTCCAGGATCAGGACGGGTGAGTTTGGTTTCTGCGGGGAAAGGCCTGAAGTTTGTCTTCAAACCCTGTGCCCTAATTGGCTGGCTGGTTCCTGGAATTCCATAATATGCAGGATGGTTCCCAGACCCAAGGTGGCACCAGTGCCAAGTCAGGCTGGTTTGACAATGCCATGTGGCTCCGGCAATCTGCCATTCAGAACCGGGGCAGGTGAGTGTTGTTTGTCCGGGTAAAGGGCCGAGGTTTGTGTTCAGGGCCTGTGGCCGGAAGTGGCCGGCTGCCTCCTGAAATTCTGCGATACGCCGGATGGTTCCCAGACCCAAGGTGGCACCACTTCAAAGTCGGGATGGTTTGACAGTGCCTAGTGGCTCCTGCAAACTGATGTCCAGAATCAGAACGGGTGAGTTTGGTTTCTGCGGGAAAAGGCCTGAAGTTTGTCTTCAAACCCTGTGCTCTAATTGGCCGGGTGGCTCTTGGAATTCCATGATATGCAGGATGGTTCCCAGACCCAAGCTGGCACCACTTGAAAGTCAGGCTGGTTTGACAATGCCAAGTGGCTCCTGCAACCTGCCATCCTATACCGGGTGAGGTGAGTTTGGTTTGTCCGGGAAAAAGGCCGAGGTTTATGTTCGGGGCCTGTGGCCAGCTGCCTCCTGACGTTCTGCAATACGCAGGATGGTTCCCAGACCCAAGCTGGCACCGCTTCAAAGTCGCAGTGGTTTAACAGTGATATGTGGCTCCTGCAATCTGCCCTGCTGAAGCAGGCCCAGTGCTCTTTTTTTTCCCCAGGGAAAAAGGCCAAGGTTGGTGTTCAGGGCCTGTGGCCTGGAGTTGCAGGCTGCCTCCTGAAATTCTGCGATACGCAGGATGGTTCCCAGACCGAAGCTGGCACCACTTGAAAGTCGGGCTGGTTTGACAGTGCCTAGTGGCTCCTGCAAACTGACGTCCAGAATCAGGATGGGTGAGTTTGGTTTCTGCGGGGAAAAGGCCTGAAGTTTGTCTTCAAACCCCGTGCTATAATTGGCCGGGTGGCTCCCGGAATTCCACGATATGCAGGATGGTTCCCAGACCCAAGATGGCACCACTTCCAAGACGGGCTGGTTTGACAGTGCCAAGTGGCTCCTGCAAACTGACGTCCAGAATCAGGACGGATGAGTTTGGTTTGTCCGGGAAAAGGGCTGAAGTTTGTCTTCAAACCCTGTGGCCTAATTGGCTCGCTGGCTCCTGGATTTCCATGATATGCAGGATGGTTCCCAGACCGAAGCTGGCACCACTTCAAAGTCGGGCTGGTTTGACAGTGCCAAGTGGCTCCTGCAACCTGACGTCCAGAATCAGGACGGATGAGTTTGGTTTGTCCGGGAAAAGGGCTGAAGTTTGTCTTCAAATCCTCTGCCCCAATTGGCCGGCTGGCTCCTGGAATTCCAGGAAATGCAGGATGGTTCCCAGACCAAAGCTGGCACCACTTCAAAGTCGGGCTGGTTTGACAGTGCCAAGTGGCTCCTGCAAACTGAAGTCCAGAATCCGGATGGGTGACTTTGGTTTCTGCGGGAAAAGGCCTGAAGTTTGTCTTCAAACCCTGTGGCCTAATTGGCCGGCTGGCTCTTGGAATTCCATGATATGCAGGATGGTTCCCAGACCCAAGGTGGCACCACTTCCAAGTCGGGCTGGTTTGACAGTGCCAAGTGGCTCCTGCAAACTGACGTCCAGAATCAGGATGGGTGACTTTGGTTTCTGCGGGAAAAGGCCTGAAGTTTGTCTTCAAACCCTCTGCCCCAATTGGCCGGCTGGCTCCTGGAATTCCATGATATGCAGGATGGTTCCCAGACCCAAGCTGGCACCACTTCAAAGTCGGGCTGGTTTGACAGTGCCAAGTGGCTCCTGCAAACTGACGTCCAGAATCGGATGGGTGAGTTTGGTTTCTGCGGGAAAAGGCCTGAAGTTTGTCTTCAAACCCTGTGCCCTAATTGGCCAGCTGGCTCCTGGAATTCCATGATATGCAGGATGGTTCCCAGACCCAAGCTGGCACCGCTTCAAAGTCGCAGTGTTTTAACAGTGCTATGTGGCTCCTGCCATCTGCCCTCCTGAAGCAGGCCCAGTGCTTTTTTTTTTTCCAGGGAAAAAGGCCAAGGTTGGTGTTCAGGGCCTGTGGCCTGGAGTGCCAGGCTGGCTCCTGGAATTCCATGATATGCAGGATGGTTCCCAGACCCAAGCTGGTCGCAGTCCCAAGTGTGGCTTCTTTGACAGTGCCAAGTGGCTGCTGCAATCTGCCGTCCTGTACCGGGCCAGGTGAGTTTGGTTTGCCAGGGAAAAGGGCCGAGGTTTGTGTCTGGTGGCCTGTGGCTGGAAGTGGCTGGCTGCCTCCTGAAGTTCTGCGATATGCAGGATGGTTCCCAGACCCAAGCTGGCACCACTTCAAAGTTGGGCTGGTTTGACAGTGCCAAGTGGCTGCTGCAACCTGATGTCCAGTACCGGGCAGGTGAAATTGGTTTGTCCGGGAAAAGGGCCGAGGTTGCTCTTCAAACCCTGTGGCCTAATTTGCCGGCTGGCTCCTGAAATTCCATGATATGCAGGATGGTTCCCAGACCCAAGCAGGCACCAGTGCCAAGGCAGGCTGGTTTAACAGTACCAAGTGGCTCCTGCAATCTCCCATCTAGAACCAGGCCAGGTGAGGTTTTTTTGCCAGGGAAAAGGGCCGAGGTTGGTGTTCACAGCCTGTGGTCTGGAGGGGCAGCCTGGCTCCTGAAATTCCATGATTCGCAGGATTATTCCCAGACCCAAGCTGGCACCACTTGAAAGTTGGGCTGGTTTGACAGTGCCAAGTGGCTCCTGTACCTTGCTGTCCAGTACCGGGCCAGGTGAGTTTGGTTTGTGCGGGAAAAAGGCTGAGGTTTGTCTTCAAACCCTGTGGCCTAATTGGCCGGCTGGCTCCTGGAATTCCATGATATGCAGGATGGTTCCCAGACCCAAGCTGGTCCAGTCCCAAGTGTGGCTTCTTTGACAGTGCCAAGTGGCTCCTGCAATCTGCCGTCCTGTACCGGGCCAGGTGAGTTTGGTTTGCCAGGGAAAAGGGCCGAGGTTTGTGTCTGGTGGCCTGTGGCTGGAAGTGGCTGGCTGCCTCCTGAAGTTCTGCGATATGCAGGATGGTTTCCCAGACCCAAGCTGGCACCACTTCAAAGTCGCACTGGTTTAACAGTGATATGTGGCTCCTGCAATCTGCCCCCCTGAAGCAGGCCCAGTGCTTTTTTTTTTCCCAGGGAAAAGGCCCGAGGTCTGTGTTTGTGGCCTTGTGGCCTGGAGTGGCAGGCTGGCTCCTGAAATTGCATGGCACGCAGGATGGTTCCCCGGCCCAAGCTGGCACCAGTCCCAAGTTTGGCTGCTTTGACAGTGCCAAGGGGCTCCTACATTCTCCCATCTAGAACTAGGCAAGGTGAGGGGTTTTTTTCCCAGGGAAAAGGGCGGAGGTTGGTGTTCACGGCCTGTGGTCAGGGGTGCCAGGCTGGCTCCTGAAATTCCATGATTCGCAGGATTGTTCCCAAACCCAAGCTGGCACCACTTCAAAGTCGGGCTGGTTTGACAGTGCCAAGTGGCTCCTGCAACCTGACGTCCAGAATCAGGACGGATGAGTTTGGTTTCTGCGGGAAAAGGGCTGAAGTTTGTCTTCAAACCCTGTGGCCTAATTGGCCGGCTGGCTCCTGGATTTCCATGATATGCAGGATGGTTCCCAGACCCAAGCTGGCACCACTTCAAAGTCGGGCTGGTTTGACAGTGCCAAGTGGCTCCTGCAAACTGACGTCCAGAATCAGGATGGGTGACTTTGGTTTCTGCGGGAAAAGGCCTGAAGTTTGTCTTCAAACCCTGTGGCCTAATTGGCCGGCTGGCTTCTGGAATTCCATGATATGCAGGATGGTTCCCAGACCCAAGCTGGCACCACTTCAAAGTCGGGCTGGTTTGACAGTGCCAAGTGGCTCCTGCAACCTGACGTCCAGAATCAGGATGGATGAGTTTGGTTTGTCCGGGAAAAGGGCTGAAGTTTGTCTTCAAACCCTCTGCCCCAATTGGCCGGCTGGCTCCTGGAATTCCATGATATGCAGGATGGTTCCCAGACCCAAGCTGGCACCACTTCAAAGTCGGGCTGGTTTGACAGTGCCAAGTGGCTCCTGCAAACTGACGTCCAGAATCAGGATGGGTGACTTTGGTTTCTGCGGGAAAAGGCCTGAAGTTTGTCTTCAAACCCTGTGCCCCAATTGGCCGGCTGGCTCCTGGAATTCCATGATATGCAGGATGGTTCCCAGACCCAAGCTGGCACCACTTCAAAGTCGGGCTGGTTTGACAGTGCCAAGTGGCTCCTGCAAACTGACGTCCAGAATCAGGATGGGTGACTTTGGTTTCTGCGGGAAAAGGCCTGAAGTTTGTCTTCAAACCCTGTGCCCTAATTGGCCAGCTGGCTCCTGGAATTCCATGATATGCAGGATGGTTCCCAGACCCAAGCTGGCACCGCTTCAAAGTTGCAGTGGTTTAACAGTGCTATGTGGCTCCTGCCATCTGCCTTCCTGAAGCAGGCCCAGTGCTTTTTTTTTTCCAGGGAAAAAGGACAAGGTTGGTGTTCAGGGCCTGTGGCCTGGAGTGCCAGGCTGGCTCCTGGAATTCCATGATATGCAGGATGGTTCCCAGACCCAAGCTGGCCGCAGTCCCAAGTGTGGCTTCTTTGACAGTGCCAAGTGGCTGCTGCAATCTGCCGTCCTGTACCGGGCCA
This sequence comes from Calcarius lapponicus, assembly GCA_039654755.1. NCBI lineage: Eukaryota > Metazoa > Chordata > Aves > Passeriformes > Fringillidae > Calcarius > Calcarius lapponicus. The sequence goes on along the minus strand of JBBFKN010000091.1, from coordinate 140,058 downwards.
GGTGAGTTTGGTTTGCCAGGGAAAAGGGTCGAGGTTTGTGTCTGGTGGCCTGTGGCTGGAAGTGGCTGGCTGCCTCCTGAAGTTCTGCGATATGCAGGATGGTTCCCAGACCCAAGCTGGCACCACTTCAAAGTTGGGCTGGTTTGACAGTGCCAAGTGGCTGCTGCAACCTGATGTCCAGTACCGGGCCAGGTGAAATTGGTTTGTCCGGGAAAAGGGCCGAGGTTGCTCTTCAAACCCTGTGGCCTAATTTGCCGGCTGGCTCCTGAAATTCCATGATATGCAGGATGGTTCCCAGACCCAAGCAGGCACCAGTGCCAAGGCAGGCTGGTTTAACAGTACCAAGTGGCTCCTGCAATCTCCCATCTAGAACCAGGCCAGGTGAGGTTTTTTTGCCAGGGAAAAGGGCCGAGGTTGGTGTTCACAGCCTGTGGTCTGGAGGGGCAGCCTGGCTCCTGAAATTCCATGATTCGCAGGATTATTCCCAGACCCAAGCTGGCACCACTTGAAAGTTGGGCTGGTTTGACAGTGCCAAGTGGCTCCTGTACCTTGCTGTCCAGTACCGGGCCAGGTGAGTTTGGTTTGTGCGGGAAAAAGGCTGAGGTTTGTCTTCAAACCCTGTGGCATAATTGGCCGGCTGGCTCCTGGAATTCCATGATATGCAGGATGGTTCCCAGACCCAAGCTGGTCGCAGACCCAAGTGTGGCTTCTTTGACAGTGCCAAGTGGCTCCTGCAATCTGCCGTCCTGTACCGGGCCAGGTGAGTTTGGTTTGCCAGGGAAAAGGGCCGAGGTTTGTGTCTGGTGGCCTGTGGCTGGAAGTGGCTGGCTGCCTCCTGAAGTTCTGCGATATGCAGGATGGTTCCCAGACCCAAGCTGGCACCACTTCAAAGTCGCACTGGTTTAACAGTGATATGTGGCTCCTGCAATCTGCCCCCCTGAAGCAGGCCCAGTGCTTTTTTTTTCCCAGGGAAAAGGCCCGAGGTCTGTGTTCGTGGCCTTGTGGCCTGGAGTGGCAGGCTGGCTCCTGAAATTGCATGGCACGCAGGATGGTTCCCCGGCCCAAGCTGGCACCAGTCCCAAGTTTGGCTGCTTTGACAGTGCCAAGTGGCTCCTACATTCTCCCATCTAGAACTAGGCAAGGTGAGGGGTTTTTTTCCCAGGGAAAAGGGCGGAGGTTGGTGTTCACGGCCTGTGGTCAGGAGTGCCAGGCTGGCTCCTGAAATTCCATGATTCGCAGGATTGTTCCCAGACCCAAGCTGGCACCACTTCAAAGTCGGGCTGGTTTGACAGTGCCAAGTGGCTCCTGCAACCTGACGTCCAGAATCAGGACGGATGAGTTTGGTTTGTCCGGGAAAAGGGCTGAAGTTTGTCTTCAAACCCTGTGGCCTAATTGGACGGCTGGCTCCTGGATTTCCATGATATGCAGGATGGTTCCCAGACCCAAGCTGGCACCACTTCAAAGTCGGGCTGGTTTGACAGTGCCAAGTGGCTCCTGCAAACTGACGTCCAGAATCAGGATGGGTGACTTTGGTTTCTGCGGGAAAAGGCCTGAAGTTTGTCTTCAAACCCTGTGGCCTAATTGGCCGGCTGGCTTCTGGAATTCCATGATATGCAGGATGGTTCCCAGACCCAAGCTGGCACCACTTCAAAGTCGGGCTGGTTTGACAGTGCCAAGTGGCTCCTGCAACCTGACGTCCAGAATCAGGACGGATGAGTTTGGTTTGTCCGGGAAAAGGCCTGAAGTTTTTCTTCAAACCCTGTGCCCCAATTGGCCGGCTGGCTCCTTAAATTCCATGATATGCAGGATGGTTCCCAGACCCAAGCTGGCACCACTTCAAAGTCGGGCTGGTTTGACAGTGCCAAGTGGCTCCTGCAACCTGACGTCCAGAATCAGGACGGATGAGTTTGGTTTGTCCGGGAAAAGGGCTGAAGTTTTTCTTCAAACCCTGTGCCCCAATCGGCCGGCTGGCTCCTGAAATTCCATGATATGCAGGATGGTTCCCAGACCCAAGCTGGCCGCAGTCCCAAGTGTGGCTTCTTTGACAGTGCCAAGTGGCTGCTGCAATCTGCCGTCCTGTACCGGGCCAGGTGACTTTGGTTTGCCAGGGAAAAGGGTCGAGGTTTGTGTCTGGTGGCCTGTGGCTGGAAGTGGCTGGCTGCCTCCTGAAGTTCTGCGATATGCAGGATGGTTCCCAGACCCAAGCTGGCACCACTTCAAAGTCGGGCTGGTTTGACAGTGCCAAGTGGCTCCTGCAAACTGACGTCCAGAATCAGGATGGGTGACTTTGGTTTCTGCGGGAAAAGTCCTGAAGTTTGTCTTCAAACCCTCTGCCCCAATTGGCCGGCTGGCTCCTGGAATTCCATGATATGCAGGATGGTTCCCAGACCCAAGGTGGCACCAGTGCCAAGTCGGGCTGCTTTGACAGTGCCAAGTGGCTCCTGCAAACTGACGTCCAGATCAGGATGGGTGACTTTGGTTTCTGCGGGAAAAGGCCTGAAGTTTGTCTTCAAACCCTGTGGCCTAATTGGCCGGCTGGCTTCTGGAATTCCATGATATGCAGGATGGTTCCCAGACCAAAGCCGGCACCACTTCAAAGTCGGGCTGGCTTGACAGTGCCAAGTGGCTGCTGCAATCTGATGTCCAGTACAGGGCCAGGTGAAATTGGTTTGTCCGGGAAAAGGGCTGAAGTTTTTCTTCAAACCCTGTGCCCCAATTGGCCGGCTGGCTCCTGAAATTCCATGATATGCAGGATGGTTCCCAGACCCAAGCTGGCCGCAGTCCCAAGTGTGGCTTCTTTGACAGTGCCAAGTGGCTGCTGCAATCTGCCGTCCTGTACCGGGCCAGGTGAGTTTGGTTTGCCAGGGAAAAGGGTCGAGGTTTGTGTCTGGTGGCCTGTGGCTGGAAGTGGCTGGCTGCCTCCTGAAGTTCTGCGATATGCAGGATGGTTCCCAGACCCAAGCTGGCACCACTTCAAAGTCGGGCTGGTTTGACAGTGCCAAGTGGCTCCTGCAAACTGACGTCCAGAATCAGGATGGGTGACTTTGGTTTCTGTGGGAAAAGGCCTGAAGTTTGTCTTCAAACCCTCTGCCCCAATTGGCCGGCTGGCTCCTGGAATTCCATGATATGCAGGATGGTTCCCAGACCCAAGGTGGCACCAGTGCCAAGTCGGGCTGGTTTGACAGTGCCAAGTGGCTCCTGCAAACTGACGTCCAGGATCCGGATGGGTGACTTTGGTTTCTGCAGGAAAACACCTGAAGTTTGTCTTCAAACCCTCTGACCCAATTGGCCGGCTGGCTCCTGGAATTCCATGATATGCAGGATGGTTCCCAGACCCAAGCTGGCACCACTTCAAAGTTGGGCTGGTTTGACAGTGCCAAGTGGCTCCTGTACCTTGCTGTCCAGTACCCGGGCCAGGTGAGTTTGGTTTGTGCGGGAAAAAGGCTGAGGTTTGTCTTCAAACCCTGTGGCATAATTGGCCGGCTGGCTCCTGGAATTCCATGATATGCAGGATGGTTCCCAGACCCAAGCTGGTCGCAGACCCAAGTGTGGCTTCTTTGACAGTGCCAAGTGGCTCCTGCAATCTGCCGTCCTGTACCGGGCCAGGTGAGTTTGGTTTGCCAGGGAAAAGGGCCGAGGTTTGTGTCTGGTGGCCTGTGGCTGGAAGTGGCTGGCTGCCTCCTGAAGTTCTGCGATATGCAGGATGGTTCCCAGACCCAAGCTGGCACCACTTCAAAGTCGCACTGGTTTAACAGTGATATGTGGCTCCTGCAATCTGCCCCCCTGAAGCAGGCCCAGTGCTTTTTTTTTCCCAGGGAAAAGGCCCGAGGTCTGTGTTCGTGGCCTTGTGGCCTGGAGTGGCAGGCTGGCTCCTGAAATTGCATGGCACGCAGGATGGTTCCCCGGCCCAAGCTGGCACCAGTCCCAAGTTTGGCTGCTTTGACAGTGCCAAGTGGCTCCTACATTCTCCCATCTAGAACTAGGCAAGGTGAGGGGTTTTTTTCCCAGGGAAAAGGGCGGAGGTTGGTGTTCACGGCCTGTGGTCAGGAGTGCCAGGCTGGCTCCTGAAATTCCATGATTCGCAGGATTGTTCCCAGACCCAAGCTGGCACCACTTCAAAGTCGGGCTGGTTTGACAGTGCCAAGTGGCTCCTGCAACCTGACGTCCAGAATCAGGACGGATGAGTTTGGTTTGTCCGGGAAAAGGGCTGAAGTTTGTCTTCAAACCCTGTGGCCTAATTGGACGGCTGGCTCCTGGATTTCCATGATATGCAGGATGGTTCCCAGACCCAAGCTGGCACCACTTCAAAGTCGGGCTGGTTTGACAGTGCCAAGTGGCTCCTGCAAACTGACGTCCAGAATCAGGATGGGTGACTTTGGTTTCTGCGGGAAAAGGCCTGAAGTTTGTCTTCAAACCCTGTGGCCTAATTGGCCGGCTGGCTTCTGGAATTCCATGATATGCAGGATGGTTCCCAGACCCAAGCTGGCACCACTTCAAAGTCGGGCTGGTTTGACAGTGCCAAGTGGCTCCTGCAACCTGACGTCCAGAATCAGGACGGATGAGTTTGGTTTGTCCGGGAAAAGGCCTGAAGTTTTTCTTCAAACCCTGTGCCCCAATTGGCCGGCTGGCTCCTTAAATTCCATGATATGCAGGATGGTTCCCAGACCCAAGCTGGCACCACTTCAAAGTCGGGCTGGTTTGACAGTGCCAAGTGGCTCCTGCAACCTGACGTCCAGAATCAGGACGGATGAGTTTGGTTTGTCCGGGAAAAGGGCTGAAGTTTTTCTTCAAACCCTGTGCCCCAATCGGCCGGCTGGCTCCTGAAATTCCATGATATGCAGGATGGTTCCCAGACCCAAGCTGGCCGCAGTCCCAAGTGTGGCTTCTTTGACAGTGCCAAGTGGCTGCTGCAATCTGCCGTCCTGTACCGGGCCAGGTGACTTTGGTTTGCCAGGGAAAAGGGTCGAGGTTTGTGTCTGGTGGCCTGTGGCTGGAAGTGGCTGGCTGCCTCCTGAAGTTCTGCGATATGCAGGATGGTTCCCAGACCCAAGCTGGCACCACTTCAAAGTCGGGCTGGTTTGACAGTGCCAAGTGGCTCCTGCAAACTGACGTCCAGAATCAGGATGGGTGACTTTGGTTTCTGCGGGAAAAGTCCTGAAGTTTGTCTTCAAACCCTCTGCCCCAATTGGCCGGCTGGCTCCTGGAATTCCATGATATGCAGGATGGTTCCCAGACCCAAGGTGGCACCAGTGCCAAGTCGGGCTGCTTTGACAGTGCCAAGTGGCTCCTGCAAACTGACGTCCAGATCAGGATGGGTGACTTTGGTTTCTGCGGGAAAAGGCCTGAAGTTTGTCTTCAAACCCTGTGGCCTAATTGGCCGGCTGGCTTCTGGAATTCCATGATATGCAGGATGGTTCCCAGACCAAAGCCGGCACCACTTCAAAGTCGGGCTGGCTTGACAGTGCCAAGTGGCTGCTGCAATCTGATGTCCAGTACAGGGCCAGGTGAAATTGGTTTGTCCGGGAAAAGGGCTGAAGTTTTTCTTCAAACCCTGTGCCCCAATTGGCCGGCTGGCTCCTGAAATTCCATGATATGCAGGATGGTTCCCAGACCCAAGCTGGCCGCAGTCCCAAGTGTGGCTTCTTTGACAGTGCCAAGTGGCTGCTGCAATCTGCCGTCCTGTACCGGGCCAGGTGAGTTTGGTTTGCCAGGGAAAAGGGTCGAGGTTTGTGTCTGGTGGCCTGTGGCTGGAAGTGGCTGGCTGCCTCCTGAAGTTCTGCGATATGCAGGATGGTTCCCAGACCCAAGCTGGCACCACTTCAAAGTCGGGCTGGTTTGACAGTGCCAAGTGGCTCCTGCAAACTGACGTCCAGAATCAGGATGGGTGACTTTGGTTTCTGTGGGAAAAGGCCTGAAGTTTGTCTTCAAACCCTCTGCCCCAATTGGCCGGCTGGCTCCTGGAATTCCATGATATGCAGGATGGTTCCCAGACCCAAGGTGGCACCAGTGCCAAGTCGGGCTGGTTTGACAGTGCCAAGTGGCTCCTGCAAACTGACGTCCAGGATCCGGATGGGTGACTTTGGTTTCTGCAGGAAAACACCTGAAGTTTGTCTTCAAACCCTCTGCCCCAATTGGCCGGCTGGCTCCTGGAATTCCATGATATGCAGGATGGTTCCCAGACCCAAGCTGGCACCACTTCAAAGTTGGGCTGGTTTGACAGTGCCAAGTGGCTCCCGCAAACTGACGTCCAGAATCCGGATGGGTGACATTGGTTTCTGCGGGAAAAGGCCTGAAGTTTCTCTTCAAACCCTGTGCCCTAATTGGCCGGCTGGCTCCTGGAATTCCATGATATGCAGGATGGTTCCCAGACCCAAGCTGGCTGCAGTCCCAAGTGTGGCTTCTTTGACAGTGCCAAGTGGCTGCTGCAATCTGCCGTCCTGTACCGGGCCAGGTGAGTTTGGTTTGCCAGGGAAAAGGGTCGAGGTTTGTGTCTGGTGGCCTGTGGCTGGAAGTGGCTGGCTGCCTCCTGAGGTTCTGCGATATGCAGGATGTTTCCCAGACCCAAGCTGGCACCACTTCAAAGTTGGGCTGGTTTGACAGTGCCAAGTGGCTGCTGCAATCTGATGTCCAGTACAGGGCCAGGTGAAATTGGTTTGTCCAGGAAAAGGGCCGAGGTTTCTCTTCAAACCCTGTGGCCTAATTTGCCGGCTGGCTCCTGAAATTCCATGATATGCAGGATAGTTCCCAGACCCAAGCAGGCACCAGTGCCAAGGCAGGCTGGTTTAACAGTACCAAGTGGCTCCTGCAATCTCCCATCTAGAACCAGGACAGGTGAGGTTTTTTTGCCAGGGAAAAGGGCCGAGGTTGGTGTTCACAGCCTGTGGTCTGGAGGGGCAGCCTGGCTCCTGAAATTCCATGATTCGCAGGATTATTCCCAGACCCAAGCTGGCACCACTTCAAAGTCGGGCTGGTTTGACAGTGCCAAGTGGCTCCTGTACCTTGCTGTCCAGTACCGGGCCAGGTGAGTTTGGTTTGTGCGGGAAAAAGGCTGAGGTTTGTCTTCAAACCCTGTGGCCTAATTGGCCGGCTGGCTCCTGGAATTCCATGATATGCAGGATGGTTCCCAGACCCAAGCTGGCCGCAGTCCCAAGTGTGGCTTCTTTGACAGTGCCAAGTGGCTGCTGCAATCTGCCGTCCTGTACCGGGCCAGGTGAGTTTGGTTTGCCAGGGAAAAGGGTCGAGGTTTGTGTCTGGTGGCCTGTGGCTGGAAGTGGCTGGCTGCCTCCTGAAGTTCTGCGATATGCAGGATGGTTCCCAGACCCAAGCTGGCACCACTTCAAAGTCGGGCTGGTTTGACAGTGCCAAGTGGCTCCTGCAAACTGACGTCCAGAATCAGGATGGGTGACTTTGGTTTCTGTGGGAAAAGGCCTGAAGTTTGTCTTCAAACCCTCTGCCCCAATTGGCCGGCTGGCTCCTGGAATTCCATGATATGCAGGATGGTTCCCAGACCCAAGCTGGCACCACTTCAAAGTCGGGCTGGTTTGACAGTGCCAAGTGGCTCCTGCAAACTGACGTCCAGAATCCGGATGGGTGACTTTGGTTTCTGCGGGAAAAGGCCTGAAGTTTCTCTTCAAACCCTGTGGCCTAATTGGCCGGCTGGCTCCTGGAATTCCATGATATGCAGGATGGTTCACAGACCCAAGGTGGCACCACTTCAAAGTCGGGCTGGTTTGACAGTGCCAAGTGGCTCCTGCAACCTGCCATCCTGTACCGGGCCAGGTGAGTTTGGTTTGTCCGGGAGAAAGGCCGAGCTTTATGTTCGGGGCCTGTGGCCGGCTGCCTCCTGAAGTTCTGCAATACGCAGGATGGTTCCCAGACCCAAGCTGGCACCGCTTCAAAGTCGCAGTGGTTTAACAGTGCTATGTGGCTCCTGCCATCTGCCCTCCTGAAGCAGGCCCAGTGCTTTTGTTTTTCCAGGGAAAAAGGCCAAGGTTGGTGTTCAGGGCCTGTGGCCTGGAGTGCCAGGCTGGCTCCTGGAATTCCATGATATGCAGGATGGTTCCCAGACCCAAGCTGGCCGCAGTCCCAAGTGTGGCTTCTTTGACAGTGCCAAGTGGCTGCTGCAATCTGCTGTCCTGTACCGGGCCAGGTGAGTTTGGTTTGCCAGGGAAAAGGGTCGAGGTTTGTGTCTGGTGGCCTGTGGCTGGAAGTGGCTGGCTGCCTCCTGAAGTTCTGCGATATGCAGGATGGTTCCCAGACCCAAGCTGGCACCACTTCAAAGTTGGGCTGGTTTGACAGTGCCAAGTGGCTGCTGCAACCTGATGTCCAGTACCGGGCCAGGTGAAATTGGTTTGTCCGGGAAAAGGGCCGAGGTTGCTCTTCAAACCCTGTGGCCTAATTTGCCGGCTGGCTCCTGAAATTCCATGATATGCAGGATGGTTCCCAGACCCAAGCAGGCACCAGTGCCAAGGCAGGCTGGTTTAACAGTGCCAAGTGGCTCCTGCAATCTCCCATCTAGAACCAGGCCAGGTGAGGTTTTTTTGCCAGGGAAAAGGGCCGAGGTTGGTGTTCACAGCCTGTGGTCTGGAGGGGCAGCCTGGCTCCTGAAATTCCATGATTCGCAGGATTATTCCCAGACCCAAGCTGGCACCACTTGAAAGTTGGGCTAGTTTGACAGTGACAAGTGGCTCCTGTACCTTGCTGTCCAGTACCGGGCCAGGTGAGTTTGGTTTGTGCGGGAAAAAGGCTGAGGTTTGTCTTCAAACCCTGTGGCCTAATTGGCCGGCTGGCTCCTGGAATTCCATGATATGCAGGATGGTTCCCAGACCCAAGCTGGTCGCAGTCCCAAGTGTGGCTTCTTTGACAGTGCCAAGTGGCTCCTGCAACCTGCCGTCCTGTACCGGGCCAGGTGAGTTTGGTTTACCAGTGAAAAGGGCTGAGGTTTGTGTCTGGTGGCCTGTGGCTGGAAGTGGCTGGCTGCCTCCTGAAGCTCTGCGATAGGCAGGATGGTTCCCAGAACCAAGCTGGCACCACTTGAAAGCCAGGCTGGTTTGACAGTGCCAAGTGTCTCCTGAATCCTGACGTCCAGAATCAGGATGGGTGACTTTGGTTTCTGCGGGAAAAGGCCTGAAGTTTGTCTTCAAACCCTCTGCCCTAATTGGCCAGCTGGCTCCTGGAATTCCATGATATGCAGGATGGTTCCCAGACCCAAGCTGGCCACAGTCCCAAGTGTGGCTTCTTGGACAGTGCCAAGTGGCTGCTGCAATCTGCCGTCCTGTACCGGGCCAGGTGAGTTTGGTTTGCCAGGGAAAAGGGCCGAGGTTTGTGTCTGGTGGCCTGTGGCTGGAAGTGGCTGGCTGCCTCCTGAAGTTCTGCGATATGCAGGATGGTTCCCAGACCCAAGCTGGCACCACTTCAAAGTCGGGCTGGTTTGACAGTGCCAAGTGGCTCCTGCAAACTGACGTCCAGAATCAGGATGGGTGACTTTGGTTTCTGTGGGAAAAGGCCTGAAGTTTGTCTTCAAACCCTCTGCCCCAATTGGCCGGCTGGCTCCTGGAATTCCATGATTCGCAGGATTGTTCCCAGACCCAAGCTGGCACCACTTCAAAGTCGGGCTGGTTTGACAGTGCCAAGTGGCTCCTGTACCTTGCTGTCCAGTACCGGGCCAGGTGAGTTTGGTTTGTGCGGGAAAAAGGCTGAGGTTTGTCTTCAAACCCTGTGGCCTAATTGGCCGGCTGGCTCCTGGAATTCCATGATATGCAGGATGGTTCCCAGACCCAAGCTGGCCGCAGTCCCAAGTGTGGCTTCTTTGACAGTGCCAAGTGGCTGCTGCAATCTGCCGTCCTGTACCGGGCCAGGTGAGTTTGGTTTGCCAGGGAAAAGGGTCGAGGTTTGTGTCTGGTGGCCTGTGGCTGGAAGTGGCTGGCTGCCTCCTGAAGTTCTGCGATATGCAGGATGGTTCCCAGACCCAAGCTGGCACCACTTCAAAGTCGGGCTGGTTTGACAGTGCCAAGTGGCTCCTGCAAACTGACGTCCAGAATCAGGATGGGTGACTTTGGTTTCTGCAGGAAAAGGCCTGAAGTTTGTCTTCAAACCCTCTGCCCCAATTGGCCGGCTGGCTCCTGGAATTCCATGATATGCAGGATGGTTCCCAGACCCAAGCTGGCACCACTTCAAAGTCGGGCTGGTTTGACAGTGCCAAGTGGCTCCTGCAACCTGCCATCCTGTACCGGGCCAGGTGAGTTTGGTTTGTCCGGGAGAAAGGCCGAGCTTTATGTTCGGGGCCTGTGGCCGGCTGCCTCCTGAAGTTCTGCAATACGCAGGATGGTTCCCAGACCCAAGCTGGCACCGCTTCAAAGTCGCAGTGGTTTAACAGTGCTATGTGGCTCCTGCCATCTGCCCTCCTGAAGCAGGCCCAGTGCTTTTGTTTTTCCAGGGAAAAAGGCCAAGGTTGGTGTTCAGGGCCTGTGGCCTGGAGTGCCAGGCTGGCTCCTGGAATTCCATGATATGCAGGATGGTTCCCAGACCCAAGCTGGCCGCAGTCCCAAGTGTGGCTTCTTTGACAGTGCCAAGTGGCTGCTGCAATCTGCTGTCCTGTACCGGGCCAGGTGAGTTTGGTTTGCCAGGGAAAAGGGTCGAGGTTTGTGTCTGGTGGCCTGTGGCTGGAAGTGGCTGGCTGCCTCCTGAAGTTCTGCGATACGCAGGATGGTTCCCAGACCCAAGCTGGCACCACTTCAAAGTTGGGCTGGTTTGACAGTGCCAAGTGGCTGCTGCAACCTGATGTCCAGTACCGGGCCAGGTGAAATTTGTTTGTCCGGGAAAAGGGCCGAGGTTGCTCTTCAAACCCTGTGGCCTAATTTGCCGGCTGGCTCCTGAAATTCCATGATATGCAGGATGGTTCCCAGACCCAAGCAGGCACCAGTGCCAAGGCAGGCTGGTTTAACAGTGCCAAGTGGCTCCTGCAATCTCCCATCTAGAACCAGGCCAGGTGAGGTTTTTTTGCCAGGGAAAAGGGCCGAGGTTGGTGTTCACAGCCTGTGGTCTGGAGGGGCAGCCTGGCTCCTGAAATTCCATGATTCGCAGGATTATTCCCAGACCCAAGCTGGCACCACTTGAAAGTTGGGCTAGTTTGACAGTGACAAGTGGCTCCTGTACCTTGCTGTCCAGTACCGGGCCAGGTGAGTTTGGTTTGTGCGGGAAAAAGGCTGAGGTTTGTCTTCAAACCCTGTGGCCTAATTGGCCGGCTGGCTCCTGGAATTCCATGATATGCAGGATGGTTCCCAGACCCAAGCTGGTCGCAGTCCCAAGTGTGGCTTCTTTGACAGTGCCAAGTGGCTCCTGCAACCTGCCGTCCTGTACCGGGCCAGGTGAGTTTGGTTTACCAGTGAAAAGTGCTGAGGTTTGTGTCTGGTGGCCTGTGGCTGGAAGTGGCTGGCTGCCTCCTGAAGCTCTGCGATAGGCAGGATGGTTCCCAGAACCAAGCTGGCACCACTTGAAAGCCAGGCTGGTTTGACAGTGCCAAGTGTCTCCTGAATCCTGACGTCCAGAATCAGGATGGGTGACTTTGGTTTCTGCGGGAAAAGGCCTGAAGTTTGTCTTCAAACCCTCTGCCCTAATTGGCCAGCTGGCTCCTGGAATTCCATGATATGCAGGATGGTTCCCAGACCCAAGCTGGCCACAGTCCCAAGTGTGGCTTCTTGGACAGTGCCAAGTGGCTGCTGCAATCTGCCGTCCTGTACCGGGCCAGGTGAGTTTGGTTTGCCAGGGAAAAGGGCCGAGGTTTGTGTCTGGTGGCCTGTGGCTGGAAGTGGCTGGCTGCCTCCTGAAGTTCTGCGATATGCAGGATGGTTCCCAGACCCAAGCTGGCACCACTTCAAAGTCGGGCTGGTTTGACAGTGCCAAGTGGCTCCTGCAAACTGACGTCCAGAATCAGGATGGGTGACTTTGGTTTCTGTGGGAAAAGGCCTGAAGTTTGTCTTCAAACCCTCTGCCCCAATTGGCCGGCTGGCTCCTGGAATTCCATGATATGCAGGATGTTTCCCAGACCCAAGCTGGCACCACTTCAAAGTTGGGCTGGTTTGACAGTGCCAAGTGGCTGCTGCAACCTGATGTCCAGTACAGGGCCAGGTGAAATTGCTTTGTCCGGGAAAAGGGCCGAGGTTGCTCTTCAAACCCTGTGGCCTAATTTGCCAGCTGGCTCCTGAAATTCCATGATATGCAGGATGGTTCCCAGACCCAAGCAGGCACCAGTGCCAAGGCAGGCTGGTTTAACAGTACCAAGTGGCTCCTGCAATCTCCCATCTAGAACCAGGCCAGGTGAGGTTTTTTTGCCAGGGAAAAGGGCCGAGGTTGGTGTTCACAGCCTGTGGTCTGGAGGGGCAGCCTGGCTCCTGAAATTCCATGATTCGCAGGATTATTCCCAGACCCAAGCTGGCACCACTTCAAAGTTGGGCTGGTTTGACAGTGCCAAGTGGCTCCTGTACCTTGCTGTCCAGTACCGGGCCAGGTGAGTTTGGTTTGTGCGGGAAAAAGGCTGAGGTTTGTCTTCAAACCCTGTGGCCTAATTGGCCGGCTGGCTCCTGGAATTCCATGATATGCAGGATGGTTCCCAGACCCAAGCTGGTCGCAGTCCCAAGTGTGGCTTCTTTGACAGTGCCAAGTGGCTCCTGCAACCTGACGTCCTGTACCGGGCCAGGTGAGTTTGGTTTACCAGGGAAAATGGCTGAGGTTTGTATCTGGTGGCCTGTGGCTGGAAGTGGCTGGCTGCCTCCTGAAGTTCTGCGATACGCAGGATGGTTCCCAGACCCAAGCTGGCACCACTTCAAAGTTGGGCTGGTTTGACAGTGCCAAGTGGCTCCTGCAAACTGACGTCCAGAATCAGGAAGGGTGACTTTGGTTTCTGCGGTAAAACACCTGAAGTTTGTCTTCAAACCCTCTGCCCCAATTGGCCGGCTGGCTCCTGGAATTCCATGATATGCAGGATGGTTCCCAGACCAAAGCTGGCACCACTTGAACGTCGGGCTGGCTTGACAGTGCCAAGTGGCTCCTGCAAACTGACGTCCAGAATCCGGATGGGTGACTTTGGTTTCTGCGGGAAAAGGCCTGAAGTTTCTCTTCAAACCCTATGCCCTAATTGGCCGGCTGGCTCCTGGAATTCCATGATATGCAGGATGGTTCACAGACCCAAGGTGGCACCACTTCAAAGTCGGGCTGGTTTGACAGTGCCAAGTGGCTCCTGCAACCTGCCATCCTGCACCAGGCCAGGTGAGTTTGGTTTGTCCGGGAAAAAGGCTGAGCTTTATGTTCGGGGCCTGTGGCCGGCTGCCTCCTGAAGTTCTGCAATACGCAGGATGGTTCCCAGACCCAAGCTGGCACCGCTTCAAAGTCGCAGTGGTTTAACAGTGCTATGTGGCTCCTGCCATCTGCCCTCCTGAAGCAGGCCCAGTGCTTTTGTTTTTCCGGGAAAAAGGCCAAGGTTGGTGTTCAGGGCCTGTGGCCTGGAGTGCCAGGCTGGCTCCTGGAATTCCATGATATGCAGGATGGTTCCCAGACCCAAGCTGGCCGCAGTCCCAAGTGTGGCTTCTTTGACAGTGCCAAGTGGCTGCTGCAATCTGCCGTCCTGTACCGGGCCAGGTGAGTTTGGTTTGCCAGGGAAAAGGGCCGAGGTTTGTGTCTGGTGGCCTGTGGCTGGAAGTGGCTGGCTGCCTCCTGAAGTTCTGCGATATGCAGGATGGTTCCCAGACCCAAGCTGGCACCACTTCAAAGTTGGGCTGGTTTGACAGTGCCAAGTGGCTGCTGCAACCTGATGTCCAGTACAGGGCCAGGTGAAATTGGTTTGTCCGGGAAAAGGGCCGAGGTTGCTCTTCAAACCCTGTGGCCTAATTTGCCGGCTGGCTCCTGAAATTCCATGATATGCAGGATGGTTCCCAGACCCAAGCAGGCACCAGTGCCAAGGCAGGCTGGTTTAACAGTACCAAGTGGCTCCTGCAATCTCCCATCTAGAACCAGGCCAGGTGAGGTTTTTTTGCCAGGGAAAAGGGCCGAGGTTGGTGTTCACAGCCTGTGGTCTGGAGGGGCAGCCTGGCTCCTGAAATTCCATGATTCGCAGGATTATTCCCAGACCCAAGCTGGCACCACTTCAAAGTTGGGCTAGTTTGACAGTGCCAAGTGGCTCCTGTACCTTGCTGTCCAGTACCGGGCCAGGTGAGTTTGGTTTGTGCGGGAAAAGGGCTGAGGTTTGTCTTCAAACCCTGTGGCCTAATTTGCCGGCTGGCTCCTGGAATTCCATGATATGCAGGATGGTTCCCAGACCCAAGCTGGTCGCAGTCCCAAGTGTGGCTTCTTTGACAGTGCCAAGTGGCTCCTGCAACCTGACGTCCTGTACCGGGCCAGGTGAGTTTGGTTTACAAGTGAAAAGTGCTGAGGTTTGTGTCTGGTGGCCTGTGGCTGGAAGTGGCTGGCTGCCTCCTGAAGTTCTGCGATACGCAGGATGGTTCCCAGACCCAAGCTGGCACCACTTGAAAGTCAGGCTGGTTTGACAGTGCCAAGTGGCTCCTGCATCCTGACGTCCAGAATCAGGATGGGTGAGTTTGGTTTCTGCTGGAAAAGGCCTGAAGTTTGGCTTCACACCCTGTGGCCTAATTGGCCGGCTGGCTCCTGGAATTCCATGATATGCAGGATGGTTCCCAGACCCAAGCTGGCCGCAGTCCCAAGTGTGGCTTCTTGGACAGTGCCAAGTGGCTCCCGCAACCTGCCATCCTGTACCGGGCCAGGTGAGGATTGCTTTGTCCGGGAATAAGGCCGAGCTTTATGTTCGGGGCCTGTGGCCGGAAGTGGCCGGCTGCCTCCTGAAGTTCTGCAATACGCAGGATGGTTCCCAGACCCAAGCTGGCACCACTTCAAAGTCGCACTGGTTTAACAGTGCTATGTGGCTCCTGCAATCTGCCCTCCTGAAGCAGGCGAAGTGCTTTTTTTTTTCCCAGGGAAAAGGCCCGAGGTCTGTGTTCGTGGCCTTGTGGCCTGGAGTGGCAGGCTGGCTCCTGAAATTCCATGGCATGCAGGATGGTTCCCCGGCCCAAGCTGGCACCAGTCCCAAGTTTGGCTGCTTTGACAGTGCCAAGGGGCTCCTACATTCTCCCATCTAGAACTAGGCCAGGTGAGGTTTTTTTTTGCCAGGGAAAAGGGCCGAGGTTGGTGTTCACGGCCTGTGGTCTGGAGGGGCAGCCTGGCTCCTGAAATTCCATGATTCGCAGGATTGTTCCCAGACCCAGGCTGGCACCACTTCAAAGTCGGGCTGGTTTGACAGTGCCAAGTGGCTCCTGCAACCTCACGTCCAGAATCAGGACGGATGAGTTTGGTTTCTGCAGGAAAAGGGCTGAAGTTTGTCTTCAAACCCTCTGCCCCAATTGGCCGGCTGGCTCCTGGAATTCCATGATATGCAGGATGGTTCCCAGACCCAAGCTGGCACCACTTCAAAGTTGGGCTGGTTTGACAGTGCCAAGTGGGTCCTGTACCTTGCTGTCCAGTACCGGGCCAGGTGAGTTTGGTTTGTGCGGGAAAAGGGCTGAGGTTTGTCTTCAAACCCTGTGGCCTAATTGGCCGGCTGGCTCCTGGAATTCCATGATATGCAGGATGGTTCACAGACCCAAGGTGGCACCACTTCAAAGTCAGGCTGGTTTGACAGTGCCAAGTGGCTCCCGCAACCTGCCATCCTGTACCGGGCCAGGTGAGGATTGCTTTGTCCGGGAATAAGGCCGAGCTTTATGTTCGGGGCCTGTGGCCGGAAGTGGCCGGCTGCCTCCTGAAGTTCTGCAATACGCAGGATGGTTCCCAGACCCAAGCTGGCACCACTTCAAAGTCGCTCTGGTTTAACAGTGCTATGTGGCTCCTGCAATCTGCCCTCCTGAAGCAGGCGAAGTGCTTTTTTTTTTCCCAGGGAAAAGGCCCGAGGTCTGTGTTCGTGGCCTTGTGGCCTGGAGTGGCAGGCTGGCTCCTGAAATTCCATGGCATGCAGGATGGTTCCCCGGCCCAAGCTGGCACCAGTCCCAAGTTTGGCTGCTTTGACAGTGCCAAGGGGCTCCTACATTCTCCCATCTAGAACTAGGCCAGGTGAGGTTTTTTTTTGCCAGGGAAAAGGGCCGAGGTTGGTGTTCACGGCCTGTGGTCTGGAGGGGCAGCCTGGCTCCTGAAATTCCATGATTCGCAGGATTGTTCCCAGACCCAGGCTGGCACCACTTCAAAGTCGGGCTGGTTTGACAGTGCCAAGTGGCTCCTGCAACCTCACGTCCAGAATCAGGACGGATGAGTTTGGTTTCTGCAGGAAAAGGGCTGAAGTTTGTCTTCAAACCCTCTGCCCCAATTGGCCGGCTGGCTCCTGGAATTCCATGATATGCAGGATGGTTCCCAGACCCAAGCTGGCACCACTTCAAAGTTGGGCTGGTTTGACAGTGCCAAGTGGGTCCTGTACCTTGCTGTCCAGTACCGGGCCAGGTGAGTTTGGTTTGTGCGGGAAAAGGGCTGAGGTTTGTCTTCAAACCCTGTGGCCTAATTGGCCGGCTGGCTCCTGGAATTCCATGATATGCAGGATGGTTCACAGACCCAAGGTGGCACCACTTCAAAGTCAGGCTGGTTTGACAGTGCCAAGTGGCTCCTGCAACCTGCCATCCTGTACCGGGCCAGGTGAGTTTGGTTTGTCCGGGAAAAAGGCTGAGCTTTATGTTCGGGGCCTGTGGCCGGCTGCCTCCTGAAGTTCTGCAATACGCAGGATGGTTCCCAGACCCAAGCTGGCACCGCTTCAAAGTCGCAGTGGTTTAACAGTGCTATGTGGCTCCTGCCATCTGCCCTCCTGAAGCAGGCCCAGTGCTTTTGTTTTTCCAGGGAAAAAGGCCAAGGTTGGTGTTCGGGGCCTGTGGCCTGGAGTGCCAGGCTGGCTCCTGGAATTCCATGATATGCAGGATGGTTCCCAGACCCAAGCTGGCCGCAGTCCCAAGTGTGGCTTCTTTGACAGTGCCAAGTGGCTGCTGCAATCTGCCGTCCTGTACCGGGCCAGGTGAGTTTGGTTTGCCAGGGAAAAGGGTCGAGGTTTGTGTCTGGTGGCCTTTGGCTGGAAGTGGCTGGCTGCCTCCTGAGGTTCTGCGATATGCAGGATGTTTCCCAGACCCAAGCTGGCACCACTTCAAAGTTGGGCTGGTTTGACAGTGCCAAGTGGCTGCTGCAACCTGATGTCCAGTACAGGGCCAGGTGAAATTGCTTTGTCCGGGAAAAGGGCCGAGGTTGCTCTTCAAACCCTGTGGCCTAATTTGCCAGCTGGCTCCTGAAATTCCATGATATGCAGGATGGTTCCCAGACCCAAGCAGGCACCAGTGCCAAGGCAGGCTGGTTTAACAGTACCAAGTGGCTCCTGCAATCTCCCATCTAGAACCAGGCCAGGTGAGGTTTTTTTGCCAGGGAAAAGGGCCGAGGTTGGTGTTCACAGCCTGTGGTCTGGAGGGGCAGCCTGGCTCCTGAAATTCCATGATTCGCAGGATTATTCCCAGACCCAAGCTGGCACCACTTCAAAGTTGGGCTGGTTTGACAGTGCCAAGTGGCTCCTGTACCTTGCTGTCCAGTACCGGGCCAGGTGAGTTTGGTTTGTGCGGGAAAAAGGCTGAGGTTTGTCTTCAAACCCTGTGGCCTAATTGGCCGGCTGGCTCCTGGAATTCCATGATATGCAGGATGGTTCCCAGACCCAAGCTGGTCGCAGTCCCAAGTGTGGCTTCTTTGACAGTGCCAAGTGGCTCCTGCAACCTGACGTCCTGTACCGGGCCAGGTGAGTTTGGTTTACCAGGGAAAAGGGCTGAGGTTTGTATCTGGTGGCCTGTGGCTGGAAGTGGCTGGCTGCCTCCTGAAGTTCTGCGATACGCAGGATGGTTCCCAGACCCAAGCTGGCACCATTTCAAAGTTGGGCTGGTTTGACAGTGCCAAGTGGCTCCTGCAAACTGACGTCCAGAATCAGGAAGGGTGACTTTGGTTTCTGTGGGAAAACACCTGAAGTTTGTCTTCAAACCCTCTGCCCCAATTGGCCGGCTGGCTCCTGGAATTCCATGATATGCAGGATGGTTCCCAGACCAAAGCTGGCACCACTTCAAAGTCGGGCTGGCTTGACAGTGCCAAGTGGCTCCTGCAAACTGACGTCCAGAATCCGGATGGGTGACTTTGGTTTCTGCGGGAAAAGGCCTGAAGTTTCTCTTCAAACCCTATGCCCTAATTGGCCGGCTGGCTCCTGGAATTCCATGATATGCAGGATGGTTCACAGACCCAAGGTGGCACCACTTCAAAGTCGGGCTGGTTTGACAATGCCAAGTGGCTCCTGCAACCTGCCATCCTGTACCGGGCCAGGTGAGTTTGGTTTGTCCGGGAAAAAGGCCGAGCTTTATGTTCGGGGCCTGTGGCCGGCTGCCTCCTGAAGTTCTGCAATACGCAGGATGGTTCCCAGACCCAAGCTGGCACCGCTTCAAAGTCGCAGTGGTTTAACATTGCTATGTGGCTCCTGCCATCTGCCCTCCTGAAGCAGGCCCAGTGCTTTTGTTTTTCCAGGGAAAAAGGCCAAGGTTGGTGTTCAGGGCCTGTGGCCTGGAGTGCCAGGCTGGCTCCTGGAATTCCATGATATGCAGGATGGTTCCCAGACCCAAGCTGGCCGCAGTCCCAAGTGTGGCTTCTTTGACAGTGCCAAGTGGCTGCTGCAATCTGCCGTCCTGTACCGGGCCAGGTGAGTTTGGTTTGCCAGGGAATAGGGTCGAGGTTTGTGTCTGGTGGCCTGTGGCTGGGAGTGGCTGGCTGCCTCCTGAGGTTCTGCGATATGCAGGATGTTTCCCAGACCCAAGCTGGCACCACTTCAAAGTTGGGCTGGTTTGACAGTGCCAAGTGGCTGCTGCAACCTGATGTCCAGTACAGGGCCAGGTGAAATTGCTTTGTCCGGGAAAAGGGCCGAGGTTGCTCTTCAAACCCTGTGGCCTAATTTGCCGGCTGGCTCCTGAAATTCCATGATATGCAGGATGGTTCCCAGACCCAAGCAGGCACCAGTGCCAAGGCAGGCTGGTTTAACAGTACCAAGTGGCTCCTGCAATCTCCCATCTAGAACCAGGCCAGGTGAGGTTTTTTTGCCAGGGAAAAGGGCCGAGGTTGGTGTTCACAGCCTGTGGTCTGGAGGGGCAGCCTGGCTCCTGAAATTCCATGATTCGCAGGATTATTCCCAGACCCAAGCTGGCACCACTTGAAAGTTGGGCTGGTTTGACAGTGCCAAGAGGCTCCTGTACCTTGCTGTCCAGTACCGGGCCAGGTGAGTTTGGTTTGTGCGGGAAAAAGGCTGAGGTTTGTCTTCAAAACCTGTGGCCTAATTGGCCGGCTGGCTCCTGGAATTCCATGATATGCAGGATGGTTCCCAGACCCAAGCTGGTCGCAGTCCCAAGTGTGGCTTCTTTGACAGTGCCAAGTGGCTCCTGCAACCTGACGTCCTGTACCGGGCCAGGTGAGTTTGGTTTACCAGGGAAAAGGGCTTAAGTTTTTTGTCTGGTGGCCTGTGGCTGGAAGTGGCTGGCTGCCTCCTGAAGTTCTGCGATACGCAGGATGGTTCCCAGACCCAAGCTGGCACCATTTCAAAGTTGGGCTGGTTTGACAGTGCCAAGTGGCTCCTGCAAACTGATGTCCAGAATCAGGATGGGTGACTTTGGTTTCTGCGGGAAAACACCTGAAGTTTGTCTTCAAACCCTCTGCCCCAATTGGCCGGCTGGCTCCTGGAATTCCATGATATGCAGGATGGTTCCCAGACCCAAGCTGGCACCACTTCAAAGTCGGGCTGGTTTGACAGTGCCAAGTGGCTCCTGCAAACTGACGTCCAGAATCCGGATGGGTGACTTTGGTTTCTGCGGGAAAAGGCCTGAAGTTTCTCTTCAAATCCTGTGCCCTAATTGGCCGGCTGGCTCCTGGAATTCCATGATATGCAGGATGGTTCACAGACCCAAGGTGGCACCACTTCAAAGTCGGGCTGGTTTGACAGTGCCAAGTGGCTCCTGCAACCTGCCATCCTGTACCAGGCCAGGTGAGTTTGGTTTGTCCAGGAAAAAGGCTGAGCTTTATGTTCGGGGCCTGTGGCCGGCTGCCTCCTGAAGTTCTGCAATACGCAGGATGGTTCCCAGACCCAAGCTGGCACCGCTTCAAAGTCGCAGTGGTTTAACAGTGCTATGTGCCTCCTGCCATCTGCCCTCCTGAAGCAGGCCCAGTGCTTTTTTTTTTCCAGGGAAAAAGGCCAAGGTTGGTGTTCAGGGCCTGTGGCCTGGAGTGCCAGGCTGGCTCCTGGAATTCCATGATATGCAGGATGGTTCCCAGACCCAAGCTGGCCGCAGTCCCAAGTGTGGCTTCTTTGACAGTGCCAAGTGGCTGCTGCAATCTGCCGTCCTGTACCGGGCCAGGTGAGTTTGGTTTGCCAGGGAAAAGGGTCGAGGTTTGTGTCTGGTGGCCTGTGGCTGGAAGTGGCTGGCTGCCTCCTGAGGTTCTGCGATATGCAGGATGTTTCCCAGACCCAAGCTGGCACCACTTCAAAGTTGGGCTGGTTTGACAGTGCCAAGTGGCTGCTGCAACCTGATGTCCAGTACAGGGCCAGGTGAAATTGCTTTGTCCGGGAAAAGGGCCGAGGTTGCTCTTCAAACCCTGTGGCCTAATTTGCCGGCTGGCTCCTGAAATTCCATGATATGCAGGATGGTTCCCAGACCCAAGCAGGCACCAGTGCCAAGGCAGGCTGGTTTAACAGTACCAAGTGGCTCCTGCAATCTCCCATCTAGAACCAGGCCAGGTGAGGTTTTTTTGCCAGGGAAAAGGGCCGAGGTTGGTGTTCACAGCCTGTGGTCTGGAGGGGCAGCCTGGCTCCTGAAATTCCATGATTCGCAGGATTATTCCCAGACCCAAGCTGGCACCACTTGAAAGTCGGGCTGGTTTGACAGTGCCAAGTGGCTCCTGTACCTTGCTGTCCAGTACCGCGCCAGGTGAGTTTGGTTTGTGCGGGAAAAAGGCTGAGGTTTGTCTTCAAACCCTGTGGCCTAATTGGCCGGCTGGCTCCTGGAATTCCATGATATGCAGGATGGTTCCCAGACCCAAGCTGGTCGCAGTCCCAAGTGTGGCTTCTTTGACAGTGCCAAGTGGCTCCTGCAACCTGCCGTCCTGTACCGGGCCAGGTGAGTTTGCTTTACCAGGGAAAAGGGCTTAAGTTTTTTGTCTGGTGGCCTGTGGCTGGAAGTGGCTGGCTGCCTCCTGAAGTTCTGCGATACGCAGGATGGTTCCCAGACCCAAGCTGGCACCATTTCAAAGTTGGGCTGGTTTGACAGTGCCAAGTGGCTCCTGCAAACTGATGTCCAGAATCAGGATGGGTGACTTTGGTTTCTGCGGGAAAACACCTGAAGTTTGTCTTCAAACCCTCTGCCCCAATTGGCCGGCTGGCTCCTGGAATTCCATGATATGCAGGATGGTTCCCAGACCCAAGCTGGCACCACTTCAAAGTCGGGCTGGTTTGACAGTGCCAAGTGGCTCCTGCAAACTGACGTCCAGAATCCGGATGGGTGACTTTGGTTTCTGCGGGAAAAGGCCTGAAGTTTCTCTTCAAATCCTGTGCCCTAATTGGCCGGCTGGCTCCTGGAATTCCATGATATGCAGGATGGTTCACAGACCCAAGGTGGCACCACTTCAAAGTCGGGCTGGTTTGACAGTGCCAAGTGGCTCCTGCAACCTGCCATCCTGTACCAGGCCAGGTGAGTTTGGTTTGTCCGGGAAAAAGGCTGAGCTTTATGTTCGGGGCCTGTGGCCGGCTGCCTCCTGAAGTTCTGCAATACGCAGGATGGTTCCCAGACCCAAGCTGGCACCGCTTCAAAGTCGCAGTGGTTTAACAGTGCTATGTGGCTCCTGCCATCTGCCCTCCTGAAGCAGGCCCAGTGCTTTTGTTTTTCCGGGAAAAAGGCCAAGGTTGGTGTTCAGGGCCTGTGGCCTGGAGTGCCAGGCTGGCTCCTGGAATTCCATGATATGCAGGATGGTTCCCAGACCCAAGCTGGCCGCAGTCCCAAGTGTGGCTTCTTTGACAGTGCCAAGTGGCTGCTGCAATCTGCCGTCCTGTACCGGGCCAGGTGAGTTTGGTTTGCGAGGGGAAAGGGCCGAGGTTTGTGTCTGGTGGCCTGTGGCTGGAAGTGGCTGGCTGCCTCCTGAAGTTCTGCGATATGCAGGATGGTTCCCAGACCCAAGCTGGCACCACTTCAAAGTTGGGCTGGTTTGACAGTGCCAAGTGGCTGCTGCAACCTGATGTCCAGTACAGGGCCAGGTGAAATTGGTTTGTCCGGGAAAAGGGCCGAGGTTGCTCTTCAAACGCTGTGGCCTAATTTGCCGGCTGGCTCCTGAAATTCCATGATATGCAGGATGGTTCCCAGACCCAAGCAGGCACCAGTGCCAAGGCAGGCTGGTTTAACAGTACCAAGTGGCTCCTGCAATCTCCCATCTAGAACCAGGCCAGGTGAGGTTTTTTTGCCAGGGAAAAGGGCCGAGGTTGGTGTTCACAGCCTGTGGTCTGGAGGGGCAGCCTGGCTCCTGAAATTCCATGATTCGCAGGATTATTCCCAGACCCAAGCTGGCACCACTTCAAAGTTGGGCTAGTTTGACAGTGCCAAGTGGCTCCTGTACCTTGCTGTCCAGTACCGGGCCAGGTGAGTTTGGTTTGTGCGGGAAAAGGGCTGAGGTTTGTCTTCAAACCCTGTGGCCTAATTGGCCGGCTGGCTCCTGGAATTCCATGATATGCAGGATGGTTCCCAGACCCAAGCTGGTCGCAGTCCCAAGTGTGGCTTCTTTGACAGTGCCAAGTGGCTCCTGCAACCTGATGTCCTGTACCGGGCCAGGTGAGTTTGGTTTACAAGTGAAAAGTGCTGAGGTTTGTGTCTGGTGGCCTGTGGCTGGAAGTGGCTGGCTGCCTCCTGAAGTTCTGCGATACGCAGGATGGTTCCCAGACCCAAGCTGGCACCACTTGAAAGTCAGGCGGGTTTGACAGTGCCAAGTGGCTCCTGCATCCTGACGTCCAGAATCAGGATGGGTGAGTTTGGTTTCTGCTGGAAAAGGCCTGAAGTTTGTCTTCACACCCTGTGGCCTAATTGGCCGGCTGGCTCCTGGAATTCCATGATATGCAGGATGGTTCCCAGACCCAAGCTGGCCGCAGTCCCAAGTGTGGCTTCTTTGACAGTGCCAAGTGGCTCCCGCAACCTGCCGTCCTCTACCGGGCCAGGTGAGGTTTGCTTTGTCCGGGAAAAAGGCCGAGCTTTATGTTCGGGGCCTGTGGCCGGAAGTGGCCGGCTGCCTCCTGAAGTTCTGCAATACTCAGGATGGTTCCCAGACCCAAGCTGGCACCACTTCAAAGTCGCACTGGTTTAACAGTGCTATGTGGCTCCTGCAATCTGCCCCCCTGAAGCAGGCCCAGTGCTTTTTTTTTTCCCAGGGAAAAGGCCCGAGGTCTGTGTTCGTGGCCTTGTGGCCTGGAGTGGCAGGCTGGCTCCTGAAATTCCATGGCATGCAGGATGGTTCCCCGGCCCAAGCTGGCACCAGTCCCAAGTTTGGCTGCTTTGACAGTGCCAAGGGGCTCCTACATTCTCCCATCTAGAACTAGGCCAGGTGAGGTTTTTTTTGGCCAGGGAAAAGGGCCGAGGTTGGTGTTCACGGCCTGTGGTCTGGAGGGGCAGCCTGGCTCCTGAAATTCCATGATTCGCAGGATTGTTCCCAGACCCAGGCTGGCACCACTTCAAAGTCGGGCTGGTTTGACAGTGCCAAGTGGCTCCTGCAACCTCACGTCCAGAATCAGGACGGATGAGTTTGGTTTCTGCAGGAAAAGGGCTGAAGTTTGTCTTCAAACCCTCTGCCCCAATTGGCCGGCTGGCTCCTGGAATTCCATGATATGCAGGATGGTTCCCAGACCCAAGCTGGCACCACTTCAAAGTCGGGCTGGTTTGACAGTGCCAAGTGGCTCCTGTACCTTGCTGTCCAGTACCGGGCCAGGTGAGTTTGGTTTGTGCGGGAAAAGGGCTGAGGTTTGTCTTCACACCCTGTGGCCTAATTGGCCGGCTGGCTCCTGGAATTCCATGATATGCAGGATGGTTCACAGACCCAAGGTGGCACCACTTCAAAGTCGGGCTGGTTTGACAGTGCCAAGTGGCTCCTGCAACCTGCCATCCTGTACCGGGCCAGGTGAGTTTGGTTTGTCCGGGAAAAAGGCTGAGCTTTATGTTCGGGGCCTGTGGCCGGCTGCCTCCTGAAGTTCTGCAATACGCAGGATGGTTCCCAGACCCAAGCTGGCACCGCTTCAAAGTCGCAGTGGTTTAACAGTGCTATGTGGCTCCTGCCATCTGCCCTCCTGAAGCAGGCCCAGTGCTTTTTTTTTTCCAGGGAAAAAGGCCAAGGTTGGTGTTCGGGGCCTGTGGCCTGGAGTGCCAGGCTGGCTCCTGGAATTCCATGATATGCAGGATGGTTCCCAGACCCAAGCTGGCCGCAGTCCCAAGTGTGGCTTCTTTGACAGTGCCAAGTGGCTGCTGCAATCTGCCGTCCTGTACCGGGCCAGGTGAGTTTGGTTTGCCAGGGAAAAGGGTCGAGGTTTGTGTCTGGTGGCCTGTGGCTGGAAGTGGCTGGCTGCCTCCTGAGGTTCTGCGATATGCAGGATGTTTCCCAGACCCAAGCTGGCACCACTTCAAAGTTGGGCTGGTTTGACAGTGCCAAGTGGCTGCTGCAACCTGATGTCCAGTACAGGGCCAGGTGAAATTGCTTTGTCCGGGAAAAGGGCCGAGGTTGCTCTTCAAACCCTGTGGCCTAATTTGCCGGCTGGCTCCTGAAATTCCATGATATGCAGGATGGTTCCCAGACCCAAGCAGGCACCAGTGCCAAGGCAGGCTGGTTTAACAGTACCAAGTGGCTCCTGCAATCTCCCATCTAGAACCAGGCCAGGTGAGGTTTTTTTGCCAGGGAAAAGGGCCGAGGTTGGTGTTCACAGCCTGTGGTCTGGAGGGGCAGCCTGGCTCCTGAAATTCCATGATTCGCAGGATTATTCCCAGACCCAAGCTGGCACCACTTCAAAGTTGGGCTGGTTTGACAGTGCCAAGTGGCTCCTGTACCTTGCTGTCCAGTACCGGGCCAGGTGAGTTTGGTTTGTGCGGGAAAAAGGCTGAGGTTTGTCTTCAAACCCTGTGGCCTAATTGGCCGGCTGGCTCCTGGAATTCCATGATATGCAGGATGGTTCCCAGACCCAAGCTGGTCGCAGTCCCAAGTGTGGCTTCTTTGACAGTGCCAAGTGGCTCCTGCAACCTGACGTCCTGTACCGGGCCAGGTGAGTTTGGTTTACCAGGGAAAAGGGCTGAGGTTTGTGTCTGGTGGCCTGTGGCTGGAAGTGGCTGGCTGCCTCCTGAAGTTCTGCGATACGCAGGATGGTTCCCAGACCCAAGCTGGCACCATTTCAAAGTTGGGCTGGTTTGACAGTGCCAAGTGGCTCCTGCAAACTGACGTCCAGAATCAGGATGGGTGACTTTGGTTTCTGCGGGAAAACACCTGAAGTTTGTCTTCAAACCCTCTGCCCCAATTGGCCGGCTGGCTCCTGGAATTCCATGATATGCAGGATGGTTCCCAGACCAAAGCTGGCACCACTTCAAAGTCGGGCTGGCTTGACAGTGCCAAGTGGCTCCTGCAAACTGACGTCCAGAATCCGGATGGGTGACTTTGGTTTCTGCGGGAAAAGGCCTGAAGTTTCTCTTCAAACCCTATGCCCTAATTGGCCGGCTGGCTCCTGGAATTCCATGATATGCAGGATGGTTCACAGACCCAAGGTGGCACCACTTCAAAGTCGGGCTGGTTTGACAATGCCAAGTGGCTCCTGCAACCTGCCATCCTGTACCGGGCCAGGTGAGTTTGGTTTGTCCGGGAAAAAGGCCGAGCTTTATGTTCGGGGCCTGTGGCCGGCTGCCTCCTGAAGTTCTGCAATACGCAGGATGGTTCCCAGACCCAAGCTGGCACCGCTTCAAAGTCGCAGTGGTTTAACAGTGCTATGTGGCTCCTGCCATCTGCCCTCCTGAAGCAGGCCCAGTGCTTTTGTTTTTCCAGGGAAAAAGGCCAAGGTTGGTGTTCAGGGCCTGTGGCCTGGAGTGCCAGGCTGGCTCCTGGAATTCCATGATATGCAGGATGGTTCCCAGACCCAAGCTGGCCGCAGTCCCAAGTGTGGCTTCTTTGACAGTGCCAAGTGGCTGCTGCAATCTGCCGTCCTGTACCGGGCCAGGTGAGTTTGGTTTGCCAGGGAATAGGGTCGAGGTTTGTGTCTGGTGGCCTGTGGCTGGAAGTGGCTGGCTGCCTCCTGAGGTTCTGCGATATGCAGGATGTTTCCCAGACCCAAGCTGGCACCACTTCAAAGTTGGGCTGGTTTGACAGTGCCAAGTGGCTGCTGCAACCTGATGTCCAGTACAGGGCCAGGTGAAATTGCTTTGTCCGGGAAAAGGGCCGAGGTTGCTCTTCAAACCCTGTGGCCTAATTTGCCGGCTGGCTCCTGAAATTCCATGATATGCAGGATGGTTCCCAGACCCAAGCAGGCACCAGTGCCAAGGCAGGCTGGTTTAACAGTACCAAGTGGCTCCTGCAATCTCCCATCTAGAACCAGGCCAGGTGAGGTTTTTTTGCCAGGGAAAAGGGCCGAGGTTGGTGTTCACAGCCTGTGGTCTGGAGGGGCAGCCTGGCTCCTGAAATTCCATGATTCGCAGGATTATTCCCAGACCCAAGCTGGCACCACTTCAAAGTTGGGCTGGTTTGACAGTGCCAAGTGGCTCCTGTACCTTGCTGTCCAGTACCGGGCCAGGTGAGTTTGGTTTGTGCGGGAAAAAGGCTGAGGTTTGTCTTCAAACCCTGTGGCCTAATTGGCCGGCTGGCTCCTGGAATTCCATGATATGCAGGATGGTTCCCAGACCCAAGCTGGTCGCAGTCCCAAGTGTGGCTTCTTTGACAGTGCCAAGTGGCTCCTGCAACCTGACGTCCTGTACCGGGCCAGGTGAGTTTGGTTTACCAGGGAAAAGGGCTGAGGTTTGTGTCTGGTGGCCTGTGGCTGGAAGTGGCTGGCTGCCTCCTGAAGTTCTGCGATACGCAGGATGGTTCCCAGACCCAAGCTGGCACCATTTCAAAGTTGGGCTGGTTTGACAGTGCCAAGTGGCTCCTGCAAACTGACGTCCAGAATCAGGATGGGTGACTTTGGTTTCTGCGGGAAAACACCTGAAGTTTGTCTTCAAACCCTCTGCCCCAATTGGCCGGCTGGCTCCTGGAATTCCATGATATGCAGGATGGTTCCCAGACCAAAGCTGGCACCACTTCAAAGTCGGGCTGGCTTGACAGTGCCAAGTGGCTCCTGCAAACTGACGTCCAGAATCCGGATGGGTGACTTTGGTTTCTGCGGGAAAAGGCCTGAAGTTTCTCTTCAAACCCTATGCCCTAATTGGCCGGCTGGCTCCTGGAATTCCATGATATGCAGGATGGTTCACAGACCCAAGGTGGCACCACTTCAAAGTCGGGCTGGTTTGACAATGCCAAGTGGCTCCTGCAACCTGCCATCCTGTACCGGGCCAGGTGAGTTTGGTTTGTCCGGGAAAAAGGCCGAGCTTTATGTTCGGGGCCTGTGGCCGGCTGCCTCCTGAAGTTCTGCAATACGCAGGATGGTTCCCAGACCCAAGCTGGCACCGCTTCAAAGTCGCAGTGGTTTAACAGTGCTATGTGGCTCCTGCCATCTGCCCTCCTGAAGCAGGCCCAGTGCTTTTGTTTTTCCAGGGAAAAAGGCCAAGGTTGGTGTTCAGGGCCTGTGGCCTGGAGTGCCAGGCTGGCTCCTGGAATTCCATGATATGCAGGATGGTTCCCAGACCCAAGCTGGCCGCAGTCCCAAGTGTGGCTTCTTTGACAGTACCAAGTGGCTGCTGCAATCTGCCGTCCTGTACCGGGCCAGGTGAGTTTGGTTTGCCAGGGAATAGGGTCGAGGTTTGTGTCTGGTGGCCTGTGGCTGGGAGTGGCTGGCTGCCTCCTGAGGTTCTGCGATATGCAGGATGTTTCCCAGACCCAAGCTGGCACCACTTCAAAGTTGGGCTGGTTTGACAGTGCCAAGTGGCTGCTGCAACCTGATGTCCAGTACAGGGCCAGGTGAAATTGCTTTGTCCGGGAAAAGGGCCGAGGTTGCTCTTCAAACCCTGTGGCCTAATTTGCCGGCTGGCTCCTGAAATTCCATGATATGCAGGATGGTTCCCAGACCCAAGCAGGCACCAGTGCCAAGGCAGGCTGGTTTAACAGTACCAAGTGGCTCCTGCAATCTCCCATCTAGAACCAGGCCAGGTGAGGTTTTTTTGCCAGGGAAAAGGGCCGAGGTTGGTGTTCACAGCCTGTGGTCTGGAGGGGCAGCCTGGCTCCTGAAATTCCATGATTCGCAGGATTATTCCCAGACCCAAGCTGGCACCACTTGAAAGTCGGGCTGGTTTGACAGTGCCAAGTGGCTCCTGTACCTTGCTGTCCAGTACCGCGCCAGGTGAGTTTGGTTTGTGCGGGAAAAAGGCTGAGGTTTGTCTTCAAACCCTGTGGCCTAATTGGCCGGCTGGCTCCTGGAATTCCATGATATGCAGGATGGTTCCCAGACCCAAGCTGGTCGCAGTCCCAAGTGTGGCTTCTTTGACAGTGCCAAGTGGCTCCTGCAACCTGACGTCCTGTACCGGGCCAGGTGAGTTTGCTTTACCAGGGAAAAGGGCTTAAGTTTTTTGTCTGGTGGCCTGTGGCTGGAAGTGGCTGGCTGCCTCCTGAAGTTCTGCGATACGCAGGATGGTTCCCAGACCCAAGCTGGCACCATTTCAAAGTTGGGCTGGTTTGACAGTGCCAAGTGGCTCCTGCAAACTGATGTCCAGAATCAGGATGGGTGACTTTGGTTTCTGCGGGAAAACACCTGAAGTTTGTCTTCAAACCCTCTGCCCCAATTGGCCGGCTGGCTCCTGGAATTCCATGATATGCAGGATGGTTCCCAGACCCAAGCTGGCACCACTTCAAAGTCGGGCTGGTTTGACAGTGCCAAGTGGCTCCTGCAAACTGACGTCCAGAATCCGGGAAAAAGGCTGAGCTTTATGTTCGGGGCCTGTGGCCGGCTGCCTCCTGAAGTTCTGCAATACGCAGGATGGTTCCCAGACCCAAGCTGGCACCGCTTCAAAGTCGCAGTGGTTTAACAGTGCTATGTGGCTCCTGCCATCTGCCCTCCTGAAGCAGGCCCAGTGCTTTTGTTTTTCCAGGGAAAAAGGCCAAGGTTGGTGTTCAGGGCCTGTGGCCTGGAGTGCCAGGCTGGCTCCTGGAATTCCATGATATGCAGGATGGTTCCCAGACCCAAGCTGGCCGCAGTCCCAAGTGTGGCTTCTTTGACAGTGCCAAGTGGCTGCTGCAATCTGCCGTCCTGTACCGGGCCAGGTGAGTTTGGTTTGCCAGGGAATAGGGTCGAGGTTTGTGTCTGGTGGCCTGTGGCTGGAAGTGGCTGGCTGCCTCCTGAGGTTCTGCGATATGCAGGATGTTTCCCAGACCCAAGCTGGCACCACTTCAAAGTTGGGCTGGTTTGACAGTGCCAAGTGGCTGCTGCAACCTGATGTCCAGTACAGGGCCAGGTGAAATTGCTTTGTCCGGGAAAAGGGCCGAGGTTGCTCTTCAAACCCTGTGGCCTAATTTGCCGGCTGGCTCCTGAAATTCCATGATATGCAGGATGGTTCCCAGACCCAAGCAGGCACCAGTGCCAAGGCAGGCTGGTTTAACAGTACCAAGTGGCTCCTGCAATCTCCCATCTAGAACCAGGCCAGGTGAGGTTTTTTTGCCAGGGAAAAGGGCCGAGGTTGGTGTTCACAGCCTGTGGTCTGGAGGGGCAGCCTGGCTCCTGAAATTCCATGATTCGCAGGATTATTCCCAGACCCAAGCTGGCACCACTTCAAAGTTGGGCTGGTTTGACAGTGCCAAGTGGCTCCTGTACCTTGCTGTCCAGTACCGGGCCAGGTGAGTTTGGTTTGTGCGGGAAAAAGGCTGAGGTTTGTCTTCAAACCCTGTGGCCTAATTGGCCGGCTGGCTCCTGGAATTCCATGATATGCAGGATGGTTCCCAGACCCAAGCTGGTCGCAGTCCCAAGTGTGGCTTCTTTGACAGTGCCAAGTGGCTGCTGCAATCTGCCGTCCTGTACCGGGCCAGGTGAGTTTGGTTTACCAGGGAAAAGGGCTGAGGTTTGTGTCTGGTGGCCTGTGGCTGGAAGTGGCTGGCTGCCTCCTGAAGTTCTGCGATACGCAGGATGGTTCCCAGACCCAAGCTGGCACCATTTCAAAGTTGGGCTGGTTTGACAGTGCCAAGTGGCTCCTGCAAACTGACGTCCAGAATCAGGATGGGTGACTTTGGTTTCTGCGGGAAAACACCTGAAGTTTGTCTTCAAACCCTCTGCCCCAATTGGCCGGCTGGCTCCTGGAATTCCATGATATGCAGGATGGTTCCCAGACCAAAGCTGGCACCACTTCAAAGTCGGGCTGGCTTGACAGTGCCAAGTGGCTCCTGCAAACTGACGTCCAGAATCCGGATGGGTGACTTTGGTTTCTGCGGGAAAAGGCCTGAAGTTTCTCTTCAAACCCTATGCCCTAATTGGCCGGCTGGCTCCTGGAATTCCATGATATGCAGGATGGTTCACAGACCCAAGGTGGCACCACTTCAAAGTCGGGCTGGTTTGACAATGCCAAGTGGCTCCTGCAACCTGCCATCCTGTACCGGGCCAGGTGAGTTTGGTTTGTCCGGGAAAAAGGCCGAGCTTTATGTTCGGGGCCTGTGGCCGGCTGCCTCCTGAAGTTCTGCAATACGCAGGATGGTTCCCAGACCCAAGCTGGCACCGCTTCAAAGTCGCAGTGGTTTAACAGTGCTATGTGGCTCCTGCCATCTGCCCTCCTGAAGCAGGCCCAGTGCTTTTGTTTTTCCAGGGAAAAAGGCCAAGGTTGGTGTTCAGGGCCTGTGGCCTGGAGTGCCAGGCTGGCTCCTGGAATTCCATGATATGCAGGATGGTTCCCAGACCCAAGCTGGCCGCAGTCCCAAGTGTGGCTTCTTTGACAGTGCCAAGTGGCTGCTGCAATCTGCCGTCCTGTACCGGGCCAGGTGAGTTTGGTTTGCCAGGGAATAGGGTCGAGGTTTGTGTCTGGTGGCCTGTGGCTGGAAGTGGCTGGCTGCCTCCTGAGGTTCTGCGATATGCAGGATGTTTCCCAGACCCAAGCTGGCACCACTTCAAAGTTGGGCTGGTTTGACAGTGCCAAGTGGCTGCTGCAACCTGATGTCCAGTACAGGGCCAGGTGAAATTGGTTTGTCCGGGAAAAGGGCCGAGGTTGCTCTTCAAACCCTGTGGCCTAATTTGCCGGCTGGCTCCTGAAATTCCATGATATGCAGGATGGTTCCCAGACCCAAGCAGGCACCAGTGCCAAGGCAGGCTGGTTTAACAGTACCAAGTGGCTCCTGCAATCTCCCATCTAGAACCAGGCCAGGTGAGGTTTTTTTGCCAGGGAAAAGGGCCGAGGTTGGTGTTCACAGCCTGTGGTCTGGAGGGGCAGCCTGGCTCCTGAAATTCCATGATTCGCAGGATTATTCCCAGACCCAAGCTGGCACCACTTGAAAGTCGGGCTGGTTTGACAGTGCCAAGTGGCTCCTGTACCTTGCTGTCCAGTACCGCGCCAGGTGAGTTTGGTTTGTGCGGGAAAAAGGCTGAGGTTTGTCTTCAAAACCTGTGGCCTAATTGGCCGGCTGGTTCCTGGAATTCCATGATATGCAGGATGGTTCCCAGACACAAGCTGGTCGCAGTCCCAAGTGTGGCTTCTTTGACAGTGCCAAGTGGCTCCTGCAACCTGACGTCCTGTACCGGGCCAGGTGAGTTTGGTTTACAAGTGAAAAGTGCTGAGGTTTGTGTCTGGTGGCCTGTGGCTGGAAGTGGCTGGCTGCCTCCTGAAGTTCTGCGATACGCAGGATGGTTCCCAGACCCAAGCTGGCACCACTTGAAAGTCAGGCGGGTTTGACAGTGCCAAGTGGCTCCTGCATCCTGACGTCCAGAATCAGGATGGGTGAGTTTGGTTTCTGCTGGAAAAGGCCTGAAGTTTGTCTTCACACCCTGTGGCCTAATTGGCCGGCTGGCTCCTGGAATTCCATGATATGCAGGATGGTTCCCAGACCCAAGCTGGCCGCAGTCCCAAGTGTGGCTTCTTTGACAGTGCCAAGTGGCTCCCGCAACCTGCCGTCCTCTACCGGGCCAGGTGAGGTTTGCTTTGTCCGGGAAAAAGGCCGAGCTTTATGTTCGGGGCCTGTGGCCGGAAGTGGCCGGCTGCCTCCTGAAGTTCTGCAATACTCAGGATGGTTCCCAGACCCAAGCTGGCACCACTTCAAAGTCGCACTGGTTTAACAGTGCTATGTGGCTCCTGCAATCTGCCCTCCTGAAGCAGGCGAAGTGCTTTTTTTTTTCCCAGGGAAAAGGCCCGAGGTCTGTGTTCGTGGCCTTGTGGCCTGGAGTGGCAGGCTGGCTCCTGAAATTCCATGGCATGCAGGATGGTTCCCCGGCCCAAGCTGGCACCAGTCCCAAGTTTGGCTGCTTTGACAGTGCCAAGGGGCTCCTACATTCTCCCATCTAGAACTAGGCCAGGTGAGGTTTTTTTTTGCCAGGGAAAAGGGCCGAGGTTGGTGTTCACGGCCTGTGGTCTGGAGGGGCAGCCTGGCTCCTGAAATTCCATGATTCGCAGGATTGTTCCCAGACCCAGGCTGGCACCACTTCAAAGTCGGGCTGGTTTGACAGTGCCAAGTGGCTCCTGCAACCTCACGTCCAGAATCAGGACGGATGAGTTTGGTTTCTGCAGGAAAAGGGCTGAAGTTTGTCTTCAAACCCTCTGCCCCAATTGGCCGGCTGGCTCCTGGAATTCCATGATATGCAGGATGGTTCCCAGACCCAAGCTGGCACCACTTCAAAGTCGGGCTGGTTTGACAGTGCCAAGTGGCTCCTGTACCTTGCTGTCCAGTACCGGGCCAGGTGAGTTTGGTTTGTGCGGGAAAAGGGCTGAGGTTTGTCTTCACACCCTGTGGCCTAATTGGCCGGCTGGCTCCTGGAATTCCATGATATGCAGGATGGTTCACAGACCCAAGGTGGCACCACTTCAAAGTCGGGCTGGTTTGACAGTGCCAAGTGGCTCCTGCAACCTGCCATCCTGTACCGGGCCAGGTGAGTTTGGTTTGTCCGGGAAAAAGGCTGAGCTTTATGTTCGGGGCCTGTGGCCGGCTGCCTCCTGAAGTTCTGCAATACGCAGGATGGTTCCCAGACCCAAGCTGGCACCGCTTCAAAGTCGCAGTGGTTTAACAGTGCTATGTGGCTCCTGCCATCTGCCCTCCTGAAGCAGGCCCAGTGCTTTTTTTTTTCCAGGGAAAAAGGCCAAGGTTGGTGTTCGGGGCCTGTGGCCTGGAGTGCCAGGCTGGCTCCTGGAATTCCATGATATGCAGGATGGTTCCCAGACCCAAGCTGGCCGCAGTCCCAAGTGTGGCTTCTTTGACAGTGCCAAGTGGCTGCTGCAATCTGCCGTCCTGTACCGGGCCAGGTGAGTTTGGTTTGCCAGGGAAAAGGGTCGAGGTTTGTGTCTGGTGGCCTGTGGCTGGAAGTGGCTGGCTGCCTCCTGAGGTTCTGCGATATGCAGGATGTTTCCCAGACCCAAGCTGGCACCACTTCAAAGTTGGGCTGGTTTGACAGTGCCAAGTGGCTGCTGCAACCTGATGTCCAGTACAGGGCCAGGTGAAATTGCTTTGTCCGGGAAAAGGGCCGAGGTTGCTCTTCAAACCCTGTGGCCTAATTTGCCGGCTGGCTCCTGAAATTCCATGATATGCAGGATGGTTCCCAGACCCAAGCAGGCACCAGTGCCAAGGCAGGCTGGTTTAACAGTACCAAGTGGCTCCTGCAATCTCCCATCTAGAACCAGGCCAGGTGAGGTTTTTTTGCCAGGGAAAAGGGCCGAGGTTGGTGTTCACAGCCTGTGGTCTGGAGGGGCAGCCTGGCTCCTGAAATTCCATGATTCGCAGGATTATTCCCAGACCCAAGCTGGCACCACTTCAAAGTTGGGCTGGTTTGACAGTGCCAAGTGGCTCCTGTACCTTGCTGTCCAGTACCGGGCCAGGTGAGTTTGGTTTGTGCGGGAAAAAGGCTGAGGTTTGTCTTCAAACCCTGTGGCCTAATTGGCCGGCTGGCTCCTGGAATTCCATGATATGCAGGATGGTTCCCAGACCCAAGCTGGTCGCAGTCCCAAGTGTGGCTTCTTTGACAGTGCCAAGTGGCTCCTGCAACCTGACGTCCTGTACCGGGCCAGGTGAGTTTGGTTTACCAGGGAAAAGGGCTGAGGTTTGTGTCTGGTGGCCTGTGGCTGGAAGTGGCTGGCTGCCTCCTGAAGTTCTGCGATACGCAGGATGGTTCCCAGACCCAAGCTGGCACCATTTCAAAGTTGGGCTGGTTTGACAGTGCCAAGTGGCTCCTGCAACCTGACGTCCAGAATCAGGATGGGTGACTTTGGTTTCTGCGGGAAAACACCTGAAGTTTGTCTTCAAACCCTCTGCCCCAATTGGCCGGCTGGCTCCTGGAATTCCATGATATGCAGGATGGTTCCCAGACCAAAGCTGGCACCACTTCAAAGTCGGGCTGGCTTGACAGTGCCAAGTGGCTCCTGCAAACTGACGTCCAGAATCCGGATGGGTGACTTTGGTTTCTGCGGGAAAAGGCCTGAAGTTTCTCTTCAAACCGTATGCCCTAATTGGCCGGCTGGCTCCTGGAATTCCATGATATGCAGGATGGTTCACAGACCCAAGGTGGCACCACTTCAAAGTCGGGCTGGTTTGACAATGCCAAGTGGCTCCTGCAACCTGCCATCCTGTACCGGGCCAGGTGAGTTTGGTTTGTCCGGGAAAAAGGCCGAGCTTTATGTTCGGGGCCTGTGGCCGGCTGCCTCCTGAAGTTCTGCAATACGCAGGATGGTTCCCAGACCCAAGCTGGCACCGCTTCAAAGTCGCAGTGGTTTAACAGTGCTATGTGGCTCCTGCCATCTGCCCTCCTGAAGCAGGCCCAGTGCTTTTGTTTTTCCAGGGAAAAAGGCCAAGGTTGGTGTTCAGGGCCTGTGGCCTGGAGTGCCAGGCTGGCTCCTGGAATTCCATGATATGCAGGATGGTTCCCAGACCCAAGCTGGCCGCAGTCCCAAGTGTGGCTTCTTTGACAGTGCCAAGTGGCTGCTGCAATCTGCCGTCCTGTACCGGGCCAGGTGAGTTTGGTTTGCGAGGGGAAAGGGCCGAGGTTTGTGTCTGGTGGCCTGTGGCTGGAAGTGGCTGGCTGCCTCCTGAAGTTCTGCGATATGCAGGATGGTTCCCAGACCCAAGCTGGCACCACTTCAAAGTTGGGCTGGTTTGACAGTGCCAAGTGGCTGCTGCAACCTGATGTCCAGTACAGGGCCAGGTGAAATTGCTTTGTCCGGGAAAAGGGCCGAGGTTGCTCTTCAAACCCTGTGGCCTAATTTGCCGGCTGGCTCCTGAAATTCCATGATATGCAGGATGGTTCCCAGACCCAAGCAGGCACCAGTGCCAAGGCAGGCTGGTTTAACAGTACCAAGTGGCTCCTGCAATCTCCCATCTAGAACCAGGCCAGGTGAGGTTTTTTTGCCAGGGAAAAGGGCCGAGGTTGGTGTTCACAGCCTGTGGTCTGGAGGGGCAGCCTGGCTCCTGAAATTCCATGATTCGCAGGATTATTCCCAGACCCAAGCTGGCACCACTTCAAAGTTGGGCTAGTTTGACAGTGCCAAGTGGCTCCTGTACCTTGCTGTCCAGTACCGGGCCAGGTGAGTTTGGTTTGTGCGGGAAAAGGGCTGAGGTTTGTCTTCAAACCCTGTGGCCTAATTGGCCGGCTGGCTCCTGGAATTCCATGATATGCAGGATGGTTCCCAGACCCAAGCTGGTCGCAGTCCCAAGTGTGGCTTCTTTGACAGTGCCAAGTGGCTCCTGCAACCTGACGTCCTGTACCGGGCCAGGTGAGTTTGGTTTACAAGTGAAAAGTGCTGAGGTTTGTGTCTGGTGGCCTGTGGCTGGAAGTGGCTGGCTGCCTCCTGAAGTTCTGCGATACGCAGGATGGTTCCCAGACCCAAGCTGGCACCACTTGAAAGTCAGGCGGGTTTGACAGTGCCAAGTGGCTCCTGCATCCTGACGTCCAGAATCAGGATGGGTGAGTTTGGTTTCTGCTGGAAAAGGCCTGAAGTTTGTCTTCACACCCTGTGGCCTAATTGGCCGGCTGGCTCCTGGAATTCCATGATATGCAGGATGGTTCCCAGACCCAAGCTGGCCGCAGTCCCAAGTGTGGCTTCTTTGACAGTGCCAAGTGGCTCCCGCAACCTGCCGTCCTCTACCGGGCCAGGTGAGGTTTGCTTTGTCCGGGAAAAAGGCCGAGCTTTATGTTCGGGGCCTGTGGCCGGAAGTGGCCGGCTGCCTCCTGAAGTTCTGCAATACTCAGGATGGTTCCCAGACCCAAGCTGGCACCACTTCAAAGTCGCACTGGTTTAACAGTGCTATGTGGCTCCTGCAATCTGCCCTCCTGAAGCAGGCGAAGTGCTTTTTTTTTTTCCCAGGGAAAAGGCCCGAGGTCTGTGTTCGTGGCCTTGTGGCCTGGAGTGGCAGGCTGGCTCCTGAAATTCCATGGCATGCAGGATGGTTCCCCGGCCCAAGCTGGCACCAGTCCCAAGTTTGGCTGCTTTGACAGTGCCAAGGGGCTCCTACATTCTCCCATCTAGAACTAGGCCAGGTGAGGTTTTTTTTTGCCAGGGAAAAGGGCCGAGGTTGGTGTTCACGGCCTGTGGTCTGGAGGGGCAGCCTGGCTCCTGAAATTCCATGATTCGCAGGATTGTTCCCAGACCCAGGCTGGCACCACTTCAAAGTCGGGCTGGTTTGACAGTGCCAAGTGGCTCCTGCAACCTCACGTCCAGAATCAGGACGGATGAGTTTGGTTTCTGCAGGAAAAGGGCTGAAGTTTGTCTTCAAACCCTCTGCCCCAATTGGCCGGCTGGCTCCTGGAATTCCATGATATGCAGGATGGTTCCCAGACCCAAGCTGGCACCACTTCAAAGTCGGGCTGGTTTGACAGTGCCAAGTGGCTCCTGTACCTTGCTGTCCAGTACCGGGCCAGGTGAGTTTGGTTTGTGCGGGAAAAGGGCTGAGGTTTGTCTTCACACCCTGTGGCCTAATTGGCCGGCTGGCTCCTGGAATTCCATGATATGCAGGATGGTTCACAGACCCAAGGTGGCACCACTTCAAAGTCGGGCTGGTTTGACAGTGCCAAGTGGCTCCTGCAACCTGCCATCCTGTACCGGGCCAGGTGAGTTTGGTTTGTCCGGGAAAAAGGCTGAGCTTTATGTTCGGGGCCTGTGGCCGGCTGCCTCCTGAAGTTCTGCAATACGCAGGATGGTTCCCAGACCCAAGCTGGCACCGCTTCAAAGTCGCAGTGGTTTAACAGTGCTATGTGGCTCCTGCCATCTGCCCTCCTGAAGCAGGCCCAGTGCTTTTTTTTTTCCAGGGAAAAAGGCCAAGGTTGGTGTTCGGGGCCTGTGGCCTGGAGTGCCAGGCTGGCTCCTGGAATTCCATGATATGCAGGATGGTTCCCAGACCCAAGCTGGCCGCAGTCCCAAGTGTGGCTTCTTTGACAGTGCCAAGTGGCTGCTGCAATCTGCCGTCCTGTACCGGGCCAGGTGAGTTTGGTTTGCCAGGGAAAAGGGTCGAGGTTTGTGTCTGGTGGCCTGTGGCTGGAAGTGGCTGGCTGCCTCCTGAGGTTCTGCGATATGCAGGATGTTTCCCAGACCCAAGCTGGCACCACTTCAAAGTTGGGCTGGTTTGACAGTGCCAAGTGGCTGCTGCAACCTGATGTCCAGTACAGGGCCAGGTGAAATTGCTTTGTCCGGGAAAAGGGCCGAGGTTGCTCTTCAAACCCTGTGGCCTAATTTGCCGGCTGGCTCCTGAAATTCCATGATATGCAGGATGGTTCCCAGACCCAAGCAGGCACCAGTGCCAAGGCAGGCTGGTTTAACAGTACCAAGTGGCTCCTGCAATCTCCCATCTAGAACCAGGCCAGGTGAGGTTTTTTTGCCAGGGAAAAGGGCCGAGGTTGGTGTTCACAGCCTGTGGTCTGGAGGGGCAGCCTGGCTCCTGAAATTCCATGATTCGCAGGATTATTCCCAGACCCAAGCTGGCACCACTTCAAAGTTGGGCTGGTTTGACAGTGCCAAGTGGCTCCTGTACCTTGCTGTCCAGTACCGGGCCAGGTGAGTTTGGTTTGTGCGGGAAAAAGGCTGAGGTTTGTCTTCAAACCCTGTGGCCTAATTGGCCGGCTGGCTCCTGGAATTCCATGATATGCAGGATGGTTCCCAGACCCAAGCTGGTCGCAGTCCCAAGTGTGGCTTCTTTGACAGTGCCAAGTGGCTCCTGCAACCTGACGTCCTGTACCGGGCCAGGTGAGTTTGGTTTACCAGGGAAAAGGGCTGAGGTTTGTGTCTGGTGGCCTGTGGCTGGAAGTGGCTGGCTGCCTCCTGAAGTTCTGCGATACGCAGGATGGTTCCCAGACCCAAGCTGGCACCATTTCAAAGTTGGGCTGGTTTGACAGTGCCAAGTGGCTCCTGCAAACTGACGTCCAGAATCAGGATGGGTGACTTTGGTTTCTGCGGGAAAACACCTGAAGTTTGTCTTCAAACCCTCTGCCCCAATTGGCCGGCTGGCTCCTGGAATTCCATGATATGCAGGATGGTTCCCAGACCAAAGCTGGCACCACTTCAAAGTCGGGCTGGCTTGACAGTGCCAAGTGGCTCCTGCAAACTGACGTCCAGAATCCGGATGGGTGACTTTGGTTTCTGCGGGAAAAGGCCTGAAGTTTCTCTTCAAACCCTATGCCCTAATTGGCCGGCTGGCTCCTGGAATTCCATGATATGCAGGATGGTTCACAGACCCAAGGTGGCACCACTTCAAAGTCGGGCTGGTTTGACAATGCCAAGTGGCTCCTGCAACCTGCCATCCTGTACCGGGCCAGGTGAGTTTGGTTTGTCCGGGAAAAAGGCCGAGCTTTATGTTCGGGGCCTGTGGCCGGCTGCCTCCTGAAGTTCTGCAATACGCAGGATGGTTCCCAGACCCAAGCTGGCACCGCTTCAAAGTCGCAGTGGTTTAACAGTGCTATGTGGCTCCTGCCATCTGCCCTCCTGAAGCAGGCCCAGTGCTTTTGTTTTTCCAGGGAAAAAGGCCAAGGTTGGTGTTCAGGGCCTGTGGCCTGGAGTGCCAGGCTGGCTCCTGGAATTCCATGATATGCAGGATGGTTCCCAGACCCAAGCTGGCCGCAGTCCCAAGTGTGGCTTCTTTGACAGTGCCAAGTGGCTGCTGCAATCTGCCGTCCTGTACCGGGCCAGGTGAGTTTGGTTTGCCAGGGAATAGGGTCGAGGTTTGTGTCTGGTGGCCTGTGGCTGGAAGTGGCTGGCTGCCTCCTGAGGTTCTGCGATATGCAGGATGTTTCCCAGACCCAAGCTGGCACCACTTCAAAGTTGGGCTGGTTTGACAGTGCCAAGTGGCTGCTGCAACCTGATGTCCAGTACAGGGCCAGGTGAAATTGCTTTGTCCGGGAAAAGGGCCGAGGTTGCTCTTCAAACCCTGTGGCCTAATTTGCCGGCTGGCTCCTGAAATTCCATGATATGCAGGATGGTTCCCAGACCCAAGCAGGCACCAGTGCCAAGGCAGGCTGGTTTAACAGTACCAAGTGGCTCCTGCAATCTCCCATCTAGAACCAGGCCAGGTGAGGTTTTTTTGCCAGGGAAAAGGGCCGAGGTTGGTGTTCACAGCCTGTGGTCTGGAGGGGCAGCCTGGCTCCTGAAATTCCATGATTCGCAGGATTATTCCCAGACCCAAGCTGGCACCACTTCAAAGTTGGGCTGGTTTGACAGTGCCAAGTGGCTCCTGTACCTTGCTGTCCAGTACCGGGCCAGGTGAGTTTGGTTTGTGCGGGAAAAAGGCTGAGGTTTGT
Organism: Calcarius lapponicus; assembly: GCA_039654755.1. Lineage (NCBI taxonomy): Eukaryota > Metazoa > Chordata > Aves > Passeriformes > Fringillidae > Calcarius > Calcarius lapponicus. The sequence goes on along the minus strand of JBBFKN010000091.1, from coordinate 99,944 downwards.
CTTCAAACCCTGTGGCCTAATTGGCCGGCTGGCTCCTGGAATTCCATGATATGCAGGATGGTTCCCAGACCCAAGCTGGTCGCAGTCCCAAGTGTGGCTTCTTTGACAGTGCCAAGTGGCTCCTGCAACCTGCCGTCCTGTACCGGGCCAGGTGAGTTTGGTTTACCAGGGAAAAGGGCTGAGGTTTGTGTCTGGTGGCCTGTGGCTGGAAGTGGCTGGCTGCCTCCTGAAGTTCTGCGATACGCAGGATGGTTCCCAGACCCAAGCTGGCACCATTTCAAAGTTGGGCTGGTTTGACAGTGCCAAGTGGCTCCTGCAAACTGACGTCCAGAATCAGGATGGGTGACTTTGGTTTCTGCGGGAAAACACCTGAAGTTTGTCTTCAAACCCTCTGCCCCAATTGGCCGGCTGGCTCCTGGAATTCCATGATATGCAGGATGGTTCCCAGACCAAAGCTGGCACCACTTCAAAGTCGGGCTGGCTTGACAGTGCCAAGTGGCTCCTGCAAACTGACGTCCAGAATCCGGATGGGTGACTTTGGTTTCTGCGGGAAAAGGCCTGAAGTTTCTCTTCAAACCCTATGCCCTAATTGGCCGGCTGGCTCCTGGAATTCCATGATATGCAGGATGGTTCACAGACCCAAGGTGGCACCACTTCAAAGTCGGGCTGGTTTGACAATGCCAAGTGGCTCCTGCAACCTGCCATCCTGTACCGGGCCAGGTGAGTTTGGTTTGTCCGGGAAAAAGGCCGAGCTTTATGTTCGGGGCCTGTGGCCGGCTGCCTCCTGAAGTTCTGCAATACGCAGGATGGTTCCCAGACCCAAGCTGGCACCGCTTCAAAGTCGCAGTGGTTTAACAGTGCTATGTGGCTCCTGCCATCTGCCCTCCTGAAGCAGGCCCAGTGCTTTTGTTTTTCCAGGGAAAAAGGCCAAGGTTGGTGTTCAGGGCCTGTGGCCTGGAGTGCCAGGCTGGCTCCTGGAATTCCATGATATGCAGGATGGTTCCCAGACCCAAGCTGGCCGCAGTCCCAAGTGTGGCTTCTTTGACAGTGCCAAGTGGCTGCTGCAATCTGCCGTCCTGTACCGGGCCAGGTGAGTTTGGTTTGCCAGGGAATAGGGTCGAGGTTTGTGTCTGGTGGCCTGTGGCTGGAAGTGGCTGGCTGCCTCCTGAGGTTCTGCGATATGCAGGATGTTTCCCAGACCCAAGCTGGCACCACTTCAAAGTTGGGCTGGTTTGACAGTGCCAAGTGGCTGCTGCAACCTGATGTCCAGTACAGGGCCAGGTGAAATTGCTTTGTCCGGGAAAAGGGCCGAGGTTGCTCTTCAAACCCTGTGGCCTAATTTGCCGGCTGGCTCCTGAAATTCCATGATATGCAGGATGGTTCCCAGACCCAAGCAGGCACCAGTGCCAAGGCAGGCTGGTTTAACAGTACCAAGTGGCTCCTGCAATCTCCCATCTAGAACCAGGCCAGGTGAGGTTTTTTTGCCAGGGAAAAGGGCCGAGGTTGGTGTTCACAGCCTGTGGTCTGGAGGGGCAGCCTGGCTCCTGAAATTCCATGATTCGCAGGATTATTCCCAGACCCAAGCTGGCACCACTTGAAAGTCGGGCTGGTTTGACAGTGCCAAGTGGCTCCTGTACCTTGCTGTCCAGTACCGCGCCAGGTGAGTTTGGTTTGTGCGGGAAAAAGGCTGAGGTTTGTCTTCAAACCCTGTGGCCTAATTGGCCGGCTGGTTCCTGGAATTCCATGATATGCAGGATGGTTCCCAGACCCAAGCTGGTCGCAGTCCCAAGTGTGGCTTCTTTGACAGTGCCAAGTGGCTCCTGCAACCTGACGTCCTGTACCGGGCCAGGTGAGTTTGGTTTACCAGGGAAAAGGGCTTACGTTTTTTGTCTGGTGGCCTGTGGCTGGAAGTGGCTGGCTGCCTCCTGAAGTTCTGCGATACGCAGGATGGTTCCCAGACCCAAGCTGGCACCATTTCAAAGTTGGGCTGTTTTGACAGTGCCAAGTGGCTCCTGCAAACTGATGTCCAGAATCAGGATGGGTGACTTTGGTTTCTGCGGGAAAACACCTGAAGTTTGTCTTCAAACCCTCTGCCCCAATTGGCCGGCTGGCTCCTGGAATTCCATGATATGCAGGATGGTTCCCAGACCAAAGCTGGCACCACTTCAAAGTCGGGCTGGCTTGACAGTGCCAAGTGGCTCCTGCAAACTGACGTCCAGAATCCGGATGGGTGACTTTGGTTTCTGCGGGAAAAGGCCTGAAGTTTCTCTTCAAACCCTATGCCCTAATTGGCCGGCTGGCTCCTGGAATTCCATGATATGCAGGATGGTTCACAGACCCAAGGTGGCACCACTTCAAAGTCGGGCTGGTTTGACAATGCCAAGTGGCTCCTGCAACCTGCCATCCTGTACCGGGCCAGGTGAGTTTGGTTTGTCCGGGAAAAAGGCCGAGCTTTATGTTCGGGGCCTGTGGCCGGCTGCCTCCTGAAGTTCTGCAATACGCAGGATGGTTCCCAGACCCAAGCTGGCACCGCTTCAAAGTCGCAGTGGTTTAACAGTGCTATGTGGCTCCTGCCATCTGCCCTCCTGAAGCAGGCCCAGTGCTTTTGTTTTTCCAGGGAAAAAGGCCAAGGTTGGTGTTCAGGGCCTGTGGCCTGGAGTGCCAGGCTGGCTCCTGGAATTCCATGATATGCAGGATGGTTCCCAGACCCAAGCTGGCCGCAGTCCCAAGTGTGGCTTCTTTGACAGTGCCAAGTGGCTGCTGCAATCTGCCGTCCTGTACCGGGCCAGGTGAGTTTGGTTTGCCAGGGAATAGGGTCGAGGTTTGTGTCTGGTGGCCTGTGGCTGGAAGTGGCTGGCTGCCTCCTGAGGTTCTGCGATATGCAGGATGTTTCCCAGACCCAAGCTGGCACCACTTCAAAGTTGGGCTGGTTTGACAGTGCCAAGTGGCTGCTGCAACCTGATGTCCAGTACAGGGCCAGGTGAAATTGCTTTGTCCGGGAAAAGGGCCGAGGTTGCTCTTCAAACCCTGTGGCCTAATTTGCCGGCTGGCTCCTGAAATTCCATGATATGCAGGATGGTTCCCAGACCCAAGCAGGCACCAGTGCCAAGGCAGGCTGGTTTAACAGTACCAAGTGGCTCCTGCAATCTCCCATCTAGAACCAGGCCAGGTGAGGTTTTTTTGCCAGGGAAAAGGGCCGAGGTTGGTGTTCACAGCCTGTGGTCTGGAGGGGCAGCCTGGCTCCTGAAATTCCATGATTCGCAGGATTATTCCCAGACCCAAGCTGGCACCACTTGAAAGTCGGGCTGGTTTGACAGTGCCAAGTGGCTCCTGTACCTTGCTGTCCAGTACCGGGCCAGGTGAGTTTGGTTTGTGCGGGAAAAAGGCTGAGGTTTGTCTTCAAACCCTGTGGCCTAATTGGCCGGCTGGCTCCTGGAATTCCATGATATGCAGGATGGTTCCCAGACCCAAGCTGGTCGCAGTCCCAAGTGTGGCTTCTTTGACAGTGCCAAGTGGCTCCTGCAACCTGACGTCCTGTACCGGGCCAGGTGAGTTTGGTTTCTGCGGGAAAAGGGCTGAGGTTTGTGTCTGGTGGCCTGTGGCTGGAAGTGGCTGGCTGCCTCCTGAAGTTCTGCGATACGCAGGATGGTTCCCAGACCCAAGCTGGCACCATTTCAAAGTTGGGCTGGTTTGACAGTGCCAAGTGGCTCCTGCAAACTGACGTCCAGAATCAGGATGGGTGACTTTGGTTTCTGCGGGAAAACACCTGAAGTTTGTCTTCAAACCCTCTGCCCCAATTGGCCGGCTGGCTCCTGGAATTCCATGATATGCAGGATGGTTCCCAGACCAAAGCTGGCACCACTTCAAAGTCGGGCTGGCTTGACAGTGCCAAGTGGCTCCTGCAAACTGACGTCCAGAATCCGGATGGGTGACTTTGGTTTCTGCGGGAAAAGGCCTGAAGTTTCTCTTCAAACCGTATGCCCTAATTGGCCGGCTGGCTCCTGGAATTCCATGATATGCAGGATGGTTCACAGACCCAAGGTGGCACCACTTCAAAGTCGGGCTGGTTTGACAATGCCAAGTGGCTCCTGCAACCTGCCATCCTGTACCGGGCCAGGTGAGTTTGGTTTGTCCGGGAAAAAGGCCGAGCTTTATGTTCGGGGCCTGTGGCCGGCTGCCTCCTGAAGTTCTGCAATACGCAGGATGGTTCCCAGACCCAAGCTGGCACCGCTTCAAAGTCGCAGTGGTTTAACAGTGCTATGTGGCTCCTGCCATCTGCCCTCCTGAAGCAGGCCCAGTGCTTTTGTTTTTCCAGGGAAAAAGGCCAAGGTTGGTGTTCAGGGCCTGTGGCCTGGAGTGCCAGGCTGGCTCCTGGAATTCCATGATATGCAGGATGGTTCCCAGACCCAAGCTGGCCGCAGTCCCAAGTGTGGCTTCTTTGACAGTGCCAAGTGGCTGCTGCAATCTGCCGTCCTGTACCGGGCCAGGTGAGTTTGGTTTGCCAGGGAATAGGGTCGAGGTTTGTGTCTGGTGGCCTGTGGCTGGAAGTGGCTGGCTGCCTCCTGAGGTTCTGCGATATGCAGGATGTTTCCCAGACCCAAGCTGGCACCACTTCAAAGTTGGGCTGGTTTGACAGTGCCAAGTGGCTGCTGCAACCTGATGTCCAGTACAGGGCCAGGTGAAATTGGTTTGTCCGGGAAAAGGGCCGAGGTTGCTCTTCAAACCCTGTGGCCTAATTTGCCGGCTGGCTCCTGAAATTCCATGATATGCAGGATGGTTCCCAGACCCAAGCAGGCACCAGTGCCAAGGCAGGCTGGTTTAACAGTACCAAGTGGCTCCTGCAATCTCCCATCTAGAACCAGGCCAGGTGAGGTTTTTTTGCCAGGGAAAAGGGCCGAGGTTGGTGTTCACAGCCTGTGGTCTGGAGGGGCAGCCTGGCTCCTGAAATTCCATGATTCGCAGGATTATTCCCAGACCCAAGCTGGCACCACTTGAAAGTCGGGCTGGTTTGACAGTGCCAAGTGGCTCCTGTACCTTGCTGTCCAGTACCGGGCCAGGTGAGTTTGGTTTGTGCGGGAAAAAGGCTGAGGTTTGTCTTCAAACCCTGTGGCCTAATTGGCCGGCTGGCTCCTGGAATTCCATGATATGCAGGATGGTTCCCAGACCCAAGCTGGTCGCAGTCCCAAGTGTGGCTTCTTTGACAGTGCCAAGTGGCTCCTGCAACCTGACGTCCTGTACCGGGCCAGGTGAGTTTGGTTTACCAGGGAAAAGGGCTGAGGTTTGTGTCTGGTGGCCTGTGGCTGGAAGTGGCTGGCTGCCTCCTGAAGTTCTGCGATACGCAGGATGGTTCCCAGACCCAAGCTGGCACCATTTCAAAGTTGGGCTGGTTTGACAGTGCCAAGTGGCTCCTGCAAACTGACGTCCAGAATCAGGATGGGTGACTTTGGTTTCTGCGGGAAAACACCTGAAGTTTGTCTTCAAACCCTCTGCCCCAATTGGCCGGCTGGCTCCTGGAATTCCATGATATGCAGGATGGTTCCCAGACCAAAGCTGGCACCACTTCAAAGTCGGGCTGGCTTGACAGTGCCAAGTGGCTCCTGCAAACTGACGTCCAGAATCCGGATGGGTGACTTTGGTTTCTGCGGGAAAAGGCCTGAAGTTTCTCTTCAAACCCTATGCCCTAATTGGCCGGCTGGCTCCTGGAATTCCATGATATGCAGGATGGTTCACAGACCCAAGGTGGCACCACTTCAAAGTCGGGCTGGTTTGACAATGCCAAGTGGCTCCTGCAACCTGCCATCCTGTACCGGGCCAGGTGAGTTTGGTTTGTCCGGGAAAAAGGCCGAGCTTTATGTTCGGGGCCTGTGGCCGGCTGCCTCCTGAAGTTCTGCAATACGCAGGATGGTTCCCAGACCCAAGCTGGCACCGCTTCAAAGTCGCAGTGGTTTAACAGTGCTATGTGGCTCCTGCCATCTGCCCTCCTGAAGCAGGCCCAGTGCTTTTGTTTTTCCAGGGAAAAAGGCCAAGGTTGGTGTTCAGGGCCTGTGGCCTGGAGTGCCAGGCTGGCTCCTGGAATTCCATGATATGCAGGATGGTTCCCAGACCCAAGCTGGCCGCAGTCCCAAGTGTGGCTTCTTTGACAGTGCCAAGTGGCTGCTGCAATCTGCCGTCCTGTACCGGGCCAGGTGAGTTTGGTTTGCCAGGGAATAGGGTCGAGGTTTGTGTCTGGTGGCCTGTGGCTGGAAGTGGCTGGCTGCCTCCTGAGGTTCCGCGATATGCAGGATGTTTCCCAGACCCAAGCTGGCACCACTTCAAAGTTGGGCTGGTTTGACAGTGCCAAGTGGCTGCTGCAACCTGATGTCCAGTACAGGGCCAGGTGAAATTGCTTTGTCCGGGAAAAGGGCCGAGGTTGCTCTTCAAACCCTGTGGCCTAATTTGCCGGCTGGCTCCTGAAATTCCATGATATGCAGGATGGTTCCCAGACCCAAGCAGGCACCAGTGCCAAGGCAGGCTGGTTTAACAGTACCAAGTGGCTCCTGCAATCTCCCATCTAGAACCAGGCCAGGTGAGGTTTTTTTGCCAGGGAAAAGGGCCGAGGTTGGTGTTCACAGCCTGTGGTCTGGAGGGGCAGCCTGGCTCCTGAAATTCCATGATTCGCAGGATTATTCCCAGACCCAAGCTGGCACCACTTCAAAGTCGGGCTGGTTTGACAGTGCCAAGTGGCTCCTGTACCTTGCTGTCCAGTACCGGGCCAGGTGAGTTTGGTTTGTGCGGGAAAAAGGCTGAGGTTTGTCTTCAAACCCTGTGGCCTAATTGGCCGGCTGGCTCCTGGAATTCCATGATATGCAGGATGGTTCCCAGACCCAAGCTGGTCGCAGTCCCAAGTGTGGCTTCTTTGACAGTGCCAAGTGGCTCCTGCAACCTGACGTCCTGTACCGGGCCAGGTGAGTTTGGTTTCTGCGGGAAAAGGGCTGAGGTTTGTGTCTGGTGGCCTGTGGCTGGAAGTGGCTGGCTGCCTCCTGAAGTTCTGCGATACGCAGGATGGTTCCCAGACCCAAGCTGGCACCATTTCAAAGTTGGGCTGGTTTGACAGTGCCAAGTGGCTCCTGCAAACTGACGTCCAGAATCAGGATGGGTGACTTTGGTTTCTGCGGGAAAACACCTGAAGTTTGTCTTCAAACCCTCTGCCCCAATTGGCCGGCTGGCTCCTGGAATTCCATGATATGCAGGATGGTTCCCAGACCAAAGCTGGCACCACTTCAAAGTCGGGCTGGCTTGACAGTGCCAAGTGGCTCCTGCAAACTGACGTCCAGAATCCGGATGGGTGACTTTGGTTTCTGCGGGAAAAGGCCTGAAGTTTCTCTTCAAACCCTATGCCCTAATTGGCCGGCTGGCTCCTGGAATTCCATGATATGCAGGATGGTTCACAGACCCAAGGTGGCACCACTTCAAAGTCGGGCTGGTTTGACAATGCCAAGTGGCTCCTGCAACCTGCCATCCTGTACCGGGCCAGGTGAGTTTGGTTTGTCCGGGAAAAAGGCCGAGCTTTATGTTCGGGGCCTGTGGCCGGCTGCCTCCTGAAGTTCTGCAATACGCAGGATGGTTCCCAGACCCAAGCTGGCACCGCTTCAAAGTCGCAGTGGTTTAACAGTGCTATGTGGCTCCTGCCATCTGCCCTCCTGAAGCAGGCCCAGTGCTTTTGTTTTTCCAGGGAAAAAGGCCAAGGTTGGTGTTCAGGGCCTGTGGCCTGGAGTGCCAGGCTGGCTCCTGGAATTCCATGATATGCAGGATGGTTCCCAGACCCAAGCTGGCCGCAGTCCCAAGTGTGGCTTCTTTGACAGTGCCAAGTGGCTGCTGCAATCTGCCGTCCTGTACCGGGCCAGGTGAGTTTGGTTTGCCAGGGAAAAGGGTCGAGGTTTGTGTCTGGTGGCCTGTGGCTGGAAGTGGCTGGCTGCCTCCTGAGGTTCTGCGATATGCAGGATGTTTCCCAGACCCAAGCTGGCACCACTTAAAAGTTGGGCTGGTTTGACAGTGCCAAGTGGCTGCTGCAACCTGATGTCCAGTACAGGGCCAGGTGAAATTGCTTTGTCCGGGAAAAGGGCCGAGGTTGCTCTTCAAACCCTGTGGCCTAATTTGCCGGCTGGCTCCTGAAATTCCATGATATGCAGGATGGTTCCCAGACCCAAGCAGGCACCAGTGCCAAGGCAGGCTGGTTTAACAGTACCAAGTGGCTCCTGCAATCTCCCATCTAGAACCAGGCCAGGTGAGGTTTTTTTGCCAGGGAAAAGGGCCGAGGTTGGTGTTCACAGCCTGTGGTCTGGAGGGGCAGCCTGGCTCCTGAAATTCCATGATTCGCAGGATTATTCCCAGACCCAAGCTGGCACCACTTGAAAGTCGGGCTGGTTTGACAGTGCCAAGTGGCTCCTGTACCTTGCTGTCCAGTACCGCGCCAGGTGAGTTTGGTTTGTGCGGGAAAAAGGCTGAGGTTTGTCTTCAAAACCTGTGGCCTAATTGGCCGGCTGGTTCCTGGAATTCCATGATATGCAGGATGGTTCCCAGACCCAAGCTGGTCGCAGTCCCAAGTGTGGCTTCTTTGACAGTGCCAAGTGGCTCCTGCAACCTGACGTCCTGTACCGGGCCAGGTGAGTTTGGTTTACCAGGGAAAAGGGCTTACGTTTTTTGTCTGGTGGCCTGTGGCTGGAAGTGGCTGGCTGCCTCCTGAAGTTCTGCGATACGCAGGATGGTTCCCAGACCCAAGCTGGCACCATTTCAAAGTTGGGCTGTTTTGACAGTGCCAAGTGGCTCCTGCAAACTGATGTCCAGAATCAGGATGGGTGACTTTGGTTTCTGCGGGAAAACACCTGAAGTTTGTCTTCAAACCCTCTGCCCCAATTGGCCGGCTGGCTCCTGGAATTCCATGATATGCAGGATGGTTCCCTGACCGAAGCTGGCACCACTTCAAAGTCGGGCTGGTTTGACAGTGCCAAGTGGCTCCTGCAAACTGACGTCCAGAATCCGGATGGGTGACTTTGGTTTCTGCGGGAAAAGGCCTGAAGTTTCTCTTCAAATCCTGTGCCCTAATTGGCCGGCTGGCTCCTGGAATTCCATGATATGCAGGATGGTTCACAGACCCAAGGTGGCACCACTTCAAAGTCGGGCTGGTTTGACAGTGCCAAGTGGCTCCTGCAACCTGCCATCCTGTACCGGGCCAGGTGAGTTTGGTTTGTCCGGGAAAAAGGCCGAGCTTTATGTTCGGGGCCTGTGGCCGGCTGCCTCCTGAAGTTTTGCAATACGCAGGATGGTTCCCAGACCCAAGCTGGCACCGCTTCAAAGTCGCAGTGGTTTAACAGTGCTATGTGGCTCCTGCCATCTGCCCTGCTGAAGCAGGCCCAGTGATTTTGTTTTTCCAGGGAAAAAGGCCAAGGTTGGTGTTCAGGGCCTGTGGCCTGGAGTGCCAGGCTGGCTCCTGGAATTCCATGATATGCAGGATGGTTCCCAGACCCAAGCTGGCCGCAGTCCCAAGTGTGGCTTCTTTGACAGTGCCAAGTGGCTGCTGCAATCTGCCGTCCTGTACCGGGCCAGGTGAGTTTGGTTTGCCAGGGAAAAGGGCCGAGGTTTGTGTCTGGTGGCCTGTGGCTGGAAGTGGCTGGCTGCCTCCTGAGGTTCTGCGATATGCAGGATGGTTCCCAGACCCAAGCTGGCACCACTTCAAAGTTGGGCTGGTTTGACAGTGCCAAGTGGCTGCTGCAACCTGATGTCCAGTACAGGGCCAGGTGAAATTGGTTTCTCCGGGAAAAGGGCCGAGGTTGCTCTTCAAACCCTGTGGCCTAATTTGCCGGCTGGCTCCTGAAATTCCATGATATGCAGGATGGTTCCCAGACCCAAGCAGGCACCAGTGCCAAGGCAGGCTGGTTTAACAGTACCAAGTGGCTCCTGCAATCTCCCATCTAGAACCAGGCCAGGTGAGGTTTTTTTGCCAGGGAAAAGGGCCGAGGTTGGTGTTCACAGCCTGTGGTCTGGAGGGGCAGCCTGGCTCCTGAAATTCCATGATTCGCAGGATTATTCCCAGACCCAAGCTGGCACCACTTCAAAGTTGGGCTAGTTTGACAGTGCCAAGTGGCTCCTGTACCTTGCTGTCCAGTACCGGGCCAGGTGAGTTTGGTTTGTGCGGGAAAAGGGCTGAGGTTTGTCTTCAAACCCTGTGGCCTAATTGGCAGGCTGGCTCCTGGAATTCCATGATATGCAGGATGGTTCCCAGACCCAAGCTGGTCGCAGTCCCAAGTGTGGCTTCTTTGACAGTGCCAAGTGGCTCCTGCAACCTGACGTCCTGTACCGGGCCAGGTGAGTTTGGTTTACAAGTGAAAAGTGCTGAGGTTTGTGTCTGGTGGCCTGTGGCTGGAAGTGGCCGGCTGCCTCCTGAAGTTCTGCGATACGCAGGATGGTTCCCAGACCCAAGCTGGCACCACTTGAAAGTCAGGCTGGTTTGACAGTGCCAAGTGGCTCCTGCATCCTGACGTCCAGAATCAGGATGGGTGAGTTTGGTTTCTGCTGGAAAAGGCCTGAAGTTTGTCTTCACACCCTGTGGCCTAATTGGCCGGCTGGCTCCTGGAATTCCATGATATGCAGGATGGTTCCCAGACCCAAGCTCCCGCAGTCCCAAGTGTGGCTTCTTTGACAGTGCCATGTGGCTCCCGCAACCTGCCATCCTGTACCGGGCCAGGTGAGGTTTGCTTTGTCCGGGAAAAAGGCCGAGCTTTATGTTCGGGGCCTGTGGCCGGAAGTGGCCGGCTGCCTCCTGAAGTTCTGCAATACGCAGGATGGTTCCCAGACCCAAGCTGGCACCACTTCAAAGTCGCACTGGTTTAACAGTGCTATGTGGCTCCTGCAATCTGCCCTCCTGAAGCAGGCCCAGTGCTTTTTTTTTTCCCAGGGAAAAGGCCCGAGGTCTGTGTTCGTGGCCTTGTGGCCTGGAGTGGCAGGCTGGCTCCTGAAATTCCATGGCATGCAGGATGGTTCCCTGGCCCAAGCTGGCACCAGTCCCAAGTTTGGCTGCTTTGACAGTGCCAAGGGGCTCCTACATTCTCCCATCTAGAACTAGGCCAGGTGAGGTTTTTTTTTGCCAGGGAAAAGGGCCGAGGTTGGTGTTCACGGCCTGTGGTCTGGAGGGGCAGCCTGGCTCCTGAAATTCCATGATTCGCAGGATTGTTCCCAGACCCAGGCTGGCACCACTTCAAAGTCGGGCTGGTTTGACAGTGCCAAGTGGCTCCTGCAACCTCACGTCCAGAATCAGGACGGATGAGTTTGGTTTCTGCAGGAAAAGGGCTGAAGTTTGTCTTCAAACCCTCTGCCCCAATTGGCCGGCTGGCTCCTGGAATTCCATGATATGCAGGATTGTTCCCAGACCCAAGCTGGCACCACTTCAAAGTCGGGCTGGTTTGACAGTGCCAAGTGGCTCCTGTACCTTGCTGTCCAGTACCGGGCCAGGTGAGTTTGGTTTGTGCGGGAAAAGGGCTGAGGTTTGTCTTCAAACCCTGTGGCCTAATTGGCCGGCTGGCTCCTGGAATTCCATGATATGCAGGATGGTTCCCAGACCCAAGCTGGTCGCAGTCCCAAGTGTGGCTTCTTTGACAGTGCCAAGTGGCTGCTGCAATCTGCCGTCCTGTACCGGGCCAGGTGAGTTTGGTTTGCCAGGGAAAAGGGCCGAGGTTTGTGTCTGGTGGCCTGTGGCTGGAAGTGGCTGGCTGCCTCCTGAAGTTCTGCGATACGCAGGATGGTTCCCAGACCCAAGCTGGCACGACTTGAAAGTCAGGCTGGTTTGCCAGTGCCAAGTGGCTCCTGCATCCTGACGTCCAGAATCAGGATGGGTGAGTTTGGTTTCTGCGGGAAAAGGCCTGAAGTTTGTCTTCAAACCCTGTGGCCTAATTGGCCGGCTGGCTCCTGGAATTCCATGATATGCAGGATGGTTCCCAGACCCAAGCTGGCACCACTTCAAAGTCGGGCTGGTTTGACAATGCCAAGTGGCTCCTGCAACCTGCCATCCTGTACCGGGTCAGGTGAGTTTGGTTTGTCCGGGAAAAAGGCCGAGCTTTATGTTCGGGGCCTGTGGCCGGAAGTGGCCGGCTGCCTCCTGAAGTTCTGCAATACGCAGGATGGTTCCCAGACCCAAGCTGGCACCACTTCAAAGTCGCACTGGTTTAACAGTGATATGTGGCTCCTGCAATCTGCCCCCCTGAAGCAGGCCCAGTGCTTTTTTTTTTCCCAGGGAAAAGGCCCGACGTCTGTGTCCGTGGCCTTGTGGCCTGGAGTGGCAGGCTGGCTCCTGAAATTCCATGGCATGCAGGATGGTTCCCCGGCCCAAGCTGGCACCAGTCCCAAGTTTGGCTGCTTTGACAGTGCCAAGGGGCTCCTACATTCTCCCATCTAGATCTAGGCCAGGTGAGGTTTTTTTTTGCCAGGGAAAAGGGCCGAGGTTGGTGTTCACGGCCTGTGGTCTGGAGGGGCAGCCTGGCTCCTGAAATTCCATGATTCGCAGGATTGTTCCCAGACCCAAGCTGGCACCACTTCAAAATCGGGCTGGTTTGACAGTGCCAAGTGGCTCCTGCAACCTCACGTCCAGAATCAGGACGGATGAGTTTGGTTTCTGCAGGAAAAGGGCTGAAGTTTGTCTTCAAACCCTGTGCCCCAATTGGCCGGCTGGCTCCTGGAATTCCATGATATGCAGGATGGTTCCCAGACCCAAGCTGGCACCACTTCAATGTCGGGCTGGTTTGACAATGCCAAGTGGCTCCTGCAACCTGCCATCCTGTACCGGGCCAGGTGAGTTTGGTTTGTCCGGGAAAAAGGCCGAGCTTTAAGTTCGGGGCCTGTGGCCGGCTGCCTCCTGAAGTTCTGCAATACGCAGGATGGTTCCCAGACCCAAGCTGGCACCGCTTCAAAGTCGCAGTGGTTTAACAGTGCTATGTGGCTCCTGCCTTCTGCCCTCCTGAAGCAGGCCCAGTGCTTTGTTTTTTCCAGGGAAAAGGGCCAAGGTTGGTGTTCAGGGCCTGTGGCCTGGAGTGGCAGGCTGGCTCCTGAAATTCCATGATTGGCAGGATTGTTCCCAGACCCAAGCTGGCACCACTTCAAAGTTGGGCTGGTTTGACAGTGCCAAGTGGCTCCTGCAACCTGACGTCCAGAACCAGGACCTTGAGTTTGGTTTCTGCGGGAAAAGGCCTGAAGTTTGTCTTCAAACCCTGTGGCCTAATTGGCCGGCTGGCTCCTGGAATTCCATGATATGCAGGATGGTTCCCAGACCCAAGCTGGCCGCAGTCCCAAGTGTGGCTTCTTTGACAGTGCCAAGTGGCTCCTGCAATCTGCCGTCCACAACGAGGACAGGTGAGTTTTCTTTGCCTGGGTAAAGTTCCGGGTTTTTTTTTTTTTGTGGCCTGTGGTCAGAGCAGCCTGGTGGCTCCTGAAATTCCACGATATGCAGGATGGTTCCCAGACCCAAGATGGCACCAGTGCCAAGTCGGGCTGATTTGATAGTTCAAAGTGACTCCTTCTATCTGTCACCAGGAACCTTGGCTGGTGAGTTTTTTGCCAGGGAAAAGGGCTGTTGTTGGTGTTTAGTGGCCTGTGGCCAAAAGTCCACAATACCCAGGATGCCTCCCCGACCCAAGCTGGCACCTGTGCCAAGTCGGGCTGTTTTGACAGTTCAAAGTGACTCCTGCCATCTGGAACTGGCGCTGGTGAGTGTTGTTTCCCAGGGAAAACAGCCGAGTTTTCTATGTCGGCTCTCTGGCCGGGAGTGGCCGGCTGGCTCCTGACATTCCACATTACGCAGGATGGTTCCCAGACCCTGAGCTGCACTGATCCCGTCGGGATTCTGGCTTCAGACCCCGCCTTTGGAGGACCCAGACCCGGAGCCGTGCCGAGTTCCCCCGTCCTGCCCTGACCTCCGTTCCCTTGGTAACCGCAGCTCCGGCTGCTCAGGGGAGCTCTCCAAAGGAATCACCCTATCGAAACACTGTAAGTTCAGTTAAAAGGAAGCCCTCTCCTGATTCTTCCTGAAAATACGGGAGAAAAGCTATAGAAGATAAAAATCCATAAAGAATGGGATAAAGGGATTGGTCTATTTCCATTAAAAGAGGTTCCCTTAGGAGGGGGCGGACCAGGATTTGTAAATGCTCCTTTGACTTCGTCCGAGGCCAGACGTTTTAAGAAATAAATAAAACGGATATTTGGAGGATTCCATAGGCATAGCTGAACAATTAGACCAATTTTTATGTCCAAACATTTCTACTGGAGAAGAGATGCGGTCTGTAATGAGAATAATATTTTTCTCAGGAAGAAAGGTAATTAATCAGAACAGCTGAAATAAAAGCTTAGGAAAAAAGATAATCCACGGGGACCCCCAGAGAAGACAAAATGCCGACTGTACCTCCTGAGTGGGGTAAAAATAATGAGGAGGGGAGTAAACACATGAATAATTATCGTAATTACATAATCAAAGGAATAAATGAGACAGCATATCAAAGGCGAAATGCAAAAAAAAAAAAAGGGGTTTTTAAGGGACAGCTTTTAGAGGGGAAAGAAGAAACTCCAACTAAATAGATAAATAAACTTAAGAGAAATAGGAAAATGGTCCTAAGTAAGTGGAAGGTCTGAAAATCGTTAAAGAGATGGGCAGAGAGGAGGAATAGAGAGGTCAAAAGCTCTAATTTTTTTGCGGGGGACAAATACCATCTGGAGCCTCTGATAACTTTAAAAGTGGGTCCCCAAGAAGAAGAATTGGAATTTGTAATAGACACAGGGGCAGAGAGAACCTGCCTGTTAAATATTCCAAAAAGTTATAGTTTGAGCAAACATATAGTGAAAGTAACAGGGGCAAAACAGGAAAGTTTTACATTTCCAGTCATTAAAGATGTAGTAATTGAGGGATGAACACAAAATTTGGATGGGAGCTGTCTTATTGGTCCCACGGGCAGGTAGCAATTTATTGGGAAGAGTCTTACAAGTGCAATTAAGAATAGGAGTTATATCGGAAAATGGGAAAATGACAGCCAGAGTTTTAAAATTAGGCCAAGAGGATGAAGAAAAAAAAAAATCAACAAAGAAGTTTGGGCTGGAGAAAGAAATAGGGGAGGATTAAATATCGGCCCCATAAGCGTTACAACTGAGAGAGAAGATTGTCCCGTACGAGTACGTCAGTATCCTGTATTTTAGAAGGATAGGAAGGTTTGAAGCCAGCAATAGAAGGACTAATAAAGGATATGGGGCATTAAAACCTTGCATGTCTCCTCATAATTCCCCAATTCCCCCAGTAAAGTCTGATGGGAGGTATAGACTAGTACAAGATTTAAGGGAGGTCAATAAAAGAACTCAGACTCGCTACCCAGTGGTAAAATATCTTAGACAATAAATAAAAGTAGCTAGAAAACCAACCGTGAGAAAATTGCAAGAATCTTATTCATTCTCCCTCCCTCTTCAAAGAGGGAAATCAGAAAATTGCCTAGATTATTTAAATATTATAGATTATAGATTGAGGGGTACATACAAGGAGCAAAATTAGTGTATGAATAAAATTCACATTTGTTGTCCTTTGCCTTTTGGGATACCGGCAAGATTATGTCACGAATGCTACAGAAAGCATCGCATGGAAGGAAACCAAAGTTCCTCTTCTATTACACACACCTATGTCAACAGCCACTGTTCTACCCCATCCCAATTAAGAACCTGTAGGCAAAACGGAGTACATTATTGAAACTTAGGAAAAAGTGGTAATAGATTTGGAATTGAATGTCCAAAAGGAGAGAGAGATGGATTTGTTTTTATTTTAATCTTGAAGATACGGTTCAAGATTTGGTAAAAAAACCAAATAATAAACAAAAATGTAAAACCAGGGCAGCAATTTAACTCGGTACTGACCCCAAATTATCTGTTGAGTCGTATTACAAGACTCCAAGCAGTTATAGAAATGGTAGCAAATGGAGCTGCCCAGGCATTAGAGTTAATATCAAGTCAGCTAAGCCGAACAAAATCTGTAGGGTATCGGAATAGGCCGGCTTTAGACTATTTATTGTTTGTGGAACATTAAATATATCAGATTGTTGAAAATTGATGAGCACAGACAAGTCATTCTAGAAAAAGCAAAAGAAATCAAAGAAGAAAAAAATATATATGCATATAATAACCCAGGTACCAGTCCAGAAATTAGAAAACAGTGTTAAAACCTAGCTGGTAGGGTAATGTATTAGAAGAAATGAAGATCTTTCATTTTATGTGTTACAACTGTTTTTATATTTCTTCCTTGTGTAATCCCCTGTTTTATTTTGCCAGCATAGTCCAGAAGATGCAAGTAGATAAGAAATATTGCTCAAGCCAAATTATTTACAAAGAATAAGAGTGGGGATTGTGAAAAATACCCTGTGATCAAAAGTGAGACTTGGCTTTTATGGGGCCTAACGGCCCGCTTCTCGGCTACCCTCATCTCCACAGCCAATCCAATCCCCCCACCCCGCCCCGGCAGTCCTGACCCAGAACCCCACTTTCATCCCCTCTGTGGGTCGTAGCCCTCGACTTATCTCTCGGGCATCTGGGGATGCTGGTCCGTGTCAGGTGCGAAGGAAATCCGCCTCACCGGCTGGGAAGTTCCTGCTGTCACTGGGCTGTTGTCTCTTAGACTGCTAGATTAAAGAAAACCAAACAGCAACGCCTCATCTTGGCGCCCTATCAGCCAAAACCCCACAAGTCTGGTGCTCACCGTTCTCCTAAGAAGGCCCCGCACCTCCTAACCGTAACCCGCTGCCATGGATACAATGCATCTGCACCTGAAAGAGAGTTAGAACATATGTCAAACACCTGCAGGCTAACTCAAAAGCTGCAAACACCTTATGTCAACCTAGGAATAGCATCTAGAGTCCAAGTACTGCCCACATTACAATTTTCAACTCCACAGGGCTTTTCCTATTACACCAGGCTATGCGGCAGGGCAGAGCAGCTCTGGCACAAATGTGTGCTGACACCCGTGACACAGGACAGATGGGACATGACAAACAACGGGCACAAGACACAGACAGAAATCTCTAGGCAAGAAGGATGACTGCGAGGACTGAGAGAATATAAAAGGAGACGACCAAGGTAAAACTGATGGCGAGCTGATGAGGCTCAGAGAAACCTGGAAGAAGAAGATGCTAACTGAAGGATTTATTCCAAGAACTGCAAAGATGGATGTGCGAGAATCCTACGGTCAGAATCCTCTACCTGTCCTCACATTCTTACAAGTCCTAGTCTGCCATAATGGATCCTGGCAGGGCATAACTGTCCATACAGCTCAGAACAAGACCTGAAAAGACATCTGACTGGATGCTTCTAAAAAGAGATGCAATTCTGATCCCTGTCTGAGCTCCTGAGTCAAAAGTTCCACGGCACGAGGGCCGGGGCAAAGAACGTGGAGATCATGGATGCTAAGAGTGCTGCCAAGGTTTCTGACAGACCCCTCAAAGGGCTAAGATGAAAGAGATGGGATATCCAAACAACACATAATACAAAAAAGACAAGTGACACAATACACACCGGGACTGCTCTGCCCTGCGCACCTCAGCCCTGTGATCAAAAGTGAGACTTTGCTTTCATAGGGCCCAAGGGAGCCACTTCTTGGCTACCCTCATCTCCACAGCCAATTCAAACCCCCCCTCTCCATGCCAGGAGTCCCGACCCAGCACCCCACTTTCATCCCCTCTGTGGGTTTTAGCCCTCGACTTATCTCTCGGGCATCTGGGGATGCTGGTCCGTGTCAGGTGCGAAGGAAGGCCGCCTCACCAGCTGGGAAGTTCCTGCTGTCACCAGGCTGGTGTCTCTTAGACAGCTAGATTTAAGAAAACCAAACATCAGTGCCTGATCTTGGCACCACATTGCCCACAGCCCCACCATTCTGCCGCTCACCGTTCCACTAAGAAGGCCCGGCTCCTCAGGTCACACTCTTCGGCTTTGCTCGGAGGCTGACTCCATCGTCGTAGGGTACGCCTGGGTTAAGAGGACAGGAGGTGATGTGGCCTTGCTGAAACCTGAGCGGACCCTCGCTCCTCCTCCCTGCTTCCCCGACTCACCGCAACTCCTCGCTGCTTCCTGACAGCTACCCGGAAGACAGGGCTCACAAGGGCAGAAAATCCATCGGCCGGTTGGGGATGGGAGCTTGATGTGGGCCGAGTGGATTGCCTAAGACACAAAAACGAGAAGGGAGACTTAGACTTGCCCCGGGAATTGAGAATTCAGCAACAAGAAAGGCTACTTTTCACTGCTCACCTGGCCTTCTTGAACTTGACTGCTGAGATCCAGCTATACTTCCTAAAAATAAAGACAAAGAACAGTGCTGTAACAGGGTCACACTCGACACTCCCCCTGCACAGACAAATGGTGACTGACCTGCTTGTGGGAACCCCCTCAACCAGGACGGGGTTCTCTGCCATGGATACAATGCATCTGCACCTGAAAGAGTTAGAACATATGTCAAATACCTGCAGGATAACTCAAAAGCTGCAAACACCTTATGTCAACCTAGGAATAGCATCTAGAGTCCAAGTACTGCCCACATTACAAATTTCAACTCCCCAGGGCTCTTCCTATTACACCAGGCTATGCGGCAGGGCAGAGCAGCTCTGGCACAAATGTGTGCTGACACCCGTGACACAGGACAGACGGGACATGACAAACAATGGGCACAAGACACAGACAAAAATCTCTGGGCAAGAAGGATGACTGCGAGGACTGAGAGAATATAAAAGGAGATGACCAAGGTAAAACTGATGGCAAGCTGACAAGGCGCAGAGAAACCTGGAGGAAGAAGATGCTAACTGAAGGATGTATTCCAAGAACTGCAAAGATGGATGCCACAGAATCCTCTACCTGTCCTCACATTCTTACAAGTCCTAGTCTGCCATAATAGAACCTTGCAGGATGGAGCTGTCCATACAGCTCAGAACAAGACCTGAAAAGACATCTGACTGGATGCTTCTAAAAAGAGATGCAATTCTGATACCTGTCTGAGCTCCTGAGTCAAAACTTCTACGGCATTGGTGCCAGGACAAGGAATGCAGAGATCACAGATGCTAACAATGATGCCAGGGTTTCTAACAGGCCCCTCAAAGGCCTAAGGTAAAGGACATGACACATCCAAACACACAGAATGCATAAAAGACAAATGACACGATACACACCGGGACTGCTCTGCCCTGCTCACCTCGGTTCTGTCATCAAAAGTGACACTTTGCTTTTATGGGGCCTAAAGGGCCACTTCATGGACACATCCATCTCCAAAGGGGACTCTAAAACGCCTCCAAGTGGGTCCCTACCCTGCACCCCTCTTTCATCCCCTCTGTGGGTCATAGCCCTCGACTTATCTCTCAGACATCTGGGGATGCAGGTCCGTGTCAGGTGCAAAAGAAGGTGGCCTCCATATCTGGGAAGTTCCTGCTGGCCCTGCTGTTCAACAACTTCCTGTTCTTTCTTAGTCAGCTACATTAAAGAAAACCAAATATCAAAGCATGATCTCCGCAGCACACTGGCCAAAACCCAGCATCTCTGCTACTCACCCTCCTCCTAAGAATGCCCAGCGCCTGGGGCCGCACGCTTCGGCCGTGCTCGGAGGCTGACGCCGTGGATGGATTTTGCCCTGGATTTTATCCTTCTGTATCTGAAAGAAAGTGAGGACGAAAGTCAAAGGGCTGCAGGATAACGTCACAGCTCCAAACATCTTGGGTCTATCTAGAAATATCAGCTAGAGTCCGGCGACACCCCACAAAGTGCGAGTCCCCGGGACTTCTCCTACTGCACCAGGCTATGCGGCAGGGCAGAGCAGCTCCAGCACAAACGTGTGCTGACACCCGTGACACAGGACAGGACGGGACAGACAATGGGGACACAACAGGAACAGAAATCTCTTGGCAAGGAAAATGGCTGTGAGGACTGAGAGAATGCAAAAGGAGATGACCGAGGTGAAACTGATGGTGGGCTGATGAGGCTCACAGAACCCCGGAGGAAGAAGATGCTGACTGAATGATTTATTCCAAGAACTGCAAAGATGGATGCCTGAGAATCCTACGGTCAGAATCCTCTCCCTAACCTCACATTCTTACAAAGCCTAACCTGCCATAATGGATCCTGGCAGGGCATAGCTGTGCATACAGCTCAGAACAAGACCTGACAAGACATCTGACTGGATGCTTCCAAAGAGAGAAGAGAGTCTGATGCCTGTCTGAGCTCCCAAGACAAAAGATCCATGGCCCAGGTGCCAGTCCAAGGAATGCAGAGATCATGGATGCAAAGAATGGTGCCAAGGTTTCTCACAGGCCCCTCAAAGGGCTAAGATCCGAGACATGACATATCCAAACAACACATAACACACAAGAGACAAGTGACAGGATACACACCGGGACTGCTCTGCCCTGCTGTGCACCTCAGCACTGTGATCAAAATGGCACTTTCCTTTTATGTCTCCTAAGGGGCCGCTCCATGGACACCCCCCACCTCCAAAGCAGACTCAAAAATCCCTCCCAGTAATTCCCAAACCAGCACCCTGCTTTCATCCCCTCTGTGGGTCATAGCCCTCTACTTATCTCTCAGGCATCTGGGGATGCTGGTCTCGGGTGCAAAGAAAGGCCACCTCGTCAGCTGGGAAGGTCCTGCTGGCACCAGGCTGGTGTGTCTTCCACAGCTAGATTAAAGAAAACCAAACACCAGTGCCTGATTGTGGCAGCCCACTGGCCAAAACCCCAGAAGTGTGCTGCTGACCGCTCTCCTATGAATGCTCCGCTGCTCAGGCTGCACGCTTCAGGCACGCTTGGAGACCGAGGCCGTCGTCACAGGGGGTGCCTGGGGTAAGAGGAGATGAGGAGATTTGTCATGGCTGAAACCTGAGTGGACCCTCGCTCCTCCTCCCTACTTCCCTGACTCACTGCAACACCTTGGCAGCTGCTGAAGGCCACCTGGATGGCACCTTTAAATAGAAAAGCTCAGGGCTTCATCACCAGGTCCTGTAATGCATCCACAGGGCTCACGTGTGCAGGAAACCCGCTGCATCGGCCGGGTGGTGACGGCGGCTTGGCATGCTCCGAGTCGATTGCCTGAAGGGCACAAAGGAGAATGGAAGCTTAGAGCTGCACCAGAAATTGAGAGCTGAGCAATAACAACTGCTTCTCTGCACTGCTCACCTTGACTGCTGGTATCCAGGCTCACTTCCTAAAATGAAACACAAAGAACAGAGCTGTAACAGAGTCACCACATACACTTCTGCTGCAGAGACAAAGGGTGCCTCACCTGCTCAGGGAAAACCCCTCACCCGGGATGGGGCCCTCTGGCACAGATTTAATCCATCTGAATCTGAAAAAAAGTTAAGACAAGAGTCAAACTGTTGCAGGATAACTTCAGAGCTCCAGATATCTTGTGTCCATCTTCAAACCCCATCTAGAGTCCAGCTACACCCCACATTACAAACTCCAAGCCCCCGGGACTTCTCCTACTGCACCAGGCTATGCGGCAGGGCAGAGCAGCTCCGGCACAAATGTGTGCTGACACCCGTGACACAGGACAGGACGGGACAGACAATGGGCACAAGACAGACAGAAAACTCTTGGCAAGGAAAATGGCTGTGAGGACTGAGAGAATGCAAAAGGAGATGACCGAGGTGAAACTGATGGTGAGCTGATGAGGCTCACAGAACCCTGGAGGAAGAAGATGCTGACGGAATGATTTATTCCAAGAACTGCAAAGATGAATGCCTGAGAATCCTACGGTCAGAATCCTCTCCCTAACCTCATACCCTTAGAAGGCCTAACCTGCCATAATGGATCCTGGCAGTGCATAGCTGTGCATACAGCTCAGAACAAGACCTGACAAGACATCTGACTGGATGCTTCCAAAGAGAGAAGAGAGTCTGATGCCTGTCTGAGCTCTTGAGTCAAAACTTCTACGGCATTGGTGCCAGGACAAGGAATGCAGAGATCACAGATGCTAACAATGATGCCAGGGTTTCTGACAGGCCCCTCAAAGGCATAAGGTAAAGGACATGACACATCGAAACACACAGAACGCATGACACACAAGTGACACAATACACACTGGGACTGCTCTGCCCTGCTCACCTCGGTTCTGTCATCAAAAGTGACACTTTCCTTTCCTAAAGGGCCACTTCATGGACACCCCCATCTCCAAAGGGAACTCTAAAACCCCTCCCACTTGGTCCCTGCCCTGCGCCCCACTTTCATCCCCTCTGTGGGTCTTAGCCCTCTACTTATCTCCTGGATGTCTGGGGATGCAGGTCCGTGTCAGGTGCAAAAGAAGGTGGCCTCGATATCTGGGAAGTTCCTGCTGGCGCTGCTGTTCTACAACTTCCTGTTCTTTCTTAGTCAGCTACATTAAAGAAAACCAAATATGAATGCATGATCTCCGCAGCACACTGGCCAAAACCCAGCCATTCCGCTACTCACCGTCCTCCTAAGAATGCCCGGTGCCTGAGGCCCGCACGCTTTGGCTGTGCTCGGAGGCTGACGCCATGGATGGATTTTGCCCTGGATTTTATCCTTCTGCATCTGAAAGAAAGTGAGGACAAAATTCAAAGGGCTGCAGGATAACTTCACAGCTCCAAACATCTTGCGTCTCTCTAGGAACATCATCTAGAGCCTGGCAACACCCCACAAAGTGCGAGTCCCCGGGACTTCTCCTGTTCCAGCAGGCTATGCGGCAGGGCAGAACAGCTCCGGCACAAACGTGTGCAGACACCCGTGACACAGAACGTGACAAACAGGGGGACGATAAACACGACACATTATGCTCGTGGTGAGGGCCTCGAGGGGAAAAGGGGGAGATATCTGACCAAAGGGACCCCAAAGGCACACTAGGTAACACGGTACACTGGACGACACGACATGGACCGGAACTGTTCTGCGCCGCCCGCCTGAAAGCTGCCATCAAAAGTAGAGCTTCTCCCTTCAGCTGTCCCAAGAGGCCCCTTGGAGAAGATTGCTTTTCCCTCTGCTAATTTTTAAATCTGTCCCAAGTACTCCCAACCCGCTACTCTCCCATTGTCCCGTCTCCAGGCTGTGGCCCCCGACTTATCTTTTGGATGATTGGTGATGTGGATCCACGTTGCACCTGAAAGGAGTCTGCCTCGGAGGGGCCCGTGAATGCCTGTTAGCCTCTTGGTCAGCTACAATAAAGAAAATCAAAACCAAAGGAGGAGAACAGAGTTATGTGGGCCAAATCCCAGAAAGTCAGCTACTTGCCCTCTCCTGAATGTGCCTGGCTCCTTCAGGCTCCAGTTTCATCCCGATTCCAAGGCTGTGGCCTTTATTAGGAGTGGACCTGGGTAAGAGAAAGGCAAAGCTAAATGGCATTCCTGTGAGTGCAGTGGATGACCTTGTGCGCTGTGAGACATGGGAATGCCTCTGCTAGGCTTCTGAAAAGCCTTGTGGGGGGCCCTCAAATAAACACCCTTTCTCACCCTGCTGCCTGCAAACCCCCCTGCCCCCACAATAACCCCTAACTGGATACCTGCTCTCCTAACCACAATCCTCAACTCACCTGAAGCCTCAGTCTCAAACATCGCTTCTGACACTGTGCAGATGCCTCTTGTGACACGATGCATCTGCTGAAAGAACTGCTATACTTGACACAACCTGGAGTCTCTGGAAGCTGCGCTCCTCCTAATAAAAATACAAAGCAAAATAAGAACAAAACCAGAAATTACAAATGTGCTTTACCACCCCTAAACACAAAACCCAAAATCATGAACTTAAATACTCCCTGTATTCCATGCTGTTTCCTTCACAGTATCTTCCAAGCCTCTGTTGCTTTAGATGCCCAGAAACACCTGCTGAAAACAAGCTGGGATAAGCTGAAAGAGCCTCTCCGCTGAAATGAGAGGAGAGCTCTTATCCCAGCACATCCCAGAGAGGGAATGGAGCCCCTCAACAGAGGCTGGGGTTAATATACCCCTGATTGTGCCCGCCTCTCGTTCCCATGGCACCCGGGAAAAGGGAGGAGGCAAATCCCACCAGGTATAAAAGCCCTCAGAGCAGCTGCAGCTGTTTGGCTCCTCTGACTCAAATTCAAGGTGAGTAAAGGGCTTGTTGTATAAGAAAACTCTTCAGAAAAATAACAGCGCTTTCTTTTTTGCAACAACTACTTGGAGCAGAAGAACAGAAAGCTGGTAAGACATAAAACTTTGTGTTTAGGTAGCACAGCTAGATAAATTGGGTAATTTGCTGTTAACTTACATAATTATTCTGTGTTTAACAAAAGCCATCTAAAAAATTAACACCCCAAACTCCAGCAGCCGAGCTGGCCCTACAAAATCTGTATGTTTATACATACAGCAAACAAAACCAAAATCCCAGTAATACCTATCAGATGTCTATTAAAGAAACCTATTGAAATTAATCCTACCTCAAATACAAACCAACCCATCCAGAAAGTGAGCTTCACTCAAAAAACAATTTACACAGAGTTAATAATACCAAGAAATAAAACAACACACCATATACCACCAATGAATATAATAGTAAAGGGAAATAAACCCATATTTATTTCTTTTTTTTTTAACTAACTTCCTTTATTAGCTAGAATAAAAGATTTTGCCAGGACTGTAACAACAACTTATTTTTCTTGTCCTTCTGACATGTCCCTTCTCATTCCCAAATTCCTTACAACTTCTGAGTTTAAATCCAAGCAAAAAGCAAAATTCGTGCACTTGTGTGTTCGATGCCCCTGTCAGATTCTCTGTTTCACTCCACATCTTCTTACACTTTCAGTCTTCACGCTGTCCTGCTCTGATGAGTTTGACGCAAGGATGGGCACATGTTAATAGAGGATTTCCCTCCCTCCCCAAAGCTGGTTTCCTTAGCACATTTCAATCAATCCCAAGCCTGCAATGATGCACGCTCCCTTCGAGACTCACAGCAAGCATGCAGCTGCTCAGGCTTACTTGGCTCCAGGGCTCTGTGCCTTAGATAGCTGAGAAAACTTCTGAGGAGTCTCTGTTCCAATAAATTGGAATGCAAACTCAGCTCCATCTCAGAGCCTCAGTGTCCCGGCCAGCCCCTTCCTCGCTTCCCTGTGTCACAATGACATCCGGGCAGAAGGATGCAAAGCAGGTTTTTGTCTTTTCTCTTGAGAGCCAATAGGTAAAATATTTAGGCTTTGAAACTCATTACCCTCTCTTTGAACTCTCCCAAGGACAGTTTTAAAGAAAAGACAGAAGATTGCTGCTAAATCCATATGGGATAAGGAGGAAAGCAGCAAGGATCCAAGGCCAGCAGCGTGGTCAGGCAGTGTCATGTCCCTGCCACCTTGTGACAAGGCACGCAGCTGCAAAGCTCCAAAGCCTGCAAGCCCTGGAGCTGCCACACGGATGGACCTGGTTCCCTTCCCGGGTGCCCAGAGGGAAACCTTAGGGCAGGCGTCCACCCCGAGGGTGCACCCGGAGGCCCGGGCAGGGATGGAGTCACTGACTGCTCTCTGGGGACGAGACCCTCCCCGCAGGTGACACTGGCTTGTCCACTCCCTGTGGGACAGGGACCTCCAGGGTCTATGACCAGCCTCATGTTGTCAGCGTCCAGATGCTGTGTTAGAGCGAGAGGGGTCAAGGCTTTCCAGAACCACAGGATCCTTTAGGTTGGAAAAGCCTTCTAAGGTCATCGAGCCCAGCTGCTGCCCCAGCACTGCCAAGCTCCCCCCAAAATCAGGTCCCTAAACACCACATCTTGACATCCTTTAAATGTCTCCAGGCATGGGGACTGCCCTGGGCAGCCTGCTCCTCTGCCTGATCACCCTTTCAGTGAAGAAATTGTTCCTCAACACCAATCTAAGCTTTCCCTGCTGCAACTTGAGCCCATTTCCTTTTGCCATGTCACTTCTCGCTGGGGAGATCTCGGGACTTAAACCTTACCTGCTTGTTCCCTAGGAGGTCTCTGGCTTGGCCAGGTGAGAGAAGAAACACTCCCACCGCAGGAATGGGAGCTCAGGAGGTCCCACACCAAGGCCGGGGGAGCAGCAGTCCTCACCAGGGCTCGCATGTCAGTTCTCAGAGATTGGCTCTGCTTTTCTTCCGGGGCAGATCTCTGCTCAGTGCTTCAAAACTGGCTGTTTTGAGGAGAGGGGAAAAACAGGTTAGCCCAGTTTTTTATCCAGACTTATCTGATGTCTTTGCCTGCTTTGCCTCTTCCTGACTTCCTTCTGCTAAGAAAACAGCTGTCTTTGGACTTCTAGGGGGAACTTTGCTGAACGTCCTTCACCCTCCCCGCCATTTACAGACCCCGCCCCGCCCGCCGCTCGCTCCCGCCCGCCGCTCGCTCCCCGCCCCTCGCCCTTCCCTCGCTCGGCAGCCGCGTCCTTCCCCCGCCCCCGGCACCCCGCGGCGAGGGGCAGGGGGCTGGCTCGGGGGGCTGCAGTACCGCTCTGTGGCCACAGGGCGGCAGACTCACAGTGATATGCGATTTTCCCGCCCTTTTGGCCGCCATTTCGAGAAGGTCAAGCTAATCCGTGACATCCGCAACACGCCACTCCCAACATGGCGGCCTCTCGGTTGCCTGTCGGCGCGGGGCTGCAGTACCACGCTCTGCCCACAAGGCGGCAGCACTGCCGCGCGGCCGTGGCCAGGGGCGCCGCGCGGCTGCGGCCGGGGAAGGCGGCCGAAAAGAACAGAGGCCGTCCCCGCCAAAAACTCCTCTGAAATAAGTGCCAAAAACCCGCCTCTTAGCCAACAAGAACAAAACAAGCCCCCCTTCCTGAAAACCAGATTGAAAGAAATTTTATCTTTCTATTTTTAGTATTTATATGCACATGCATATTTATAGTGGACATTGATGTATTATGTAATTTATATAATATATTATGTCTATTCCTGTTATTTATATTTATTGATCTTTTGTGTTTTCATAAATATCCTTATATATTGATTGCATACTTCGATATTTAAAACTACATTTCTATAATACTTTAAGATTATTTATAATAAAAATCCCGTCTCTAGCTAAAAAAATACAAAATACCCTTTTCTTTTAAACTATATTGAAAGATTTTCTTATTTACAGCTTCCATAACAACATTCACATTTATATTTATAGTTTATATTCATGCATTATTTTAATAATTGTATATCATATGTATAAAATTCAAATAATATAGATAAATTATTTTTATATTATGTACCATATCTACTGCTACAACATATTTTTTCATATATTTTTAATTTTTATATTAGTCTTTATGAACTGATGATAAATTTCTATACGTAGATTTCTATCTTTCTATTATTTGTATTTATTATATTTATACTAAAACCCCTGCTTTTGCCAAATAACATACAAAACCATCCTTTATTTTAAGCTACTTAAAACCTATTTTTATATTTATATTTATCATATCTAAATTTTGTTATAGGTTATATCATATGGATGTACCATATTTATATCCATTTTATATCTATTTCCTATAATAGATTATAACAGATATATGCAGTATTACTTGTATTATGTATTGTATCAATTCATGTTATTTTATATTTACAATTATTTAATTATTTTTACATATCTGCATATATTTGCAATACATTCATATATTTATAATTTGTTTGGGCTATGTTTATATTTATAATGTCTGTTTATATATCTATAAACATACACAATACTCTATTAAAAATATAATATCTTATTGTAATATAGAATGACTTACGTTACATGTTAAATTTTAAAAATAGACCGAATATATAAAAGACTTGTTTATTCCCATTTCTACACGTATATTGGTTTTGTTTACATATACTTATAGTTATAATTGTACATTTAAAATCCAATTCCTAAATAAAATGACAAAACAAACAGCATCAAATTCCCATCAATATCTCCCAAAAACATTAAGATACCTCCACCAGCCAAACAACTGCCAGCAAACAAAAATACACAACAGTCTTTGAGGTCACAATTCTCATCACATCAGAAAAATGGAAAGATAATAAAAGAAAACCCCATAGAAACACACACAGCAAATCGCAAAAACTACTAAAAAAAAAAATCAAACCAACTTACTAAACGCCAAACACTGCCACTCACCCTGATTTTCCTAAACAAAATAACCAAAATTCTACCTCTACACTAACTCAAAGAATAACCAATACTCTGTAAAAATCACTTTAAAACCCGAATTAATTAACGAAATAGAAAAAAAAACTCAACCACTAAAAAATAAGAAAATAACTACCCAAAATTACAACAAAAACATTATTCTATACTGAATAAACGCATAGTGCCCCAATCTATCAAAATAAAATATCACCTAGAAATAAACACAAAGCCTAAAGAGAAACGTAACCATAAACAATATCTCCACAATGATCCGTAACAATAAAATATACACTACAATCAAACAAACCAAAAAGCAAAAGCCCTGGAAGAAATAAACAAAAACGCAACTATAAATATTAAAAACCCCGCTGCTATTAACGACATGACGCTGCCTCAAGCCCACCAAAACAAACACTACACACTCACGCTAATAAAAGCCACCACAACAGAATTAAAATCCTGACCGCTGCTTCCCGCTAGGACCCGTAAAAACCATTGCACGCCTTTAAAAACGTAACACGCCGGCAAAACAAACAAACAAACAAAAAAATCCGAGTACAAAACTCAATCCAAACAAACCTTTATCATCCCCACCGGATCCGAGAACCACAGCAGTCAGGACGAACCCCGTATCCCTGAGCGCGCACCCCGCTGCACACCGAGCCAAGCGATGCGATCGGTCCCCACGAAGCGCCTCCGAGCCGCGGCACCCGAGGGCTTTCAGGGGCCGAACCCCGCGCTGCCGGCCCCGGACGGAGCGCGGCTCCCGGCGGGAAAGCGGCTCCACCGGCGGCTCCTCCGGCGCGCGGGGCCGGCGCCGCCCCGGAGAGCCCCGCCCGCTCCCCCCTGCCCGGCGGGGCCGGCACCGGGCCCGGGGGCCCCGGCGGCGCCCGAGCCCCGCGCCCGGAGCGGACGGAGCGGCCGGCACCGCCCGGGCCGGCGCAGCAGCGCCCGCGCCGCCTCTGTCGCCCTCGGCCGGCCCGGCACGGCTCCCCTCGGCTCCGCACGGCTCGCACCGGCGCGGCTCCGGCCCTGCCGCGCCAAATTCCCCGCCCGCCTCGGCAGCTGCCCGGCCCGTGCCAGGAGCGCTCCCCGAGCGGGAACGGGCCGGGCCGGGCCACGGGCACCAGAAGCGCCCTCAAATGCGGCGGCACAGCCCGACTGCGGCCCCCGCCGACGCTGCCGCAGCTGCAGGCTCCTGCAACCGAACCCCGAAACTGAGGCCGCA
The DNA here is from genome assembly GCA_039654755.1 of Calcarius lapponicus. Taxonomy (NCBI): domain Eukaryota; kingdom Metazoa; phylum Chordata; class Aves; order Passeriformes; family Fringillidae; genus Calcarius; species Calcarius lapponicus. The sequence continues at coordinate 70,625 of JBBFKN010000091.1, read as the reverse complement.
GCCGGGGCTCGCCGTGCTCCAACAAGGGCAAAGAAATGCGCTCTCCCCTTCAATTTCATCCCCTATGAGAGCAGAAAAGAAGGGGTGCTCCTCAACTGAAAGCCTTCAAATGATGGGGAAAGGGGGATTTTGACCTCAGTTCAAACCCTTCAAAAGGAGGGACACCAGGGCTGCCCCCTCAATTTAAGCCTTAGGATGATGAAAATGGGGTGGCTGCCTTCAAATCAAACCCATAATAGCGCAACAATAATTTCCTCATTCCCCCTAAAATAGAACGCAGGGATTCCCTGTCACCCCTGGGATACCCCTAACAGCCTGGAAAAGGCAGCTTTTCCTTCCATCAACACTTAAAACCACAAGCGAAGGGGGATCCCCCCCCCCAGTTCAAACACAGACAATAATAGAAGAGTAGCTGCTTCACTCTCCTTAATTTTTTTGTCTTCACAAGCTCCGTTTTTGTTCCTGGGGCACCGGGGAGGGACTGGCAAGATGAAATTGAAAATGGAAAGGACAAAAGTCCCCGCTCCAAATCCACACGGGCTCACCTGTTCGGCTGCTGCTTCCCGGCACAAAGATTCGTCCCTCGGCACCTCCTTTAAGCGATGCTCCACGTATCCAAGCGCGTATCCCGGTGTCCCCCCAGGCGCTGGGAGAAACTCTCGCAGTCCTTCCACGAGACAGCCCCAGGAAGCCCCCATAAACCCCTCTATCCAGCAGCTCCATGTACAAGGGAGCTGAGGCAAACCACCTAAAATAGCCCCTGGCAGGAGCGGCCCCTCATCATCCTCACACTCACACCTGGGGTGCTCCGAGCCCCCATCATCCTCACACTCACACCTGGGGTGCTCCGAGCCCCCATCATCCTCACACTCACACCTGGGGTGCGCCGAGCCCCCATCATCCTCACACACTCACACCTGGCGCTGTCGCCACTCTCCAGCAGCGCCTCTCCCCGTCCAGCACACAGCCCGCTTCTCACAGACACAGAGCAAACAGGAATCTGCTACGGGCGTTGCCTTCTCTTAGTCCGTCTAGGTTGCACAATTCAAACACGTACGGGCGCTGATCGCTTTGAGGGAAAGCTTTCCAGTGCAGAAAGCTGTCATTCTGGTAGCACACTTTGATGCACCTTCAGAAAAAGCAGAATCAGCGCCAACTCCTAAGACCCCTGCTGAGGAACCCAGCCCTCCTTGGGACACCCAATGCAGCAGACCTCGAAAAACGAGGGCAAAAGTCAAGCTTGGAGTGGAAAAAGAGAATAGACCAGCCTTTGAAAAAAGCCTTCACACAGCCACAGTGGGAACCAGTCACATTTATTCTTTCCCTGCTCTCCGGAATGACATAAATATAAAGTAAAGAAACCACACGAAACACAAGGCAGAGCTGGGATTTTACAGGTCTTCCTTTTGGCACTCTGGATGACAAGCGCCTCTTCCGAGACTGGGACACGATTTGGGGACTGGCAGAGAACGGAGGCAAAAGGTGCCAGAGAGCCCTTTCTATTGCCTTCAGCCCCTGCAGCTGTTCTGATGGCTTCAGGGCACAGCTTGGTCCATTCCTAGATAAAAACGCGAGGGCAATAGCTTCAAAACCACTACCCATCTCCAGTCGGAGTTTCCCGCATTCCTGTAAACAAATGAGTGGATAGGGAAAGGGTTTCTCCCCAAAGGAATTTAAGAGACAAATTCCTGTTCTTTACCAATACCTATACAACCGACTGCCTGGACAGGTTTTAGCATTCTACAGCCGCCCCTCCCTGTTAATTTTGCGGCGGCTTTGGGTCCCTCTGGGGGACGGCACCCAGCGTGCCCCCCCTCGCCCGCCACCCCTCTGCTCCTGCCCCGCAGCGGGGCTCCCTCGGGGTGCCCCCAAGGGCATCAGAGCCCCGAGTCTTCAGCCCCTTTTCCTCAGCCCCAAAGAAGGCGCAGAACGAGTCCGACTGCCCCGGACAACAGCGCGGCGCTTCCTCCGAGCCCTTTCCACACGTCCATCGCCCCAGACAGGGATTCTGCTGCAACAAGCAAGGGCTGGGGGGGCAGCTCCCAGAAGGGTCGAGGCTCCTCCCCAGCCTCGCTGTCACGGGCCAGGGGCAGCGAGAGGGAGCGGCAGAGGCGGCGGGGCCGGCGCGGCACAGGGCGGGGGCCGCTCTCAGCGCGATGCCGGGAAAGCCGCGGCTCCGGCGCTGTCGGGCGGAGCCTTTGACCGGCACCGGGGGATCCGCCGAGAGCCTCCGGCCCCGCGCGGGGACTCCTGCGAGGGCCGGGGGGCGCCGGGCTCCGGCCCTCGGGGCTTTATTCTCCGGCACCCCGAGCCCCGCGGCTGCGGGCCAAAGAAGGAAAGGGGGCACGGGCAGAGAGGAGCGAGAGCAGGCCACGAGAAAGGGCAGGGAGGGAGGGAGGGCTGCGGAGGAAGGCGGGACGGGAAGGGAAAGCCCGGGAGGGGGGTACAGGGAGGGTGAACACAGGAGGGAGAGAGGGGGAACAGAAGGGAGTAGCGGGGTAGGGGCAGGACAGGAAGGAGCCGGGCTTGTGGGGGGAGAGGGAATGGGGGAAAGGGAGCGAGAGAAGGCGAATACGGGGAGAAGGAAGGAGGGGGAGAGAGAGGGACGGGACGGGAAGCCTCACAGAGCCCCGGCGGCGCCCCGAGCCCGGCCCGCGGTGCTGGTAATAAAAATAAACCAAATCTGATATCAATGTCTTTAAAAGCCATTCAAGCTTTTTAAACCCCAGAAGACCATCCTGATTCCTGAGTCCAGACTTCCTCTGTCTCCTCGTTCTTTGCACTCACACCCCGTTGTGGGAAGCTCTGCAGCCTTTTTGTCCTGTCCTATATCGGAGAGAGGATGGATACCAAGGGCACACACGTGCACAATCAGTCTGCTTCTTCAAAAAGATAAAAATGCCTGTAATAAAAATTACATAAGTAGTACTGTCTCTCAAACTGTTCAAGGAAAGGGAAACTGGAGCTTGAATGTCCCTCTGAGAGATGGTGAATAAAATCTTCCCCCTGAGTTTGGACACAGGAATAAAATCCTGATTTCTGTGCCCAACCAAGGCAGGTCTGTATGAGAACAGCTCAGGAGGCTTGCAGGGCTCACGGTGATGAGGACAGAGCACAGAAGAACGTTACAGATCAATGTCAGTCCCCTGAATTATTGCCCTGATGGAGCCCAATCTTTTTGCAAAGAGACACAAGAGTTTCTCCCCCTTGTTTCCGAGCATCCGGGTCACCCTGTAACTCACAATCTGCGCCAGTGCACACCAGTCTGGCGTGGGTGAGTAACAGATCCGGCTGCTGTGCTCCCAGACACGTGTCCCCGATGTAAATGGAAGTCAGGAACACAGAAACAGCTGTGGGAGAAAGGGGAGACAAGTCAGAGCAGACATTGTTCTATTTCCCCACAGCATTCCCAAGCCAAGCTGCTCGGTGCCTCCAGGACTGTGTTTTAAAAGAGTTCCCCAGCTCTTTCCTAGCTGGAAAATCTGGAGTGGCTCTGCCTGTGCAAAGGCACAGACACACTCCCGGCTCCCAGGAATGAACAAAGCAGTTTCCTGTTCAATACAGCAGTTTGAAATCTGCCCTGGCAGATGCTCTCACTGACCAGCAGCGGGGATCAGCATCCAGGCCCACGTGGAGTTGGGGTTTTTGCAGACTATGTTCCCTCTTGGAATTCTATTTCTTTTAAACCTTTTGTTCCATTTTAGTCCCTGAAAGGAAGTTTCTCAGAGGGAGTGGGAGTGTTGCAGTGCCAGAAAAGTTCCCAGTGTGACCCCGCTCTGTGCTGCCCACCCCTGCCCCATCCCACCAGACACAGCTCCTGCTCTGGACAGCCACGAGCCTGGCTGGACACGGGAGAGCCGATTCCATGGATTACAGCAGCCCTGGAATCTCCTCGTTTCTCCCACCACCGCCTCCTAACACGAGCGATAAGAACAAGACAACTCACCCGTCTCGCGCGCATCCTCGTCCAGCGCTGCCAATGGCCACAGAGATGTCACCGGCCCGTGGAAGGGGCTGGGCGGGCCCTGCTGCTCCATGAGCTGCAGCATGATGGAGCTGAGCCCACGGAGCTGCCGGCAGAGCCCGCCTGAGGAGCTGCTGGCCTGGCAGAGCCGGCTGTGCAGCTGGAAGAGGCCGTTCCTCAGCGTCCCATCCCCGAGCACCTCCTGCACGGCCTCTGGCTGTGGCAGGACACGGCTCTGCAGCCACCTCAGCGCTGGGGACACGTCCTGCTCCCCGAGGGGGCTCTGCCCAGCCAGGGACCTCACCGGCAGCTTGGTGACAACGGGAATGGAGGCACAGGTGACAGCCGCTGCCTCGCCCCCAGCCTCACCGGCCCTAGGGGCGTCCCCTCCCTGTGCGCAGGGTGGTGCTGGCAAACCAGGCTCCCAAGGGGCAAGGATGGAATTCAGGTGCTCTCTGCATTTCCCCAGCTCAGACTGCCATGTCTGCAGCAGCATCATCTGCTCCCACCTCGCTCCTTTTCCCGGTGTGACCATACACAGGACATGAGGCTTGAGCTTTGCTCTTGTCTTTGATATTTTCTGTAACATAACCACCAAAAAAACAAACATCAGACACTCCAAAGGATTTTCCTAGCACAAAATGGTGCAAGTGAGGTGCTCTCTTGTGTGGATTCAGTCGTTACAAGTCCTGGCTTTTTTTCCTTTCTTCAAAACTGGTGACAGCAAGAGATGCCAACTATTACCTTTCTCTTGCTCTATTTATTTATTGGTTTTATTTACACATCACTTTCAGACCCCCATCCACGCTCAGAAGGATTCACGCCTTTGAGCACAAAGCCTCCAGGCACTGCTTTTTCTCTTAAGATTTCATTAAAGAATACTCTTTTTCAAAGCCTAACTCAAAGCCTGATTTGCCACTAAGTTTCACTTTAAAGCTCTCTCCCTTCATAAACCGTGTTTCTCCAAAGCTTCCAAATTGTGGTAAGGCTCAAAACCACCACAAGGAAGATGTGAAAAATGCCCTTCCATGTCCTTTCCTCTTCCCTCAAGGTCCATCAGTCTGACAGAAGGCATTGGCCCTACTGCCAGAGAAGTCTGCCTCACCTGAGCTGCTGCTCTGTAACAGCCCCAACAAAACAAACCTTCCTTGAGGCATTTCAGCACTTACTGAGCAATTCTTTGTGTTGGTACTTCTGGGCCAGGGCCTGCAGATCCTGCTGCAGCTGCAGGTCTGCGCTGACAAGGCTCCACCTGTGCAGCAGCAGCTCCCTGCTGGAGAGGACGCTGGCATTGACCGTCAATCGCCTCATGTCCCTGAAAGCCTCCACAACGCCAGCACGGTATTCCAGCACGGAGCTCAGGGTGCTGAACAGCTCAGTCAGCTTGGCCAGGTCCATGTTAGTCCTGGCAAAAGGAAACACAAGTGACATGCATGCTAATTCATCAGCACAGCTCTAATCCCTGCTGTCAGAAGGGCCAGGAGTTAAGGACAAAGGACTCAACAGCAACTGTGCAGCACATTTTACTTTACTGTATTCAAACACTTAAATCCTCCTGTCAAAGAAGTCTCATCCAAATTCACTACTCAACACACAAACTGAAGGTGAAAAAAGCCATCCAGCAGAGATACAGAAATCCTCCTGGCCATAATAAAGTTCCAACTAGGCAGAGGATGAAATGCAAACCAGCTAAACACAAAACAAAGCAAAGCACTTACCGAATATGTTTGATTAACGCCACCAAAACACACAGAAATTCATTTACAAGCTGAATAGGAAGAAGTTTCCTGTTCTCCTGGGATGGATTCTTGTTTTGTCTCTTGTCTCCTAAATTTGTTAGCCACAGCGTGTGGACTAAGGAAATAATTCTATGTATCACCTTGTTCTCCAGAAACCTGAAAAACAAAACCAAACAAAAAAAGAAAAAGAAAAAAAGAAAACCACATTTTAAAGGCAGATCCTCACCAGCAGCTGGCCCATCACCTCCAGGGGACCATATTCCAGTGCACTTTTGGTGCATTGCCTGAGCCTGTCGGGGCACTCCGTGCATGCACGAGAGATGTTGGTGTGAGGGAGAGGCAAGGGGAGCAGGAATGTTCTAGACAGCTCAGATCCATCGCTGCGCCGCTTCCCGTGCGGCAGCTCCTGTGACAGGAGGTGAACTGAGGCTGCTTGAAATGGAAAAGGCAAAGACACCAGCACAAGGTGCCATTTTGCTTTTCCAGCTTTTCAGGGAAGTGACCCCAAATCACAAAGCTCCCCCAGCACCCTCCCTCCCAGCCCAGCCTGAAAGCAGCTGGGTGCTGTTCTCAGAAACACAAGGGACAGCTCAGAGTGCAGCAAGTTCTGCCAGCACAGCCCTCGGTGCCCCTGTCTGGGAGCTGCTCCTTCCCTTCCTCTCAGCACCGGGGAGCCCAAACCAGGAGCTTTGTGTTCAGGTCTGGACTCCCCAGAAAATGGAGACACTGGGGAGAGTCCAGCTTAGGCTCCCAAAAATGGTGAAGGGACTGGAACATCTCTCCTGTGAGGAACGGCTGGGGGAGCTGGGACTGCTCAGACTGAAGAGAAGGCTCAGGGGCATTTTATTAATGCATATGAGCACCTGAGAGTGCAAAGATGATGGTGCCAAGCTCCTCCCAGGAGCACCTGGGGGCAGGAGCAGAGGCACTGGGCACAAAGTGAACCACAGGAACACTCTGAGCATCAGGAAACACTTTCTGACTTGAGCACCCACACAGGCTGCCCTAAGGGGTTCTGGAGTCCCCATCCTTGGAGATGCTCAGAAGCTGTGCGAATGTGGACCTGGGTACCCGGGTTTAGGCAGAGGAATCAGCCAAGATGATTTACAGAGATCCCTTCCAACCCCAGCCACTCTGTGATCCTGGGACAGCCAAGTCAAACTGTTTAACCTTCTAGCAGCAGGGGCAGCCTCTGTGCTGAACTGTGCTCTCAGGCAATTCTAACAGCCTGAAGAACTGAACAAAGAAAAGGTGAGCAGTAAATACAAGTGAGATTCTGCTGAAGTTAAGGGTGGGATCAGGGTTTCACACCACTCATTCCCACAGAGATAAGAAGCTGTAACTCCACCTGCTTTGCCTACCATGCTGCTCAGCAACTTCTGTCTCGGTCATTGCCTTCACAGTGGAGACATCACCTCCCTTTTTCTCTGCTGGGCCGTTGTTGTGTTCTCTCTCTTGCTTCAGAAGGGACTGCCAGACAGCCACTATGCTGGTCATGTCTGGCAAAACCTAAAAGCAAGCAGGGAAAATTGCAACAGCTCTCAGTGCCAGACAGACACAATGCTGGTCATGTCTGGTAAAACCTAAAAACAAACAGGGTAAATTGCTTTGTGAAGCTCCTGTGATAAATACATCCCCAAACACCCAACAGGAAGATCTGCAGCTCTTCACAAAGGTTGGAATTGACCTTGTGTGCAATCAGAGAATGACCTCAAATCAAGCGCTGCACTTCCACTTGTGCCTAAAGTAAGTACTGGAAAGAACATTTTATTGAAAAGGCTTCCTGTGAAAAATTTGTTCAGCTCTTCTTCCTCATGGCATATTTTCAACTCAAGTGCTCTCTTGTCCAGCTACTTGTGAGTAACCTCTGCTGGCTACATTGACTTGAAGCAGGAAGAGACCTTGCTTCCTGCTCCTGGAAATCATTCGCAGCACCACAGCCATTCATGCTGCAGCTCTGTCTCCCCACAGAACTGCATCTGCGTTCCCATCAGACAGACACGTCAGGAAGTGCAGGCTCCTCCCTCACCATTTAACCCAGAGCCTCCCCAGGTACCATCCCCTGGCCCCTCAGCTGCACCACTCCAGGACAAAGTACAGGGAGAGCAGCTGTCTGCTGCAATTGTCTCTTTCTTCCTACCTTCCTGACAGCTTCTCTGTAGAGCTGCACAAACTCCTGCACTGCTGGCAGCGCGTACATCTGTGACCTCTGCCAGGTTTCCTCAGACAAGCAGTGCTGAATGTTCCTCAGGGCTCTTCTCAGCACCATGGACACCAGGGATAGGATGCCTTGCTTCACCTCTGTGCTGGGCAGCTAAAAGAAGGAAGTGAATTAATGACATTTCAGTGATTCCTGTTGTGCTATGCACAGAATCCATACTCTGAAAGTGTGCTAAAATTGGTCACTGAATTACTTATTTTCTAGATCTTAGCTAGCAGTAAAAAATCCATAGGTTTTCAGATTCCCAGCCTAAAACACCAGCGGACAGAGGCAGAACTGGTGCTTGTGAAAGGCACCTGGAATCAGTATCAGTGATTTTAATTCATTTTCCAGTGCTTCACCGAGCCAGATTTATGCTGAGGCAGACAACATAAACCACGAGTAATTAACCAACTTAAGAAATGTCTTGAATGATCAGACACTAAAATGAAACAGTACAAACTAGGACAGAAGAGTCACTGAAATACCACAGACTGCTCTTAAAAGTCACTGAAATAGACTGCTCTTACATTTAGCCCTTGCGTGAACATTGTTCTACTGCACGCTGCAGGGACTGTTGTTACCATCACCACAGAGAGCAATCTGGGAAGAGGAATAAATTCTGAACTCTTAAAAGCATTGGAGATCTCTGGTTGAGCCTCGAAGATCTGAAAGAAAAGAAACAAAACTTTAAGCCCATTGATACAGTTCTGGAGATGACAGCTTCTTCTAGGAAGCATTTCACAGAAGGATTTTGACTTGTCAGAAGTAATGGCAACGTTAAATGTCAATTTTTATGCAAAAATGCTACAGAGCATCCTCCAGACTCCTACTCAACTAAATGGACCCCCTGTATGCAACCAGCATCCCTGCTAAAGGCCATCCCTTTTCAAGAGATTCCAGATCCTACTTGCCCATTTTAGGCTAAACAAAGAGGCAGCAGAACACTCACAAAGGACAAAAGGTTTTCTAGTTGAGCTTCGATGTTGCTGCATCTCAAAAAATATATCCCTGATGTGACGTTTTCCACTGTTTCTTACATCAATTCCTTCTTTACCAGTTTAGTTTAAATGTTTATAGAGCCTCCTGCCCTGAGCATGGCTTTTTACCATCACCCACACTTTCACCTTCTTGAGTAACTTCACGTTGTCCATCCAAGCAGACTTCACTCTAGGAACAAAGGAATACTGGCTCTCCTTGAAGTATCTGTTCAATAAATCTGGGCACACTTTGAGAATATTCACCACGAGATCAGCAACCATTTCATCTTCTGTTGCAGTTTTTAAACCAAGCAGGAAGTGCAGCAGTACCACATTTCCTCCCCTGTTGAAGACAAAATAAAATTATTTTGAATAAGAAATCCTTATTTTGATACTTTATATGGGATGTGAACTCTGCAGCTTCTCTAACTGTTAATTGAAGGCAAAACTATTAATTGAAGGCAAGATCTCTCACCCTCCTGGCAAATTTCTGAGTTTACGCTCAAAGAAGTAAGAAATTAATTCAGCTCCACATTTCCTGCGTGACAAGCAGTGAATTAACACCACACATTTCAGGGCAGACACGATAACTGGTGAGGTCTCTTTTGCTTCTAGCAAAGACCCCCTGTACAATCCCAGCTGCCCAGTGACACACTTGCCAGAAGTGCCAAGACTTGGGTCATAGAAGGTTATGCCATGTTTCAGAGAGCAGCACAGGTCCATCAAGAAACTATGCACGAGTTCTCGCACCATTGCTCTGCCACCTCCTCAGAACCTTGAGCCACCTGTAAGACCCAAAAGGAGTAAAAAAGGCATGTGAGATTTGGCATCACAGGTATCAGCCTCACTCTACATTTTATATGGCTCCTCTCAGAGAAATACTAAAACAAAGTTTGGCTTTTGTTCAGATGAAGAAGAGAAACTTCAGGACTTGAAGGTCCCCTCCAACCCAAACCATTCTGTGATTCTACAATTCCATTAACTTTCTAAATCCAGAACAACTCAAGATGCCTATGGGTGAGAAGACTCTTGACTATATGGCTGGGAAATCATGAATCATATGACTTACAGGGACTGCCAGGAACTGCAAGAACTTACAGTGACTCAGAACTGAAATGTATGCTTATGAATGGGGTCAGGGATTTGCACAGCTCCAAGCAGATCCCTACCAGAAACAGATCTCCTCCAAAGGGTGTTTACAGTACATCAGCGTGGGAGTGGCAGGGTCATAAGCATGTGGCAGAGGAATACAAGAGGGCGCACACAAAGGTGAAAACTCTGTAGCCAAAACCCAGTGAGAAGCAGCAGAAATCTGAGGGGTCTTTTTAAACAGGCTCAGTAGATTCCCCTTTTTGAGCTCATCAAGCTCAGAGCGACTGGGAGCGGTTTCAAAAGCTGCGGGCTGCAAGAGGAGGGGAAATCAAGGCAGCACAAGGACTGAGAGTAACAAAGAAATAAATGGCCAGACCTTTAAATCCTCAGGGCTGACATCAGTAATCCCATTCCAGCGGTACAGGGAAGCAATGTGAAGCAACACCTCTGCAGTGAAAAAACGCACCTTCTGTGTCTTGCTGATGTTTTTGTTATGAACCACCTGAAAATGAGAAAAATGCAAACTCTTCTATTTATGGCAAGTTGTCCCAAAACCATGGCAAAACAGCATCACACCTCATTCCTCTAGTACACACAGAGCTGGCTCTCCTCACACAGCAGAAGAAAGGCTCTGCCTGTCCTGTCAATGCTTCTCTCACCTGCTCCTGCTCCACCCTGACCCTGCACCAACCTCTGCACACCCTGCACGCCCTGGACAGGACAGATGTTCATGTTAAAGAGCACAGATCATGTTTAGAGCATCACAGCCCCAGAGCAGGACCAGGGGAACCTGGGTGCAGGCATAGCAAAGCCTGCTACAAATAAAGTTTGAATGAAATGGAAGGAAGTTTCTCAAAAGTTCTTCTGCTGTGCTTTACTGCTGGCATTGTTTTAATTCTCATTTTTCTTGCTAAGCTGAAAGAGTCATGCAGTGTGCTGGGATCCACCAATAACACAACAGCTCACGATGTATGATTCCCACACAGGAAAAGCTTCATTTGAAACACAAAGTTCCAAGGAGGTTTATTTTACCTTTAAACGACAGCTTTTTTATTATCCTTCTTTTTCGTGTTATAGCAAAATCAAAGAATATTTTTGGCTTCGGCTGGTCAGTTGTGAAAAGCCCAAGTCTGAGGCAGGCTCTTAGGGCTACATTCTAAATTTCAAACTATTTTTTCCTTCATTCTCTCAACTCTTCATGCAACAGCTTATGCAACATTGCTACAGCAGCTCAGAACAGATATTAAAAAGCCATAGATTCTGGAGCTAAAAACATTTTTAAATAAATAAAATACATCTCAGGTGCAGCTGCTCTGCAAGCAACAAGAGCAGCCCACGAAAGAGGCAGGGCCATGCTCAGAAGGTGACAGAGCACAGCAAAGGCAGCCACCACTAAACCAACTCTCACATCTTTCAGCAATTCCTGCTTCCCTGTTTTCAACCCTGAGACAGCAATACAGCCAAGCTACCAACGTCCAACACATATCATCAGTCCCACAGTGCAGCAGCAGTGCTGCCAGCAGCCCTGAGAACTGAACATTGTGAGGGAAATCACTGCAGAACTGCCTTCAGCAGCGAGGAAATAGACAACATGAGACAACATAGTTTCAAGGGTGTATCATACCTTAGCTGTCAGTGTGGAAAGCAGAAGATTGACAGTAGAAACTCTGTCTTCCTTTACTTCAGAGTGAAGAATAGCTGGAATGAAATCTGAGAGGACGTTTCAAATGGTAAGTCAAATTGTGAAAGCTCTTTCCTTACTAAAATACTTTAGGCAATTCATCCCCATTCCTCTTCCATGTCACATTATTTATCCTGCTGTTTTATTCCAGGATGAACCAAAGGCAGCAATCAGAGTTCAGAAGGATGATTACTATGGTTATGAGCAAGTGATGCTGCCAAACCTACTCTCATCTTGACTGGTTAACACTGCTACAGCATCTGTCAACTTGAAATGCATTTTGGGCCCTGAAATGCCACACTAAAATTCAAGCAATGTCATACTCCTCCCCTTGAAGCACTTGTAATTGTTTCACTGAGTGATTCTCAAAGGTTTGGAGGTTCCATCTCCAACTACATCCATCACATTTGGGCTCAACAGTGCTTCCCCAAGTCAGACAACCTCAGTTTACAGAGAGCCTGGGGCTCCTGCAGGGGAATGAAAGCCATCTGTACTGCCTGGGCCGAGGTGGGCAATCCCCAGCCAGCCAGAACTGAGCCCCTGCCAGCACCTAAAGGAAACCAGCAGCCCTGGGGAGCAGGAGCAGTCAGTAATTACAGCCAGTTCTCAGTCCCCTGCCATTACTGCTGCCAGCTAGTGGCTTAGGCACTTTCTTTTAAACAATATTTCTAGATCCCTCCTGAATTGTCTCATAACTTTTCCAAGGGTCACAATTCACAGGGCAGAAAGGCAACTGAAGTACACCCTTTTCAAAAGAAAATTAATGCAACATATCCACTGTTACTGTCCTATGAGCAAGGCTGGAAGCCATGAATTTTTTTTGTTTATTGACTCTATGACCTCAAAGTTTTCTATTAGATTTACAGTTTTTTAACCTGTGTCAGCAAAGACTATTTTTGCAAAGTTTTAGCAGATAGCATATTTTTCTCAAGCAGGAGAGGCTTATTTACTACACTACCAAAGAAGTTTAAAGCTTTTCAGATAATAAGATGAAAAATATATATTTTGCTTCTTATCAGTGCTCTCCACCTGGTTCACATTTTTAATTAGGTAATATTTATTATCACCTATAAATGACTGTGCCTTAAAAACAAAAACCCACCAAGCAGTTAGGAAGTACCTTTTAGTTCCAGCACCTGTGCCAAGATTGCATTGTCACCAGCAATGAGAAAGGAGAGAGCAAACTGAATGTAGGCCATGCGGACATCTGGTCTCCCCTGGCAACACAAAAATATAAAATTAAAATTAAAAATTGTTGTTAGCACACAGATTGTACCCAACTGCAGAATTGATACTGCAACTGCTGATTATCCCTAGAAGTGCCATAAATGGGTGAATGGAACAACTTTTATAAGAATGTTGCATGCAGCCACAGACATACATTTACATGCAATTCAGCTAAAAAACTTCCTGCATTAAACAGAGCACTTTTACATAAAAAGGAAAATGTACCAGTTCACGCGCTTTTCAATTCTCAATGTACGAGACCAGGCCACAGATTTAAATAAAAAGGAAACGCTAACAGCCATCTCGTGGCAAACCCTGCATCACTGACCCTCCCCACCTGTGCACTGCTTGGTCAGATCACAGAAATGCCCGTGAGAAGGGGGGAATATAAAACTGCCGGCTCAGGCACAGCGGAAGCAGCGCAAGCTTGGCCTGTAACAGCACCACAGGACATGAACACTGAATCACAAAATGGTTTGAGTTGGAAGGGATCTCCAGGATCCCCTCACTGCACGCCCTGCCAGGGGCAGAGACACCTTCCACCATCCCAAGCCCTGCTGCTCCCAGCCCTGTCCAGCGTGGCCTTGGACGCCCCAGGGATGGGGCAGTTCCTTCTGTGGGCAGCCTGTGCAGGACAGCATCCCATCACCCTCATAGCCCAGAATCCCCTCCCAATATCCAGTGTAAATACACCTCTTCCCAAGAGTCACCCCTCATCCCACCACTCCATCCCCTGACAGAGTCCTGCCATCATTTACAACTTTTTTTAAACCTTTTTTAAAAACCTTTTTGCTGTGCAAAATTAAGCTGCATGTAAAGGAGCCTGAAAGAAGATTCTAAGTAAGCAAAAGATAAGGCAGCAGGGACTCACCAAAGGGTTAAAAGAAGAAATAGAGAGAAACAAACAAGATTTTGCTGTAAGCTTTGGGCCTGGCATTTCTGTGTTAAAATCTCACCTCTGATAGCCAGCTGTGAAATTTTTTCACTGAAAGCTGTACAAGACTGAGACCTTTTGGATGCTAGTTTCCTTGTACCTTATTTAGGCAGCTTGTGGTCAAAAGACTACACCCAAGCATTTAAAATCAATGGTGGAGGTACTCCTGTGGACAGCTCCTGCAGTGAGGTCAAAATCCACGGAATCTGACAATTCCAGAACTATAAAAGTGGTTCCAGGGAAAAAGGGATGTGTTTGGTTTTTTGCCTTCCACTTGATTGCTTTATAAAGAAGAACTCTGAATTTTCATCTCAGATGGCACAAATCCAACACAGACCTACACATTTGCTCTGCAAGTAATCTTTAAAATCCAGAAACAATATGTCAACATTGCAAACAACACTGGATTTATTATACACTTGCATTTGGAATGACACAAATATTCTTGTTCTAAAGCACTGGTTTGGGTCAGTCCTGGCTATTTTTAGCAAACAGGGAGGGAAAAGAGATAGTTTCTTCTGGAAAAACAGTGACTTTTTTCTCTTGACTCACATATTCTTCTTAAGGATTTCCAGCTACAGATTATCTAGAACTCTTGTTTATGTTTTCAAATGCAATTACTCTGTATAATTACTCTCACTATCCCCTCTCCAATCCCCATCTATTTCAGTGGCACCAAACTGCAAAAAAAAGACTTGTTTTCAGGAGTTTACTCTCACTTTCACTCTGCTTCAGACATTAGAAGGGCAGTTCACAGGAACTGTACATTTCTATTTCCCCATAGCTGGTTGGAAACACATGAGGCATTTTCATGTGTCCAGCTGGGCACAATCAAGGGCTTCAGCCTGACACAGGATGGGAGAGTTAAGCTCTTGCAGATGAAAATAGAGCAAACATTGGCAACGGCTTTGTTCTGAACAGACAGCTAAAAAAGCTGGTGGAGCCATGGCACAGCACGCCATGGCATGCAGCACCTCAATTTACCTGCTTACATCTTCTTTTCAGCAAGCCAGGCGGGTACTTGTTGTCAAAATCAAAATGACTGTAGACATCCCTCGCAGAATCCGGGCCCTGAGCCACCATGGCTGACAGCAGGGTGAGGCACCCCCGGCTCACCCTAAAAAACAAAACAAAGCCCAGCCAAACCTGCAGGCATTCCCAGGAGGATGGCTACACAAACTGCCAAATCAACAGGTTAAAACTAAAAGAGAAAGTAGAAGGGAGGTTCAACTATCAGAGTAATTATTTTAGGCAGTAAGAACTGCAGCTGGGAAAGAGGGGCGAGGGGAGAAAGGAGAAGGAAATGCCTTTCTATGTTCTTCCCCAAAATTAAGCTGTAATGTGAGGCTGGACTTGTTCATGGCAGTGGAGTTGGACTAGAGAACGCTTAATTATTCCATGATTCTATGAACTCCTGAACTCACAGAGGTTTGCCATTTATTTCAGCAGGAATGTGTCAGGGCCACCATGCACAAGACTGCAGACCTGCACCATCTGAACAGCCACTGCCATGAACAGCTCTGCGATCTGTCCATCATGTTTCTGTCGTGGACAAACTGCAAAAAGCCACCTGACTCAAGCAGAGATCCCATCTAGACATACAGGAAAGAAAATACCTCTGCACATCAAAGAGGTTGCACAGAAAATGCAGAGCATCTCCCATCAGAGATCTGCAGCCTCCTCTGTGCAGGTTCTAGAAGGATTTCTCCAGAAGCTGCAACCTTTGAACACTTAGTCAGAAGTGCAGATCTTGCACAGCCCCAGAATTTGTTTCTAGTGTACCTATTTGAGATTCTTTGTCCCGTTAAAATTCCTGCTGCAATAAGATCAACTGCACGGTGCAGGAAGCAGAGTGGAGTCTTTGAACTGGGAAAGCACAGAAAACTTTTCCAGTTCTGCTCCAAGACTGAAAGACGAGTCACTGGCCTTGGACAAGCCAATTTCAGTCTGCTTTTTCCTCTGCTTTCCTCTTCCTCCCAGCTTTGTCCTGAAATGTCTGACATTTGCAACTTCTTTCCCCTATCCACAAGAGCATGAGATCATGGATAGATAACACAATTACTGAACAACCTAAAATGAACTCAGACTTAAGAGACTGAAAAAATTGCAGAAGAAAAGTCAGTCTGAAAGAGAAAAATCCAATATAAACATGGAAACCTGACTCCAAAAAACACAGGGAAATAAAGCACTCGAGAGCAGCTCTTTTTGCCATCACGGGAAGACTGCCCAGGCCTGTTCCACACCATACATTTCACCCCACAAATCAAGCAGCATTGAAATAACAGCACTCAAGGTACCACCCATGCTAGCTGTCATCAGCACAGGCCCAGCTGATGAAAACTACAGCTTCAGGAAAGTATCCTACCGCACTGGATTGTTGGATGTAGCAGTTTCCACTTTGCAAAGATTTCCACAGGCAATTATTTTATGACAAGTGAGAAAGGATTATGAAATAAAGGGGCATTATTAGCAATAAGTCAAGATGAATTTGCAACATCTAGTATAGTCCCTCCAGATCACCTGACAGAGATTCTCCACCAGAGCACCAAGAAAACTTACCTGTGATTTTCAGAATACAAAGCAGCATAGACCAGTTTCATATAGGAATGAATCAACTTTTTGACAATGTTCATTCCCACAACAGAAAAATGTGAGAGGGCGCTGGCTGTCCTCAGTAAAATGGCTTCTAGAGCTTGAAAGATTAACAGCATCTGCAGGATAAAAAAGTATGTTAGTACCTGACAATATCAGGTAAGACTTGAAATTATTCGCTGAGCAAACAGTAATAACCACCATTAATAAATAGAGCAACCCCACTCCAAGAGGAAATCTTCCACATATGAAAGTGACATTAACTTCCAGATTCTCTCCCAAATTATGCTTCCTCTTTGCAAAGATCACATCTGAGAGCATGAAGTTTCAAGGAATCAACACTTCAAGAGACAATTGCTCCTAAGCGGATGACGAAAAATGAAATGTGCTGGAGAAAAATATCATGTTCCAATCTTGCAATTAATTCCTGCCAGAAGAATTCAGAATCCATACAGCACTGGGACTGTGCCCATTACAAACATCAGCCCCTGATAGAACTGGGATATTGAGGAAAGGCTGTCACTGAACATTACAGAGACAAAAATGATACTGAAAGGCAAAGAACAGCAAGTGATGGTTAAAAAGCCACACAATACAATACTACATTGTAAGCAACACTACATTGTAAGCAATACTGCACCAGCATTCACAGTGAAAAGTTACTGAACTCTGATTATTCATCATATTCTGAGGAGGACAAAATTGTGTCCAGATGACATAAGAAAAATGAAGTCAACTTTACCAGTGGCATCCTAGAAATGCTGATGTATGAGGCAGATATCTAAAAACATTTACTTTCACTAGGCTACTTTTTTGCTTTCTTAACTGCTTCTGTTGATCCCCTTATTTCCTAAAAGGCCTTTTGATAACAGCTTGATTGGGACAGGACTATTGGTTGTGTGTGTCATTAAATCCAAGAACATCTATGAACAGAAAGGAGCATCTCCCATTTGGTAGGTGCTTCCACCATTGCTACTTCCAGAAAAAAAAATAAACCCAAACCAAAAATTTACAGTGTTATTTACACCACAAAGCACTATTTTTTCATAAAACCACAGAACATCCTGAGCCTGAAGAGACCTACAGGGATCATCCAGCCCAACTCCAAGCCCTGCACAGACACCTGAACAGTCCCACCCTGTGCCTGAGAACACTGTCCAAATGCTCCAGGAGTTCTGTCAGCCTTGGCAGCTGTGACCATTCCCTAGTGACCTTTTGTTGGTTCTTCTCCAGAGTGGGATTGTCGGGATTGCAGCCACCAGCCCCTGAATGACAGCCCCCATATCCAACTTACTTCACTTTCAGGTTTTCTTTCTCCATCGAGAAGCCTGAATATCTCAGCACACTCCATGGAAATTTTCACGTATCCCTGCACGACATCGTACACTTGGGGCGATGGCAGCGTCTTGGCGATGGACACGAAGGTCTCCAGCCCTGCAAAGCCACAGCGTCACCCGGGCCACCAGCGCCACGTGTGGGGCCCGCTCTGGGCCACAGAGGGGCCGGGTCCAGCCCGGGGCAGCCGCCTCAGCCCGGGTGAGCCCCCTCAGCCCGGACCGGCCGCCTCCGGGCGCGCCTCTCCCGCCCTGCAGAGCCCCTCACCCTCGGCGGCGGCCGCCGGCTCCCGCAGCAGCGCCTTGAAGCGGGCGCCATTGAACTCCTCGTCCCGCGGGCCACAGGCGCGCTTGGCCGCAGGCTCCCCGCTCCGCTCCCCGGCCTCGCCGCCCCGCTTCCCGGCCATGCTCGATCCGAACCCGGCCCACGCCCGCCCCGAAGCGCCGCCGCTCTCGCAGGAAGGGGCGGGAGCAGCCCGGGGCCGTAGGGGAGCCGGACCGCCCTAGAGGGAAGGCTTTCCCAGCTACCAGTGCCGAGGTGGGCAAAAAGAGTTAAAAATAGTTCTCGTGGAATGGCTTGGAACGGACCGTAACTGTTCCTACCCCCTGCCACGGGTAGGGACGCCTTCCACTGGCCCGGGTTGCTTCACGCCCCAATGTCCAACCTGGTCTTGGACACCTCAGGGATCCAGGGGCAGCCGCAGCGTCTCTGGGCACCCTGTGCCAGGGCCTGCCCACCCTCACAGGGAACAATTCCTGCCCAGTGTCCCGTCTGCAGCAGTCTCTCATCCATCGCTGCTTGCAAGGCTTTTGTCATCCCAGTTTCCCCAGACTGCAGCCCCCTGGGATCCTGGACCAACACGGCTTAAACTTGGGAGTGGAAGGGGAAAGCACGGAGTGCAGGGAAGCAGGGATGGGACAGAACTTCCTCAGACACTCCTCTCTCTCCAGGAGAGGGAAAGGCTTCGGGGTGACCTGACTGTGGCTTTCCAGTACCTGAAGGGGCCCACAGGAGAGATAGCGAGGGACTGTTTATAAGGGAAGGAGTGACAGAAAAGGGGGAATGGCTTCCCACTGCCAGAGGGATTAATTAAAATCTAAACCCTTCCCTTGCTTTCAGCAAGAGTTATTCCAGGACAAGCACAGCGAAAAGGAGGAATGGAAAAAGCCTTGCTCCAGTAAACTGTTTCATGTGGAATGACAACAGTTGAAACAGTAGTGGAAGATAGAGTAGATTAGTTCAGTAAGAAAAAATTAAAGATCTATCCAAATCCAAATCAGATTTTTTTTTTCATATATGCAAGTAATAATGGTAATGTTAGTATCTTCCTGGGCTTTTTCAAACTGTTTTTCTTTTTTTTTTTTTTTTTTTTTTGAAAAATACTGTAAAAAAAAAAAGTGATCCAGAAGAGGGCAACATTCACAGCCATTCTGAGACCTAGGATGAACAAATGCTTTCACACTGACAGAAGATGCTGCAATGTTTTGAGAGCAGAGGATAGAACAAAATAAAAGAAGCTGAAGTTAGAAGACAGAAAAGGGTAAAATAAAGGGAGTACATAAGACTGGGGGGGAAAGGAAATGGGAAAGTATGAATTGCTAGACACTAGGTACAAAGGCTTTTTTTGAGTAATTTATGAGAACAAAGCTAAAAGCGGCAGCGACACCGGACACGGCCCCGGAACTGCTCCCGGAGCCGCCTCAGCACCGCCCGGGGGCGTTTGGACCCCGTACGGTCATGGAAGCAAAGCAAAGGATGTGGGTATTCCAGTACATGAAGCGTTTTATCAAGTCACTGCAAAGTCAGAGAACTTCCGGAGCTGGAAGCACCCCACAAGGATCATCCAGTCCCGCCCGTGGCCCTGCACAGACACCCCAGCAATCCCACCCTGAGCATCCCTGGAGCGCTCCCCAAAGGCTCCTGGAGCTCTGTGGGGCCGTGCCCATGCCCTGGGGAGCCTGGGCAGTGCCCAGCACCTCTGGGGATGAACCTTTCCCTAAAATCCAGCCTAAACCCCTCCAGACCCAGCTGCAGCCCTTCCCTGGGTGCTGTCCCTGGTCACGGGGAGCAGAGCCCGGAGCTGCCCCTCAGGAGGAGCCACAGCCCCGGTGAGCCCTGACCTCGGCCCCCTCCAGGCTGAAGAGGCCCTCGGCCGCTGCTGGTGTGGCCCCTGCAGAGCCGGCCCTTCCCATCAGACACATTCGGGAATGTTTTCCAGCCCGGCCGTGCTCAGGAGCTCCCAGGACAGAGCACTGCTCTGAGGGAAGGGCCTGTGATCCAGCTGGCACCTGGCCACCGTGTCCCTCGGTCACAGGGCGCCCGCCTCAGTTTAAAACATCCCGAGGAATAATAACACGAGTCAGTGTCTCACTGAAGTGCCGCGGGATGTCCCCAGTCCCCAGGCAGTCCCTGAGCCGCGGGACCCCGAGCGATTGGCACAGGCACGGGCTGTGCAATTCCCTTTCTGAGGGCAGTGCAGCACAAGGAGGCAAAGCTCTGGGTCGGAGCTCTGGGCTGGCTGAAAAGGCGCCACTGACACGGCCAACAGCACAAACTCCTCCGAGCACTTCTGGTCCTACGAGTATTACTGGGATGACATGGATCCAATTGCAGTAGATGGAAGCAAGCTGGAGGTTAATAAATGCAAGTATTGTGGAGTGCTAGGTGCTAATCTAGCACAGGGGAAATGTTGAATTGCTCGTCTCACTGACCTGGTTTTGTTTCCTTGCAGTAGAGTCCATGCCAGTGCTTGGTTTGTGTGCCTGGCTGTTTGCCTTCAGGCTGGATAAATACTAACAAACACTCTGGGCTTTACCGTACAGTATCTGAAGCTATGAGACTGCTGACACTAATTCTTGTTTACAAGGACAGATTTTTTTTTTTTTGGTCATTTGCTAAGGGGAAATGTGATTAGTTGTGAATCTGTAGTGTGGGGTGCTAGTTCCCCGTGTGCTACTGCCATCAAAGTTCACTGAAGGAGCAGAGGTTTTCATAAAAGCACTGTTTTCATCCTGGGACAAGGCTGACATTGCAACTGGCAAGCATTCAGACTTCTAGTAAAGGAAATGTACAATTCCAAACAAGCTGCAAACATACTCTTTGACCTTCCCTCCCATCCCTGAGGATGGCTGAAACTGTTTGGATGTGGATTCAGAGACTAAATTTGTTTTTTCCCAAGGTTATTCCAGAGCAATTATTATATAGCCCAGGAAAATGTGATGGCCTTTCAGAACACCTTCATGTCTCTCTCCCTAACAATGCAAGAGACTGCCTTTCTGATGGTGAAGGTTGAATTCTGTGTTAGGAGCTGCCTGTCCTTCACTTGCTTGGACAGCAGTAGGAAAAAGGAGCAGAAACTTAGCCTAGAAAAGCTTTTCTGTGCATTCAGATCAGCCAAGGTTTATTGCCTCCAAGCTTAGAGCACCACACCTTCAAGAAAGTGGTGTGAATATCCAAATCCCTCCATCCAGAAAATCTTGCTCTCTAATGCTGCAGAGCAACATTTGGTGCTGCTGGGACCAGGAGCAGCTCACCTAATCCCCTTAATTTTAAAGTTAGGGCAGATGATTACCCCCAGATTCCACTAGGGAAACCCCAAACTGCTGAGCTAAGCTAGATGCAAGTCTCTGGCATGTGGCTGGCCCAGCAAAACCCAAAAACCAGGAATGAACCTTTCCCCTGTGGCTGGGATTCCCTCCCTGAGGGCCTCTCCCTAAAGACCCTGCAGGATTAGGCAGTGACCACTCAGGCTTCCTGCCCTGTGCTCGTGTAACAGGAGCCACGTTCAGTTATCTGCACAGCTCTGGGCACCAGAACACACCAGAGGCTTTTCCCTCCCTCATCCCCACTGTCAGGAGGCTCCCAAGACCTCTGACAAATTGGCACTTAGAGCCCTGTCTCTGAAAGGAGAAATGAGTCAGATGGCATCCCTGCAGCAGGGAGGGTAAATCACCTCGCTGTGCTCTGTTTGTGCCGTGCAAAATGACAGAACCCTCTGCTGTGCCCACAGACTCCATCGTCATCGCCTTCGGGGTCGGCCTCGCCGCCTTTGTGATGTTCCTTTTCCTTGTTCTGCTGTGCATGTCCTGCTCTGGATCAACACCCACCAGCCAAGGGAGTACAACCAGAGATAAAGCAAGAATAATCAGAGATAAAGCAAGAAGATACCGGTGTGAAAAAGTAACCTGTGGGAAACGCTCACTGCCTCGAGCCATCCAGCAGTGACACAGAACGTTTGTAACTGCACAGAGGTGAAGCTTTTCCTGTCAGTATTTGGCTGGAGGGTCTCTTGACCCACTGCTCCTCCTTTTCTGATCAGGAAAATTCAGCTCAGCAGGCTGGGCAGAGATTCAGGATTAGTCACAAGCAAGCAGAGGGAAGCAGCACTCAGAAGGAGCACTAATATTGCCATTTATTGCCACCCTAGGGCCTCTGGCATGCTCACAAAAGGTAACAAAAACAATTTTAAAAAAGTGGCAGTTTACCCAAATAAACCATAAAGCGGGAGGCAGACTAACAACACAACAGACATGGAAATGGACATGAAATGGCAGGGTAACAGAGGCATGTTAGCAACAATTTACTGTTCCTAAAAGACTGGCAGGAGAACTCTGTGTACATGAAAATCTCAGAGTGCTTGCAAGACTTAAACAAAGTATTGATTTTTGAAGTTTTTTTCACTTTTTAATCATGTTACTGAGCAAAATACTTGGCTAAAAAATACACATATTTATCCCTCGTGTATTTATTTTGACCATCAAAGGAGCCATTGTGAACAAGGCAATGTTTTCTAGAAATGTTTTCTGGAGTGCCCAGAAATCATTAATGAAAACCAGCATTCAATGAGATTTGTTTAGGCTTTGAAACCATCCCATGTTATCATTTGCCTAGGCTTGAAACATCCTGTGAGAAAACATTTTTAGCACTGAAGAAACTACTAAACCCAGTCACACACAAATTTTGCCCTTTTGGGTCGAGTTCTGTTTGTTTTCTCAGCCCCACTTCAATTCCACTGCCCCAGCTGCAGCACCAAACCCCAGCGTGGTGCTGGAAAGAAGCCACCAGTGCAAACCTGCAGCCCCTGCCCTGGCACCCCCGGGGCCATGTCACCAGCCCTGCCGGGAGTTGTACTCTCGGGCTGACGCTGGCAGTGAGTAAAAAAACCTCCAAAACTAAAATGATTTAAAGAAAACTATTGATTCCCTGTGACCCTGAAATTTTCTACATCTGCGCGTGACATACAGCTTTCATTCCTTTTAGTATACACTTTATATACTATATTTATACAGCGCCCCCTGCCGTCTGCCCGGGCTCACTGCGGTCACAGCGCCCCCTGCTGTCTGGCCCGGTGAACTGCAGGAACAGCGCCCCCTGCCGACTGCACTGGCGCACTGCGGTCACAGCACCCTCTGCCGTCTGCACTGGAGCACTGCAGGCACAGCGCCCCCTGCTGACTGCACCGGCGTACTGCAGACATCTTTTACGACAGTCGCGCTTTACGGCGGCTTTTACAACAGTCGTGCTTTACGGCAGGTTTTACGACAGTCGCGCTTTACGACACGTTTTACGACAGTCGCGCTTTACGGCACCTTTTACGACAGCCGCGCTTTACGGCGGCTTTTGCGACAGTCGCGCTTTACGGCACCTTTTGCGACAGTCACGCTTTACAGCGGCTTTTGCGACAGTCGTGCTTTACGGCACCTTTTACGACAGTCGCGCTTTACGGCACCTTTTGCGACAGTCGCACTTTACGGCAACTTTTGCGACAGTCGCGCTTTACGGCTGGTTTTACGACAGTCGCGCTTTACGGCAGTTTTACGACAGTCGCGCTTTACGGTACCTTTTACGACAGTCGCGCTTTACGGCACCTTTTGCGACAGTCGCGCTTTACGGCACGTTTTACGACAGTCGCGCTTTACGGCAGTTTCACGACAGTCGCGCTTTACGGCAGTTTTACTTTTTACCCATTTTTTGCCCTTTCTCCCCGCCTTTTTTTGCCATTTTTTGCCCTTTCTTTTTTCTTTTTTTTCCTTTTTTTGCCCTCTTTTTCCCCCTTTTTTTGCCCTGTTTTTTTCTTTTTTTTGCCCTTTTGTTGCATTTTTTCTTTTCTTTTGCCTTTTTTTTCACTTTTTTTGCCCTTTCTTTTTTTCTTCCCCCCCCCGTTTTTGCTTCTTCTTTTTTTCTTTTTTTTGCCCTTTCTTTTTTTTCCCCCTTTTTCTACCCTTTTTTTGTCCTTTTTTTTGCCCTTCTTTTTTGCCTTTTTTTTTGCCCTTTTTCTGCCTTTTCTTTTATTTCCCCTTTTTTTCTTTTTTCTGCCCTTTCTTTTTTTCTCACCCTTTGTTTTTTTCTTTATTTCCTCCCTTTTTTGCCCCCTTTTTTTTTCTTTTTTTTCCCTTTCTTTTTTTTTTCCCTTTTTCTGCTTTTTCTTTTTTTCCCCTTTTTTTCCCCCCTTTTTTTTCTTTTTTTTTTTTTGCCCTTTCTTTTTTTCTTGGCCTTTGATTTTTTCTTTTTTTTCCCCTTTCCAGTTGCCTTTTTTTGCCTTTTAATTGCCTTTATTCCTGCCTTTTTTCTGGCCTTGCCTGCCTTTCTTCTTGTCTTTTTTCTTGCGGTTTTTTCTTTTGCTTTTTTTCCTGTCTTTTTTGCCTTTTCCCTTGCTTTTTTTCTCGTCTTTTTGCGTCTTTTCTTGCATTTCTTGCTTTTATTGCCTTTTTTCTTCCTTTTATTGCCTTTCTTCTTGCCTTTTCCCTTACCTTTCTTCTGGCCTTTCCCCCTTTCTTCTTGCCTTTTTCTATGCCTTTGCCATAGAAGAATTTCCCTCATGCATTCACACTCCTGAACCCAGTCTGTAAATAGCCTTCTAAAACAAACAGAAGGATTTTTATTTGCTATCTCCATGTGTGCAAGGTGGGAAAAGCTCATCAACTGCCAGCATAGCAGAGGATTCCATCAGAGCAATCCTGGATACCAAGGCCTTCCATCAGAGCAGAAGGCACTAACCACACAAAACGTGCAGTGGGAAGGGTCCTGGCAGTCCTCTTCTCTCCTCCACTGAATCTGTGCTTAAACATTCCCCAGTAATTCAATATGCTCATGACTCTTGCAACATTTCAAGTTCCTTGAGGGATGAAGGTATGTGGGGGCACTATATTTTTTACCTTTGAGGCTATGTTCTATTTTCATGTAAGGATTTGAATCTTACCTTTTCCTGCCTGCACTGTGTTCTTCGAACAAGGCTGTGGACACTCTTCTTCTCCAAATAAAACAATAATTTCGGAAACAGAACAGTGTTTGTCAGAAAGAACGAGGGTAGAGACTGATGGTGCCAGCATGGTGGCTTGTACCACTCTAGGACACTTTGGGAAATCATCACTCCTGTCATGTACTGGATCCAATTTCAGCAGGAGTTCCACTCTCTCCTGTGCTTTCCAAGAGTTCCTTGAGAGTGAGGACCCATCGTGCCATCAGCAAGGAGAGGGTGGGCAGCTCAGGAGGGATCGACTGACTCCTTCCACCAAAGCACAGACACAAAACGGAGCTGCCTTCACTGCAAACCCCTGCTCAGAAGTGGACTGTGCAGCAGCATTTCACTGCAAATGCTCTGATCAAAACTGGAGTGTGCAGCAGGATTCCTGCTTCACCTTGGCATCACATGCACCAATCCTCTGCAAAACCACTGATCCAGCTCTCACACCACTGTGCTACTGCAGGAGAGAAACAAAGGGCTGGGTGTGCTCAGGATAGGAAGAGCTGCAAGGTTCACACTTCCCAAAACCGTCACTGACAGTAGATGCATGATGGCATTTCTATAAGAATATCAATATAGAATGAGGATTTCCCTGAGAGGCCAGATTTTCACTTATTTAGGAAACAAGTAAGTTGAAATATGGTGGAATCTCTCCATACAACAGATGCTTCAGGAGCTGACAGTACAGATTTCTCAAAGTTCCACATTCAGAGCAGATTAATTTTGGTCTTGGAAGCCAATTTTGAGACAATCCTCCTAGACACTAGCAACTGTGTGACATCAGGAAGCAGATTTCTGTTTCTTTGCCTTTGTTCAAGAACTCCAAGTCACCATTAGGCAAAGGAGTGCATACAGGGATGTACAAGAAAAAGATTAAAAGAGACTTCTTTACTATTGTATTCTGTGGCATGAAAGCCAAAAGGCCTTTTGTATTTGTTTGTTTGTTTTTAAAGGATAAGTTTCTACTCTGGCTGAGGTGTTACACTTCAGAGAACAACCTACCATCTGCAGGAAACCTCTTTAGAAAATCACAAGGGAGCACAGCTATTGCTGAGCTGCTTTCCTGAACTAACACTGCCAGCTGCACTAACAGTATTTTACCAGACACTTGCGAGGTTGTGATCCCCTAGGTTTATAAAGAAACAGGAAATCCATCTGCAGGGTGACAGGGATGGGGAGAAGCAGCTGGAATTGCTTCCCCCTCAGCAGATTCCCATCTGCTATAACCAAACTGTGTTTATTCAGTACAGCCACAATGACCTGGCCAATCTGCCTGAAATCTGCCCAGGCACAGACAGCTTGCCCACGGTGCAACACACCGTCTGAGTAACTGTCATATATGATTGAACCCCAGAGTTTGTGGGGTGTATTGCCCACAGTCCAACACGCCATCTCAGTAACTGTCATATCATTGAACCCCGGAGTTTGTGGGGTGTATTGCCCACAGTCCAACACACTGTCTGAGTAACTTCCATATTTAATTAAAGCCCAGAGTTTAATGGGGTTTGTCTCCTCATATCCTTCATACAATGCTCTGTCTGTTCACATCCACATTGTACGCCGATGAACTGGAACAGCCTCAGCCAAAGTCAATGAAAATGCCTTCAGAATCGGAGTCGATGGACTCCAAGATCTGATCCACCATGTTCTCAGGGCTGGAAGAAGGAGCTGGAAGTAAGGCAGTGTCTCTGTCCAGCTCCAAAGAGCTGTGAGGGTCACCAATGGAGTGGAAGAGTCCTTTCTGCTGCTCAGCTGTGCCCTGTTTGCTGGAGCACTGCACTGCCCCAGTGCTGGGCCTCTCCTGCTCTCCAAGCAGCGAGCCTTTCACGGCTACCATGGAGCTCCTGGAGCTGCTGTCCGTGATAGGGGTGAGGCTGGAGTAGCCCTGGAGCTGCAGGCAGGAGGTCCTTTCTGACACCGAGTGCCCGCAGATGCCGGCTCCGTTGGCAGCCGCGCTCTCGCTGTCGTGCTCGGCCACAGGCATCAGCAGCGGGTCGTTGTAGCTCTTGGAGCGCACCACGGGGTTCTTGGCCAGGATCTCCCCTGACCTGGAGTGCCTGAAGAACCGCTTCTCTGTGAACAGAGATCCACAGTCACACATGCACAGCCTCCTGGGATGGTACTCATGACTATGAGTGTTCAAAAGAAATGGGAGGGCCTGATTATTCAGAAGCTTTTCTGCAATGCAACTTCGCTAGAAGAAGACATTTTGCTGATTTTTGGAGATTTACAGGCTTCAGATTTCCTAGATTTCTTTAGCATACTGAAGACCTCAAATCTATCTTTACAAATAATAACTGAGATTTCCTTAGATTCACACAACTTCAGTGGCAGAACTAAAATAGCAAATACAGGGAGAGGTGATAGACAGTTGTGAATCCTTCCTTTAGACAAGAACAGAAAGTGCAATTCTGTTATTTTTCAGGCTAGAAACATTTTTACTCATTTTTAGTAGCTGAAATTTAACTTCTCCACCCATCCTGGGAAAATAAAGTCTCTTCAAATTTGGAGCATGAGGATTAAGACAGGCAGTTTTTCTACTAATTCTGGAAAAACCTTCAAAGTTCAGAGACCACAAGGGGGAGGCCACCAAGAGTGACTAAAAATGTTAACTAGAGGGCAGTGCCCACAGAAACCTCTTTTTGGGGGTGTAAATCTGCCTTAAATCCAGCAGTGATTGCCTGAATGCTGTTAACGAGGTGGGATTTTCAAAAAAGATAAGCAGCAAGTGAGCACTGAGCTCCCTCTCTGGCAGTAGTTCAGTGCTGGAATGTCCTGGCAGTGAGAATAAAATGACCATCATGAACAAAACACCACCACTCAAACTCTGTGCAGCCTCAGTGCTCAGACTCACTCCTGCTAGCAGGAGAAAAAGTGCTGTGAATAACAGGTATTGGGATTAGGTCTCACTTTTGGAGCTTTCTTTCTGCTGCTCTCACTTTGCCATCCCATGAAGGAGGCACAACTGGAGCAGGGGATCAAATTACCTTCTGGAAGTCACGCCAGCCACTGCTGGGGATTTTTTATTCTAATTTTTAAAATTAGTTGAAAAACCTGAAAAGCAAGGTTAAAACCAGTCAGCATGCGCTCACACATGCAGAAACGAGCGGACACAGACAGACATGGTCACATGCTCTCACACACACTCACACATTCTTCCCACTTACAGGCTCACTGCAGCCCTTACTCGAGACACTGAAAAACGTGCTTCAACACATCTTCTGGCTGCTGCTCCTTGACGCCAAATGGCAGAGTCTGGGGAAAGCGGTAGCCTCAGGGACCTGTGAGACAACAGAAAATGGTCAACAAGTGGCTGACAGCTAGGACTTGTCCCCGCTCTGGACCAATAAATTTCCTATCCAAAATCCCATTAAAGACAGATGAACAGTAAAATTTACACACCTGTTCTGCCTAACTGTCGCTACATGCCAGGGCAGGGCAGCTCCAACCATAAGTGGTACAATGTAAGTACACACAAGATAAACACATACAGTGCAACTGTACACAGAGTATAAGTACACACAATATAAGGCGATGCATTTACATACAGTATAAGCCAACATAGGTACATACAATGTAAGTACACACAATATAAGCCAACAAAGGTACATACAGTATAAGTACATACAGTATAAGCCAATATAGGTACATACAATATAAGTACGTACAATATAAGGCGACGCATTTACATACAGTATAAGTAGGCACAATATAGGCCAACATAGGTACATACAATGTAAGTACATACAATATAGGCCAACATAGGTACATACAATATAAGCCAGGACTTCTGATAACTCTCTGGAAGACTAATTCTTGAGTCCTATACCCTTTGAGAAGATGGAACCTACAGAACTACTGCAGTCACATGAGGAGGGTGTAAGACACTCTCTCTAGAAGTCCAAGAGAATGGCATGGAAAAAAAGGCACTACCAAAGCTGGTAGTGAGAAGGAAGATGGATGAGAACATCTTGCATAATCCTTCCTGTCTCAAAGAGTAAAAATGTAAAGATGCCAGAATAAGGGATATCTGGGAAGCAATGCAAGTAAAATACAGCCTATATGGCACAGAATAGTGCCGATAAAGCATTGGGATGTAACAAATGCCTATGACATGGAAGACAATGGACACAGACTACATAACACAGACACGGACAACATAACAGACACAGATGATATAACACAGAGACAAGTGGCAACTGCCTGGCACTTTCCCCTTAGGGACCTGAGATTGCGAGCGCAAGATGAGCCAGAGGCCGATGATGCCAAAGGAAAGAAAGCCCTATGAAGATAGCACGTGATGATGAAATGTAACTCATTAAAAGAAGTTAGTGCCAAAGCAGTTAAGAGGATGCTTGAGAGGCTGAGTAAGCCTAGAGAAGGAAGCCGACTGCCGGGTGACCGTGGCTATAGCTCTGGACTTGAAGGTGAGCTCCTCGGGGGAAAGATCCGTGACCATGTCGAGTCGAGGAAGGCGGACGATGCAAAGTTCCACGGACGACGAGAATGCGGACGCCGAGAATGCGGAGAGGGGTCGGAGCTGCCCTGCCTGGCAAAGGCTCTGGTGAGGCTGAGGGGAAACCCTCTCCCTTTACTTCAGGGAGCTTGTCCCACTACAGACCTCTCCACTAAGCTGACATCAAATTGCCCCCCCGTGATAGTGAAGGTTTTTCCCTTTCTCCCAACCACTGGCCCCGACACTTAGCTTTTGGAAGAGGAGCAGACAAAATCCACCGGCGGTTGGACGTTGATACGTTCTCCTCGTGTGCGTCGTTGCTGCCGTTTCCAAGCTTTGGCTACAAGGCTCCTCAGGGTACCTAAGACAAAACAGAAAAGGTGACTATTGCCCTCAAAAACAGTAACCCCTGGGACTCCTCCACACCACTGCCCCAGCTCACCTCAAATCTTGATTTGACTCTGGAGGCTGCCCAGAAGATACCTGCAAAAAGAAAAGGTACACGCTTAGCATGCTGCTGCATAACGCTCACCTATGAGTCAGCCTGCCTAAACGCCGACTCACCTGCCCTCTGTTCCTGGGCATGCCGAGGGCAGCCACAGCACCTGCAAGGACACAGAGCAGAAAAGCATGCTGAGATACTGTTAAAACACAGCCTCTCTAACCTCACAAGTATGCCACACCAATACCTTAAGCTTGCACCCACCTGGCAAGGGCATGCTCAGCCAGGATAGATTGCAAGTCGACCACCTAAAATAAAAAAATCCAAGAGGAGATGCTTAGAGCTGCACCAGAAACTGAGACTTGAGTAATAACAACTGCTTCTGTACACTACTCCATGCTCACCTTGCCCGCTCAGCCTTGGCTGCTGCTCTCAGCCTTGACTTCCTAAAAAGAAACACAGAGAACAGAGCTGTAACAGAGTCACCATTTATGCTTCCTCTACAGAGACAAACAGTGACTGACCTGATCGGGGGAATCCCCTCACCTGGGATGGGGTGCTCTGCCCTGGATTGTATCCTCCTGCATCTGAAAGAAAGTGAGGATGAAAGTCAAAGGGCTGCAGGATAACTTCAGAGCTCCAGATATCTTGGGTCCATCTACAAATCCCATCTAGAGTCCAGCTACACCCCACATTACAAACTCCAAGCCCCCGGACTTCTCCTACTGCACCAGGCTATGCAGCAGGGCAGAGCAGCTCCGGCACAAATGTGTGCTGACACCCGTGACACAGGACAGGACGGGACAGACAATGGGGACACAACAGGAACAGAAATCTCTTGGCAAGGAAAATGGCTGCAAGGACAGAGAATGCAAAAGGAGATGACCGAGGTGAAACTGATGGTGGGCTGATGAGGCTCAGAGAACCCTGGAGGAAGAAGATGCTGACTGAATGATTTATTCCAAGAACTGCAAAGATGGATGCCTGAGAATCCTATGGTCAGAATCCTCTCCCTAACCTCGCGTTCTTACAAGGCCTAATCTGCCATAATGGATCCTGGCAGGGCATAGCTGTCCACACAGCTCGGAACAAGATCTGACAAGACATCTGACTGGATGCTTCTAAAGAGAGATGCAATACTGATGCCTGTCTGAGCTCCCAAGACAAAAGATCCATGGCCCAGGTGCCAGGGCAAGGAACACTGCGATCATGGATGCAAAGAATGGTGCCAAGGTTTCTCACAGGCCCCTCAAAGGGCTAAGATAAGAGACATGACATATCCAAACAACACACAATACACAATAGACAAGTGACACAATACACACCAGGACTGCTCTGCCCTGCTGTGCACCTCAGCACTGTGATCAAAAGTGACACTTTGCTATTATGGGGCCTAAGGGGCCACGTCTCGGCTACCCTCATCTCAGAGCTGACTCAAACCCTCACCCCCAGCCCTCCCACCCTGGAAAGAGTCCCAACCCAGCACCCCACATTCACCCCCTCTGCGGGTTGTAGCCCTCTACTTATCTCTCAGACATCTGGGGATGCTGGTCCGTGACAGGCGCGAAGGAAGGCCGCTCACCGGCTGGGCAGGTCCTGCTGGCACCGGGCTGGTGTCTCTCAGACAGCTAGATTAAAGAAAACCAAACACCAGTGCCTGATTGTGGCAGCCCATCAGCCAAACCCCACAAGTATGCTGCTCACCGTTCTAAGAACGCTCGGCTGCTCGGGCCCCACGCTTCAGGCACGCTTGGAGACCGAGGCTGTCGTCACAGGGGGTGCCTGTGATAAGAGGAGAGGAGGAGATTTGGCATGGCTGAAACCTGAGTGGACCCTCGCTCCTCCTCCCTACTTCCCTGACTCACTGCAACACCTTGGCAGCTGCTGAAGGCCACCTGGATTGCACCTTTAAATAGAAAAGCTCAGGGTTTCATCACCAGGTCCTGTAATGCATCCACAGGGCTCACGTGTGCAGGAAACCCGCTGCATCGGCCGGGTGGTGACGGCGGCTTGGCATGCTCCGAGTCGATTGCCTGAAGGGCACAAAGGAGAATGGAAGCTTAGAGCTGCACCAGAAATTGAGAGCTGAGCAATAACAACTGCTTCTCTGCACTGCTCACCTTGACTGCTGGTATCCAGACTCACTTCCTAAAAAGAAACACAAAGAACAGAGCTGTAACAGAGTCACCATATATGCTTCTGCTGCAGAGACAAATGGTGCCTCACCTGCTCAGGGAAAACCCTCACCTGGGATGGGGCCCTCTGGCACAGATTTAATCCATCTGCATCTGAAAACAAAGTTAGGACAAGAGTCAAACTGTTGCAGGATAACTTCAGAGCTCCAGATATCTTGGGTCCATCTACAAATCCCATCTAGAGTCCAGCTACACCCCACATTACAAACTCCAAGCCCCCGGGACTTCTCCTACTGCACCAGGCTATGCGGCAGGGCAGAGCAGCTCCGGCACAAATGTGTGCTGACACCCGTGACACAGGACAGGACGGGACAGACAATGGGGACACAACAGGAACAGAAATCTCTGGGCAAGGAAAATGGCTGCAAGGACTGAGAGAATGCAAAAGGAGATGACCGAGGTGAAACTGATGGTGGGCTGATGAGGCTCAGAGAACCCTGGAGGAAGAAGATGCTGACTGAATGATTTATTCCAAGAACTGCAAAGATGGATGCCTGAGAATCCTACGGTCAGAATCCTCTCCCTAACCTCGCATTCTTACAAGGCCTAATCTGCCATAATGGATCCTGGCAGGGCATAGCTGTCCACACAGCTCGGAACAAGATCTGACAAGACATCTGACTGGATGCTTCTAAAGAGAGATGCAATACTGATGCCTGTCTGAGCTCCCAGGACAAAAGATCCATGGCCCAGGTGCCAGGGCAAGGAACACTGTGATCATGGATGCAAAGAATGGTGCCAAGGTTTCTCACAGGCCCCTCAAAGGGCTAAGATAAGAGACATGACATATCCAAACAACACATAACACACAAGAGACAAGTGACACGATACACACCGGGACTGCTCTGCCCTGCTGCACACCTCAGCACTGTGATCAAAAGTGACACTTTCCTTTTATGGGGCCTAAGGGGCCACGTCTCAGCTACCCTCATCTCCAGAGCTGACTCAAACCCTCACCCCCCCGGCACAGGAGTCCCAACCCAGCACCCCACATTAACCCCCTCTGTGGGTCATAGCCCGCTACTTATCTCTCGGACAGGTGGGCACGCCGATCCGTGTCGGCTGCGAAAGAAAGCGGAAGCGCCGTCTGGGAAGTCCCTGCTGACACTGGGCTATTGTCTCTTAGTCTGCCAAGAGAAAGGAAACCAAACATGGGTACACAATCTCAGCAGCACAAGGGCAAAACCACAACAATTTTGCTACTCACCCTTCCCCTAAGAACACCCAGCTCCTCAGGCTGCACGCTTCGGGCTCGCTCAGAGGCCGACGCCGTGGTCACAGGGTGCGCCTGGGTTAAGGGGAAACGAGGTGATTTGGCATTGCTGTGACCCGAGTGAAGCCTCGCCCCCCCTCCCCACCTCCTGGACTCACCACAACTCCTCGGGCTCCCCGGATGGGGAGAGAAAATTTGAGATAGAAAGTTTGAAGGCTTCAGCAATGCAGAGTGCTGTAAAACATCCACAGGGCTCACACGTGCAGGAAACCTGGTGCATCGGCCGGTGGGTGACCGGGGCTTGGCATACTCCGAGTGAATTGCCTTAAGTACAGAAACAAGAACAGATGCTCAGAGCTGCACCAAAAACAGACTCCAGCAATAACAACTGCTTCTGTATGCTACTCAACGTCACCTTCCCCACTCGGCCTTGACTGCCGGCCTCTGCCTTGACTTCCTAAAATGACCCACAAAGAACAGAGCTGTAACAGAGTCACCACATACACTTCTGCTGCAGAGACAAACAGTGACTGACCTGGTCAGTAGAACTCCCTCACCAGGGATGGGGCCCTCTGGCACAGATTTAATCCATCTGCATCTGAAAACAAAGTTAGGACAAGAGTCAAACGGTTGCACGATAACTTCAGAGCTCCAGACATCTTGTGTCCATCTAGAGTTCAGCTACACCCCACATTACAAACTCCAAGCCCCCGGGACTTCTCCTACTGCACCAGGCTATTCAGCAGGGCAGAGCGGCTCCGGCACAAATGTGTGCTGACACCCGTGACACAGGACAGGATGGGACAGACAATGGGGACACAACAGGAACAGAAATCTCTTGGCAAGGAAAATGGCTGCGAGGACCGAGAGAATGCAAAAGGAGATGACCAAGGTGAAACCGAGGGCTAAGATAAGAGACATGACATATCCAAACAACACACAATACACAATAGACAAGTGACACAATACACACCAGGACTGCTCTGCCCTGCTGTGCACCTCAGCACTGTGATCAAAAGTGACACTTTGCTATTATGGGGCCTAAGGGGCCACGTCTTGGCTACCCTCATCTCAGAGCTGACTCAAACCCTCACCCCCAGCCCTCCCACCCTGGAAAGAGTCCCAACCCAGCACCCCACATTCACCCCCTCTGCGGGTTGTAGCCCTCTACTTATCTCTCAGACATCTGGGGATGCTGGTCCGTGACAGGTGCGAAGGAAGGCCGCTCACCGGCTGGGCAGGTCCTGCTGGCACCGGGCTGGTGTCTCTCAGACAGCTAGATTAAAGAAAACCAAACACCAGTGCCTGATTGTGGCAGCCCATCAGCCAAACCCCACAAGTGTGCTGCTCACCGTTCTAAGAACGCTCGGCTGCTCAGGCTGCACGCTTCAGGCACGCTTGGAGACCGAGGCCGTCGTCACAGGGGGTGCCTGGGATAAGAGGAGAGGAGGAGATTTGGCATGACTGAAACCTGAGTGGACCCTCGCTCCTCCTCCCTACTTCCCTGACTCACTGCAACATCTTGGCAGCTGCTGAAGGCCACCTGGATGGCACCTTTAAATAGAAAAGCTCAGGGCTTCATCACCAGGTCCTGTAATGCATCCACAGGGCTCACGTGTGCAGGAAACCCGCTGCATCGGCCGGGTGGTGACGGCGGCTTGGCATGCTCCGAGTCGATTGCCTGAAGGGCACAAAGGAGAATGGAAGCTTAGAGCTGCACCAGAAATTGAGAGCTGAGCAATAACAACTGCTTCTCTGCACTGCTCACCTTGACTGCTGGTATCCAGGCTCACTTCCTAAAATGAAACACAAAGAACAGAGCTGTAACAGAGTCACCACATACACTTCTGCTGCAGAGACAAAGGGTGCCTCACCTGCTCAGGGAAAACCCCTCACCCGGGATGGGGCCCTCTGGCACAGATTTAATCCATCTGAATCTGAAAAAAAGTTAAGACAAGAGTCAAACTGTTGCAGGATAACTTCAGAGCTCCAGATATCTTGTGTCCATCTTCAAACCCCATCTAGAGTCCAGCTACACCCCACATTACAAACTCCAAGCCCCCGGGACTTCTCCTACTGCACCAGGCTATGCGGCAGGGCAGAGCAGCTCCGGCACAAATGTGTGCTGACACCCGTGACACAGGACAGGACGGGACAGACAATGGGGACACAACAGGAACAGAAATCTCTTGGCAAGGAAAATGGCTGTGAGGACTGAGAGAATGCAAAAGGAGATGACCGAGGTGAAACTGATGGTGGGCTGATGAGGCTCACAGAACCCCAGAGGAAGAAGATGCTGACTGAATGATTTATTCCAAGAACTGCAAAGATGGATGCCTGAGAATCCTACGGTCAGAATCCTCTCCCTAACCTCATATTCTTACAAGGCCTAATCCCCCATAATGGATCCTGGCAGGGCACAGCTGTCCATACAGCTCAGAACAAGACCTGACAAGACATCTGACTGGACGCTTCCAAAGAGAGAAGAGAGTCTGATGCCTGTCTGAGCTCCTGAGTCAAAAGTTCTATGGCACTGGGGCTAGGAAAAGGAATGCAGAGATCACAGATGCTAACAATGATGCCAGGATTTCTGACAGGCCCCTCAAAGGCATAAGGTAAAGGACATGACACATCGAAACACACAGAACGCATGACACACAAGTGACACAATACACACCGGGACTGCTCTGCCCTGTGCACCTCGGTTCTTTCATCAAAAGTGACACTTTCCTTTCCTAAAGGGCCACTTCATGGACACCCCCATCTCCAAAGGGAACTCTAAAACCCCTCCCGCTTGGTCCCTGCCCTGCGCCCCTCTTTCATCCCCTCTGTGGGTCGTAGCCCTCTACTTATCTCTCAGACATCTGGGGATGCAGGTCCGTGTCAGGTGCAAAAGAAGGTGGCCTCTATATCTGGGAAGTTCCTGCTGGCACTGCTGTTCAACAGCTTCCTGTTCTTTGTTAGTCAGCTACATTAAAGAAAAGCAAATATGAATGCATGATCTCCGCAGCACACTGGCCAAAACCCAGCCATTCCGCTACTCACCGTCCTCCTAAGAATGCCCGGCGCCTGGGGCCCGCACGCTTCGGCCGTGCCCGGAGGCTGACGCCATGGATGGATTTTGCCCTGGATTTTATCCTTCTGCATCTGAAAGAAAGTGAGGACAAAATTCAAAGGGCTGCAGGATAACTTCACAGCTCCAAACATCTTGTGTCTCTCTAGGAACATCATCTAGAGCCCGGCAACACCCCACAAACTGCGAGTACCCGGGACTTGTCCTATTGCAGCAGGCTATGCGGCAGGGCAGAACAGCTCCGGCACAAACATGTGCAGACACCCGTGACACAGAACGTGACAAACAGGGGGACGATAAACACGACACATTATGCTTGTGGTGAGGGCCTCGAGGGGAAAAGGGGGAGATATCTGACCAAAGGGACCCCAAAGGCACACTAGGTAACACGGCACACTGGACGACACGATGTGGACCGGAACTGTTCTGCGCTGCCCGCCTGAAAGCTGCCATCAAAATTAGAGTTTCTCCCTTCAGCTGTCCCAAGAGGCCCCTTGGAGAAGATTGCTTTTCCCTCCGCTGATTTTTAAATCTGTCCCAAGAACTCCCAACCTGCTACTCTCCCATTGTCCTGTCTCCAGGCCGTGGCTCCCGACTTATCTTTTGGATGATTGGTGATGTGGATCCACGTTGCACCTGAAAGGAGTCTGCCTCAGAGGGGCCCGTGATCGCCTGTTAGCCTCTCGGTCAGCTACAATAAAGAACACCAAAACCAAAGTATGAGTACAGAGTTCTGTGGGCCAAATCCCAGCAATTCAGCTACTTGCCCTCTCCTGAGTGTGCCTGGCTCCTTCAGGCTCCAGCTTCATCCCGATTCCAAGGCTGTGGCCTTTATTAGGAGTGGACCTGGGTAAGAGAAAGGCAAAGCTAAATGGCATTCCTGTGAGTGCAGTGGATGACCTTGTGTGCTGCGACATGGGAATGCCTCTGCTAGGCTTCTGAAAAGCCTTGTGGGGGGCCCCCAAATAAAAACCCTTTCTCACCCTGCTGCCTGCAAACCCCCCTGCCCCCCAATAACCCCTAACTGGATACCTGCTCACCCTCCCTCTCCTAATCACAATCCTCAACTCACCTGAAGCCTCAGTCTCAAACATCACTTCTGACACTGGGCAGATGCCTCTTGTGACACGATGCATCTGCTGAAAGAACTGTTATACTTGACACAAGCTGGAGTCTGGAAGCTGCACTCCTCCTAAAAAAATACAAAGCAAAATAAGAACAAAACCAGAAATTACAAATGTGCTTTACCACCCCTAAACACAAAACC
The DNA here is from genome assembly GCA_039654755.1 of Calcarius lapponicus. Classification (NCBI taxonomy): domain Eukaryota; kingdom Metazoa; phylum Chordata; class Aves; order Passeriformes; family Fringillidae; genus Calcarius; species Calcarius lapponicus. The sequence continues at coordinate 32,992 of JBBFKN010000091.1, read as the reverse complement.
TAAAATCATGAACCTAAATACTCCCTGTATTCCATGCTGTTTTCTTCACAGTATCTTCCAAGCCTCTGTTGCTTTAGAAGCCCAGAAACACCTGCTGGAAACAAGCTGGGATAAGCTGAAAGAGCCTCTCCACTGAAATGAGAGGAGAGTTCTTATCCCAGCACATCCCAGAGAGGGAATGGAGCCCCTCACCAGAGGCTGGGGTTAATATACCCCTGATTGTGCCCGCCTCTCGTTCCCATGGCACCCGGGAAAAGGGAGGAGGCAAATCCCACCGGGTATAAAAGCCCTCAGAGCAGCTGCAGCTGTTTGGCTCCTCTGACTCAAATTCAAGGTGAGTCAAGGCTTGTTATAGGAGAAAACTCTTCAGAAAAATAACAGCGCTTTCTTTTTTGCAACAACTACTTGGAGCAGAAGAACAGAAAGCTGGTAAGACATAAAACTTTGTGTTTAGGTAGCACAGCTAGATAAATTGGGTAATTGGGTAATTTGCTGTTAACTTACATAATTATTCTGTGTTTAACAAAAGCCATCTAAAAAATTAACACCCAAAACTCCAGCAGCTGAGCTGGCCCTACCAAGTTTGTATGTTTATTCATAAGCAAACAGAACCAGAATCCCAGTAATACCTATCAGAAGTCTATTAAAGAAACCTATTGAACTTAATCCTACCTCAAATACAAACCAACCCATCAAGAAAGTTAGCTTCACTCAAAAAACAATTTACACAGAGTTAATAATACCAAGAAATAAAACAACACACCACATACCACCAATGAATATAACAGTGAAGGGAAATAAACCCATATCTTTTTCTCTTTTTATTTTAACTAACTTCCTTTATTAGCTAGAATAAAAGATTTTGTCAGGACGTTAACAACAACTTCTTTTTTTCTTCTCCTTCTGACATGTCCCTTCTCATTCCCAAATTCCTTACAACTTCTGAGTTTAAACCCAAGCAAAAAGCAAAATTCGTGCACTTGTGTGTTCGATGCCCCTGTCAGATTCTCTGTTTCACTCCACATCTTCTTACACATTCAGTCTTCAGGCTGTCCTGCCGTGATGCGTTGGACACAAGATTGGCACATGTTAAGAGAGGATTTCCCTCCCTCCCCACCAAAGCTGGTTTCCTTAGCACATTTCAATCAATCCCAATTTTTATATTAACCTTTATGAATTAATGATACATTTCTATACTTAGATTTCTATCTTTATATTTTTTGTATTTATTATTTTTATAGTAAAACCCCTGCTTTTGCCAAATAAAATACATAACCATCCTTTCTTTTAAACTACTTAAAAACTAATTTTATATTTATATTTATCATATCTATAATTTGTTATATATTATATCATATGGATGTACTATATTTATATCTATTTTATATCTATTTCCTATAATATATTATAATAGATATATACATTATTACTTGTATTATGTATTGTATCAATTTATGTTATTTTATATTTACAATTATTTAATTATGTTGTATATATCTGCCTATATCTGCAATACATTCATATATTTATCATTTGTTTGGGTTGTGTTTATATTTATAATGTCTATTTATATATCTATAAACATACACAATACTCCATTAAAAATATCATATCTTATTGTAATATATAATGACTCCTGTTACATGTTAAATTTTAAAAATAGACCGAATATATAAGAAAAAAGTTGTTTATTCCCATTTCTACATGTATATTTGTTTTGTTTACATATAGCTATAGTTATAATTCTACATTTAAAATCCAATTCCTGAATAAAATGACAAAACAAACAGCATCAAATTCCCACCAATATCTTCCAAAAACATGAAGATACCTCCACCAGCCAAACAACTGCCAGCAAAAAAAATACACAACAGTCTTTGAGGTCACAATTCTCATCACGTCAGAAAAATGGAACGAAAATCAAAGAAAACCCCATAGAAACACGCACAGCAAATCACAAAAACTACTAAAAAAAAAAAAAAAAATCAAACCAACTTATGAAACTCCAAACACTGCCACGGACCCTGAACGTTACTAAACAAAATAACCAAAATTCTACCTCTACACTAACTCAAAGAATAACCGACACTCTGTAAAAATCACTTTAAAATCGAACTAATTAACGAAATAGAAAAACAAAAACCCTCAACCACTAAAAAAATAAGAAAACACCTACCCAAATAAAAAAAAACACTTAAAAAGACCCACCATATATAGACCCACATTCCCAAAAATAAAACTGATAAACACCAAACAAATACATCAAAGGACAATAATAAAAAAAAAAATCCCCCAAACCAAATATACTTAAATTTACAACGAAAAAAATTATTCCTAACGAAATAAACCCAGAGTGCCTCAATCTATCAGAATAAAAATACCACCTAGAAATAAACACAAAGCCTAAAGAGAAACGTAACCATAAACAATATCTCCCCAATGATCCGTAACAATAAAATATACACTACAATCAAACAAACCAAAAAGCAAAAGCCTGGAGAGAAATAAACAAAACCGCTACTATAAATATTAAAAAATCCCCGCTGCTATTAACGACATGACGCCTGCCTCAAGCCCACCAAAACAAACACTAACCACTCACGCTAAGTAAAGCCACCACAACAGAATTAAAATCCTGACCGCTGCTTCCCGCTAGGAACCCGTAAAAACCATTGCAACGCCTTTAAAAACATAACACGCCGGCCAAAAAAAAAAAAAAAAAAAAAAATACGAGTACAAAACTCAATCCAAACAAACCTTTATCATCCCCACACCCGATCCGAGAACCACAGCAGTCAGGACGAACCCCGTATCCCTGAGCGCGCACACCGCTGCACACCCGAGCCAAGCGATGCGATCGGGCTCCCCACGAAGCGCCTCCGAGCCGCGGCACCCGAGGGCATTCCAGCGGCCGAACCCCGCGCTGCCGGCCCGACGGAGCGCGGCTCCCGCGGGAAAGCGGCTCCACCGGCGGCTCCTCGGCGCGCGGGGGCCGGCGCCGCCCCGGAGAGCCCCGCCCGCTCCCCCCTGCCCGGCGGCGCCGAGCCCCGCGCCCGGAGCGGACGGAGCGGCCGGCACCCGCCCGGCGGCCGCGCAGCAGCGCCCGCGCCGCCTCTGCCGCCCTCGGCCGACCCCGGCACGGCTCCCCTCGCTCGCACCGTCGGCTCCGGCCCCTGCCGCGCCAGCCCGGCCGCGCCAAATTTCCCCGCCCGCCTCGGCAGCTGCCCGGCCCGTGCCCGGAGCGCTCCCGAGCGGGAACGGGCCGGGCCGGGCCACGGGCACCAGAAGCGCCCTCAAATGCGGCGGCACAGCCCGACTGCGGCCCCGCCAATGCTGCCGCAGCTGCAGGCTTCCTGCAACTGAACCCCGAAACTGAGGCCGCAGCCGGGGCTCGCCGTGCTCCAACAAGGGCAAAGAAATGCGCTCCTCCCCTTCAATTTCATCCCCTATGAGAGCAGAAAAAGAAGGGGTGCTCCTCAACTGAAAAGCCTTCAAATGATGGGGAAAGGGGGATTTTGACCTCAGTTCGAACCCTTTGAAAACGAGGGGCAAACCACAGGGGCTGTCCCCTCAATTTAAACCTTAGGATGATGAAAATGGGTGGCTGCCTTCAAATCAACCCATAATAGCACAACAATTATTTCCCTCATTTCCCCTAAAATAGATCAGCAGGGATTCCCTGTCCACCCCTGGGATACTACCCCTAACAGCCTGGGAAAAGGCAGCTTTTCCTGCAATCAACACCCTTCAAACCACAAGGAAAGGGGATTCCCCCCCCCCCCCCCCCCCCCCCGTACTAACATAGACAATAATAGAAGAGTAGCTGCTTCACTCTCCTTAATTTCTTTGTCTTCACAGCTCCGTTTTGTTCCTGGGGCATCCGGGGAGGGACTGGCAAGATGAAATTGAAAATGGAAAGGACAAAAGTTCCCGCTCCAAATCCACACGGGCTCCACCTGTTCGCTGCTGCTTCCCGCACAAAGATTCGTCCCTCGGCCACCCTCCTTAAGCAGCTGCTCCACGAAATCCGAAGCGCGTACCCAGGTGTCCCCCAGACCCTGGGAGAAACTCTCGCAGCCCTTGCCATGAGACAGCCCCGGGAGCCCCCATAAACCCCCTCTACCCCAGCAGCCTCCATGTAAAAGGGAGCTGAGGCAAACACCTAAAATAGCCCCTGGCAGGACCGGACCCCTCATCATCCTCACACTCACCTCCTGGGGTGCTCTCAGCCCCCATCATCCTCACCACTCACACCTGGGGTGCGCGCGAGCCCCCATCATCCTCACACTCACCTGGGTGCTCCGAGCCCCCATCATCCTCACACTCACACCTGGGGTGCTCCGAGCCCCCATCATCCTCACACTCACACCTGGGGTGCTCTCAGCCCCCATCATCCTCACACTCACACCTGGGGTGCGCCGAGCCCCCCATCATCCTCACACACTCACACCTGGCGCTCGTCGCCGCTCTCCAGCAGCGCCTCTCCCCGTCCAGCACACAGCCCGCTTCTCACAGACACAGAGCAAACAGAACATCTGCTACGGGCGTTGCCTTTTCTTAGTCCCGTCTGATTTCACAATTCAAACACGTACGGGCGCTGATGCCTTTAGGGAAAGCTTTTCAGTGCAGAAAAGCTGTCATTCTGGTAGCGCACTTTGATGCACCTTCAGAAAAAGCAGAATCAGCGCCAACTCCTAAGACCCCTGCTGAGAACCCAGCCCCTCCTTGGGACACCCAATGCAGCAGACCTCGAAAAACGAGGGGGAAAGTCAAGCTTGGAGTGGAAAAAGAGAATATAAATACACACAGCCTTTGAAAAAAGCCTTCACACAGCCACAGTGGGAACCAGTCACATTTATTCTTTCCCTGCTCTCCGAATGACATAAATATAAAGTAAAGAAACCACACGAAACACAAGGCAGAGCTGGGATTTTACAGGTCTTCCTTTTGGCACTCTGGATGACAAGCGCTCTTCCGAGACTGGGACACGATTTGGGGACTGGCAGAGAACGGAGGCAAAAGGTGCCAGAGAGCCCTTTCTATTGCCTTCAGCCCCTGCAGCTGTTCTGATGGCTTCAGGGCACAGCTTGGTCCATTCCTAGATAAAACGCGAGGCAATAGCTTCAAAACCACTACCCATCTCCAGTCGGAGTTTCCGACATTCCTGTAAACAAATGAGTGGATAGAGAGGGTTTCTCCCCAAAGGAATTTAAGAGACAAATTCCTGTTCTTTACCAATACCTATACAACCGACTGCCTGGGCACAGGTTTTAGCATTCTACAGCCGCCCCTCCCCGTCAATTTTGCGGCGGCTTTGGGTCCCTCTGGGGGACGGCACCCAGCGTGCCCCCCCTCGCCCGCCACCCCTCTGCTCCTGCCCCGCAGCGGGGCTCCCTCGGGGTGCCCCCATGGGCATCAGAGCCCCGAGTCTTCAGCCCCTTTTCCTCAGCCCCCAAAGAAGGCGCAGAACGAGTCCGACTGCCCCGGACAGCAGCGCGGCGCTTCCTCCCGAGCCCTTTCCACGCGTCCATCGCCCCAGACAGGGATTCTGCTGCAACAAGCAAGGGCTGGGGGGGCAGCCCCAAGAAGGTCGAGGCTCCTCCCCAGCCTCGCTGTCACGGGCCAGGGGCAGCGAGGGAGTGGAAGCAGGAGAGGACACAGGAAAAAAAGGAAGAAGCACGGTGCAGGATGAAATTGAAAAACACCCAAAAAAAAAACCAAAACAAGACAAAAAACAAACAAACAAACAAACAAAAAGCCCCAAACAAACAAAAAACCCAAACTGGGATGGGCAGCACGGACAGAGAGGCAGTAAAAAAGAACAGGAAGAGGGAATGGGACACAAGGATCCTCTGAGGAAACAATGCACGGGCAGCACCACAGAGAATAAAAAGGAACACAAGTGAGGGCATGGAGAAGAACAGAGAAAAAGACAGAGTGCCAAACACATGCTAAGGACAGAGGCATACAGAGACACACGTGGGGCAAGAGCTTCTCCTCCCAGTCACTACACAAGGCAGCTTCCCTGCAATGTCATGCTCAGGGTCTCCTCCAAGCTGCACAGGGTGAACAAGACAGGGTACTCCCAACGTTTCCTTCCCTTAGGCAGCACAGACCCACCGGAGAGAGCCTGAATCCAAGATGGATCTAAACATGGGAGGTCTCACTTGCTACTCTCTCTCCACCTTTTCTCCAGCTTAGCCCTGGGCTGGGAAACAAAAGAGAACAAACAAAACTATTTAAAAGCCAAAACTTGAGGTGTCTTGAGGATGCCCAGGCCTGGAGGAAGCCTTTCCCAGCAGCCTCTTGGCCTTTCCTCCCTCTGAGGAACTGTGGGGAATGCACATGCCAGACCCAGGGGCAGACAGCCTGGGATGTTTTCTGCACAAACAAACGCCACAGCCCCGAGCACCAGAAGCCTGAAGATGCTCTGGATTGCAATTCACAGCCTCAGTGGATTCTAGCATAGGACAGCCAAGTCATTTGTACCCAGAGGAAATACAAGTAATCATTTTTTAATAGTTAAAATATCGTGGAAGTTACTGGCTGTTTACACAGTGAGCTTCATATAGCCTCCCATACTTAGGGATTTTCCAAAGCTCTGAAATGAAGGAATTTCTCCTGGCAGTTTGGAGATTATGTTATCACAAATGAAAGAAAGTAAAGAAGAAATATTCCCAGTAAGAGCCCTTGGGACCTTCTGGGCTGAATTTGGAAGGGGACATTCATTCCCTCTAGTGCAAACACACAACAAGCTCCAACACAAAGCAAAGAGTTCAAGTGAGGTCTGAAAGCACCAGTTTGACAAATCTCATTGTCATTCTTTTTTTCAGTGACTTTTGCAATCAAACTCCAAAACTGACAACCACAACTATCCCCTGTGCTCCATCCAGCCACTCTGGAACAAAACAATATTCCCTGCCAAACTGACAATGGACAGGCAGCAGGGGTCTCCTCTTCAGAAGCTCCTGGCCTGATCTGGAACTACAGTGATGCATTCCACATAGTAGAAGAAACTCCATTTGATTTTTTAAATTTAAGCAGAACCTAGGGAGAAGTGCTACAGAAGTGGTATCCACCCCGTTTGCTACCACAGCGGAGGTGGTGACTCTGTAATTCCTACACCACCTCTCACCATCCAAGCTTTAGCTCTAGGCTGTCCAGGAGAGGAGCCAGATCTCTCCAATGGAAAGGATTTCTCACTTACTGAGTATGGAAATGGCTGAAGGTGGAATCTAGTGAAAAAAGGAATTCACAACGTTTGCATGTCTTTGTGTGCATTCAGAAGTGAAGAGAAATCCAAACGGCAGAGATCATTAGCAGGAGCAGAAAGAAACCAAGGTATCGGTCTTCATTACAACACATAAGGTTAGTGCACGAGATACAAAGAAACAAAGTATTTATTGTTAAAAGCTCTTCTATGAATCACTCGGTATCATGACAATGGATATGGTGGCTACAGAGTAGAGGGAGTCTCTCTCTCCCTTCCCCCTATTCTTTATACACATATTTGCTCACTCTCACAAACCCACTGTTGTATTTTTAAAATGGAGTTCCTCTCTTCAGTGAGTTGGGAAAAAATGTTTATAACACAGGATCTGGCAGAACAGATACATCCTATTAAATAACAGAGCAGTTACAGAAAGGAGACTGCTTTCTTTAGGAAAAAGAGCCTTCTTTCCCTCCTTATCTCTTTGCATTGCCTTAAAACAGTTCTCCACACAAAACCAGACCAACAACCCCCAAATACCTGATTAGCATTTTGGCAAAATCAGGAGCCCTAGGATATACAGCAATATTGGTTTATATACTAATATTTTCACCTGGCTTCCACGGGCTAAATTCTAAACAATGTGGTGTAAAAAACCTGCCAGTTGAGACGATGTCTGCACTACAGCTGCCACCCCTGCTATGTGGAACAACTGAATCCCTGCTGGTAACAGAGAAAACACTTTGACACTGTGTCTCAAAGTTATTTGCAAAACTTTTGGTTCTGTGCTAGCCCCCCACTTCCCAGGCTGCACACCGACTGAGACTGTCTCTCCCACGAGTCCTGTGTGTCCGCATACACACACAGAATGCAGACTCACATGGGCTGTGCTATTTCCAGGAGCACTTTGCATATTATTATCTTGTGCTGTGTCTTTCTGGTGCTTCAGTGGTACTCTGCTCCATTTTTTATTTCCTTTCCCACTGTTGTATTCTTCTCTTTAGTCCACAACTGAACATTTGCTTCCCCTTCAATCTCTAAGAAAACATTTGATCTGATTCCTGCTTCATGGCCAACAACCCAGAAGACTAAAAAAAACCTGTTTCTAACACTTCTGCTCCAAGATATATTTCCCTCCTACTGGTACTCCAGAATTCCATTGAACCCTTTCCTAGTTTGATGCTGTATTTTCTAACAATCTATATTATCATCTATACATGAACTACTTCTATGCACAGAATGGTTTTTTGCAGTATGCACAGATTTGTATTGTATGGTGGCAACTGAAGACCCCAATACATCTTCTTGCCACCTTTTATACACACAAAAAGACAACCATCGTGAATTTAAAATAAATTCCTCATTCACAGTCTGCCATAATTACCTGCCTCTTCAGTGCCACTACCTTTCATTTTCAGTGCTCAAGCAACACTTGGTCTAGTTGCTTCCAGTATTGCATTATTATTTATCTTCAAATAGTTTTTCTTTGTTTCACAAACAAGCAAGCTCTTAATTTTACCTATGGAACAAAGGACAAAATTTTTCTCTCTCTGATTCAGTAAAAGATCTGAACAGCACCTCAACACAGGAAAAAGGCATCAGAATCTCGAACCTCAGTTGAACCAAAGGAAAGATACGTGACAGCTAGTCCTAAGATTCACTGGTAGTGACCAGTCTTTTTTTATAGACAGTGAAATATAAGAATTTAGATTCTGGACTGCAATCTCCAGTGCCATCTTCAGTGGCTGATTCATGCACACACCCATTTCAGTATAACGCTGCTGCTTGACAGAGCTTCAGCTTTCAGTGATGCAGTTGTGAACTTTGGCACCAACACCACCTTAGTTTTGTTAGTTTACTCTGAAAGAGACTTGAAACCAGATCAATCCGATCAATTCTACAGAGGCTCTAAAACCAGGCTGGACTCCAGTATATTGTCAGCTGTGGGAAATGGCTGGTATTGCTCTCAAATATCTTCCACTTCAGCGGGAAGGCTCTCAAACCCCAGAATTCCCTTGGCAGACATTCTGCAGGCATCAGTCTCAGTCCTGTGCCCTTCTCATATCCTTGCGTATTTTCCTCTGCATTTCTTATTCCTGCAGACTTAGCGTATCCCTGATTGTAGCTGCTCTGTTTGCCACACACAGACAGGAGTTTTGTACACTGAGCAGCATGCACACAATGGACACAGCAGCATAACAAATATGGAAGCAGAGCAGCAGATGATCCCCACTGTTTTCTCCTTGTAATGCTTGCTTGTAGTCCAATAGGCGGAGTCCTAAATTAAGTAACGTTTCAAGACCATCACTGTGGCAGCCTCACAGTCCCTCAGTATAACCAGTTTAAGACTGCAGGATTTCACATTTTACTGTGAAAAGAGGCGTCAGCACAAAAGGGAAAAATGCCAAATCAAGCCATTCTCAGTAAAAGGCCTCAGACAATGAGGTACTTTTTCTGACACCAACAGGTTTTGTGGGAGAGTACTGCATCACATAAATTCAATCAAAAGTAAATTTTCCAAGACATCTCTGATTACAATGGGTGGACTAAAAGCGATGGCACTATTAATGTGAAAACAAAGATATTAAATAAAGGGGTAAAGAGAAAACTAAGAAAGAAATTGGCAAAGACAGCAGAAAACACAACACTAGAGAAAAAATGCATTTATTCAGAAGAGCTGCCTTCTTTTCATATAACATGTGAATTTGATTCTCTTTCCAAGGTAGTGTAAGAATGGAGGTGAAAAGGAGTAACCTAGAAGAGGATTTTGAGTGCCACATCAAATGGACAGTTGTACTTTGGCAGCTGCTTTTTGGACTAGAAATTATATTGGGCCTTTATTACAGCTCATCTGTGCACTACAAAAAATGAGGAGGGGAAGGATTTAAGGAAGATGTCCCTGCTTCCAAGTAACTGTTCTATAAATTCCCATTATCTGAACTTGTCATACGTTTACAAAGATGATTTCCAAGGGATATGTTCTCTGTGCTATTTAAGGCTGATATGCTTTATAAGTCAACAGCATCCAAAATAACCAGCACGTATCATGTATGGGAGAGCTAAATAATTCATAGTAAGAGGCAGTTCACCTATGACCAACATGTGAGACCAATCTAGGGACTCTGTTAACATCTTAAAGTAAAGAAAAAACTACCATGTGACATTAAGTTAAGCTTCTTGGATTCCACACCAAGAATTAGGAAGTTATTTTCAGTGATGAACCCTACAGGCACACAGAGACACATTTAAATAATCTGGTATTTTACATATATACTTATTGTTAATATCTGCTGTGTTAAAGGTAGGCATCAGCAAAGCACCATTACATTATTTTAGTTTTCTCAGAACGCCTCATTTGTTGCTAATACCACTGATATTAAGGATGCATAAGAAGCTCTTATCCCAGGAAGTATTATCTTTCTCTCAGTACAGTGTACAGATCATACCCTTCTAGTGATATGTGATTCAATCTACCTTTCACTGCCGGGACAGGGGGAAGAGAAATTATTTGCATCTGCAGAAGAGATGGCCTGACTATATGTCTTTCTTCCAGACGGGCTCTGCACTCCGGGATGCAAATGCTCCTAGTTTGTTCTTTCAGATGGTGAGATAGCTTCTTGCATTGGTCCAGCTGAAATAAAAACTCTATTCAGGAATATAAAGCATCCCACAGCTGTAAGAAAGACTATCTTGCCTAATTCCAGATAAGTTACTGTTTGAGACTCTTGGGTACCACAGGGTAAGAACTGCATTTACTTCTCTAGATCTGTAGTCTCCTAGAACACCTATCTCAACCTCCACCATTGGTGCCACCCATGATTCTAAGCATAGCCCATAAGGATTTGCTGTGTAGTGTCTAACTTTCCACTAAAACTGAACAATGTGCATTGATGAGTGAACCTTTAGTCTTCTTTCAGACTGACACTTGTATGGTGCTGTCTCTGGCTTGGAATGGTTTGAGACACCTGTCCTGGGCAAGATTTCCAAGGGTCACTCTGAAGCTGGTGTTCTGACTGGTGTGTTGATGGCACATTCTCATCCAGTCAGGAAGCAGGTTGATGGCACATTCTCATCCAGTCAGGAAGCAGGTCCATGTGTAACAGTGAGCTAAGTAACACTGAGAAGTCCACTGGTTTGGTGGTCATGATGCCAAAGGAATCTTGTGAGCAGTACTTATGTGTTACGCACCCCCAAAGATTGTTCCAATTCCTGTCGGCGCTGCTGGATCTGCAAGAAAAAGACACACTGTACAGTTTAGCAGATTAAACTGCTCAGTGGCAAGAGATGCATTTGTAAGTCAGCAATGTGGATATTTCTTTCATACCTTGCAGTAGAAATATCTGCTCACAGCTTCTTGAGACCATGGCTCGTGATAAAATTCAGCTCTGCGCTCTTCCTCCGGGTTTCCAACCACATCAGTCATCACCTGTGACAAAAATAAAACCATTTTTCACCATAGCTCTTCCACCACATAGAGAAACTTTCAGATTTACCCAGAGTGAAAATTTATCTACATTACACATAAAAATGGTCAGAACTGTTCTCAAAGCCCAAAGCAAATGGACAATGTATGCTTACTGCCAAAACAGGACCACAGAACGATCAAATGGTTTGTGTTAGAAGGGACCTTTAAGCTCATCTCATTCCACCCCCCTGCTATGGGCAGGGACACCTTCCACTAGATCAGGTGCTCCAAGCCCTGTCCAATCTGCCTCCAGGGACAGGGCAGCAGAGGGTTGGAACCATTCTACAAAAAATAGAATTTGACGACTTTGCCTCCAGCATCACAGAATCACAGGTAAATATAGTTATTGGTATATTTTGCAAAGCAATGTTGTGGAATCACAACTCTGATGCCAGCAGGGAAGAACCTTAATAGAAAAGGCTCTTATGGGACTAGTACTGAGTCAGGGAAAACTGAACAACTATTCCATGTATCTAGGTAGAGAAGCTCCACAACACCTCTGTTTTTAAGTCCCTCAAGTAGAGGTCAGCTTTATTTAAACATGCTATCAGATTCCTGTCACCTTTGAATACAATATAAATAGTAATAACCATAATCTTAAGAGTAGATTTTGGGAAGACTATTCAGTTAACTGTAGGCATTTATATAAGAAAGACACAATCATTTTATTAAAATAATTTCATGGATTCAATAATACAACTGATTTTGAGGCATGTCAGTTAAAGACAGAAAATGTGACACTATGAGGAACAAATTGTTAAATTTTGCTGGCAAATAACTGAACTTATTTACATTTGATTTCTTGTATATCTCAAAGATAAGCTCAAGGACAGCTGATAAAATTAAATTATGAACCAACACCCAAATTGTGTTCTTGTACTATATGATGCTCCTGCTGAGTTTTACACAGCTTTGAATTTACAGAATGAATCAACAAAGCCCAGCATTTCAAACTTACTGTCTGGCCACAAACTGACCTACCACTCCCATGAAACACCACTGTTCCACTGGAACTGGAATACAACCTAAACTATCTTTTCTCCAACCTAAACTATCTTTCCTTTCCTAAACTATCTTTCCTATCTACTCTGGGGTTGCAGTACTCCACTCATTGGCTGTCTTCCACCCATCATCCATCCTAGATGTTTGGCTATACACTCTATAGAGTTTATCTTTAGATAAAATTCTTCCATTCTGGCTCCACTATTCATTCTTTTTCAAATCTTATCTCACCTTAAGATCCCTGCTTTGGGACCGGAGAAGATCTTGGATGTATCCTTTGGGATCCTTGGAGAAACTCAGCATAAAATCACGTTGTATTTTTAGCTGATTTATGGATTCAATTGTCTCATGAATCTGACAGAAAAAAAATCAAAGTGGATATTCTTTAATTTCTCCCATGCTCCAGTGACCATCAGGTCAGCTCCGTTACTGTCTCTGTAGTCCTGGTAATGTACAAAGGTGACAATTCTACACCACAGACTTGGTGCAGCCCTTCCTAGGGCTTTTTCAGTTCAAAAAAGCAGCAACTTAACTGCAATCCTGCCATTACATTGTGGTTTCACTTGTACTTCTGCAATACAAATGTGCAGGATTCTCCTTCACTTCCTGCACTGAACTCCTGCGTGGCATGCAGCACTAAGCCACGTCACTGCGCAATGTAATAATTTCCTGTGTAGAATCACTCTGCCTGCCAAGACTGGGATCTTTGAGGAAAGGTGTTACATAAATATGCAATTAAGCAGTGCCCAGTGCAAGAAAGTAGTTATTCCCCTGGTTACCATCATGATCACATCTTCAATATCCTACTGTAATCCTTAAAAACTCTAGCAGTTTCTTGATCAAGTCCATGTCAAATGAATAGCCATGACTTCTAGATTTTTCTTAAGAGAAAGCCTGTAAAAGTCACGATGGCCGCAAAAAGCAGAGCATGAACAATGAGAAATCATGAGTATGGAAGGTTTATAGAAAATTAGTAATATCTTTAGAGATATTATAGCAGAAATATTAACTCATGGGGAAGAATGAAGACTGAAGAGTCGCGGTCCTATAATGGATAATCATCAAGTACGAATGGAAGGACATCTCATGAACCATTTGCACACAGACACACACAGAAGCAAACTTCTGCTGCCCTGTTCTTCTAACATTCTAGTTTGAAACAGTAAACTTATCTCATTTAGTTTCACGTATTCATCTCTTTTGCCAAAACAGCTAAGGTGACCAACCACATCCCCCGATCTGGTTATGCCATCAAGGCCACTAGTGTAGCTGCTACATGGTATGTTAAGAGAGGAGAGCTGCTGTTAACTTAAAATCATTCCTTCTTTGGGAAAACACTGCAGCTGTGCGGAATAAACTCCACTGGCATGGGCCAAATTCCCAGCAGGAGACTCCATGGCAGCACAGCAGTGCTGTGCACAGAGTAACACAGGAGCAGCCCATGCCCATTCGCCCAGCAGTGACTCCAGTAACTTCACTGATCACAGCTTGCCCTGTGCTGTAGCAAATATTCAAAAAAGAGGTGACACAGACAGAGGAAAAGGTGAGCAGAACTGGAAACAGAGTAACCCTTTGCATGCTGCTTGCCAGCTTATATGGGCTGGGAACCAACTGACTGAGCAGCTGAAAAGGACCATCCTCAAGAGCCAGGACAGCAAAGACACTGCAACAGTTACCAGAATCCATTGCATTGCTGGTGCCCAGACCCCCGTTAAAACTGCATGAAGACCAGAGTTTAACACATTTGTTTGTTTTAGCAGTAAACAAAGAGAACCTGGGCCTTGCTCTGAGAAGACATTTGAGTTTATCCCTTACCCATCCAAATGAGCCATTGACAAATGCCAGAACTGGCTGACAGCCCCATGGACATGAATCCCTAAAACAGTCTGCAAAACCCACCACTGCCTTAAGACAGATATTATTATTTGAAGTGCACATGATCCTCTTCCACTGACACTTAGAACTGCCAAAGTGGTCCAAGTAATTTTCCTGCCGTGCATGTTCCTTATTTCTACCTAATGCAGAAAGCCATGCTGCAGTTATGAACTCACACCTGAGTATGAGATTCTCCTAGCTTTGCCTCAACAATTTATTAAGATATCATGACCTCTCAACAAAAAGTTAATCATACAGTTCAGGTGGTTCTCAAGCATCAGGGGACTTGGTACACTACCTGTGAAACTCTATCATCTCCACAACCATGTTAGGCCTTGGATCAAATCTTAAGTGGGAATGACATTCATCCTGATGTATTCCCACTGCATTTGGCTTAGTCATCCCTTGAAAGCACATGCCCTTAACAAGTCCCCATCTCACAACGCTACTGTTTGACACATGACACCAAACACATGTGAAGCTACACAATGAGTACATGTACCATGGGATACTTTACTCTTGAGCTAATACCTTGTTATCCAATGCTGTTATCTCCTGTTGGTTAGCTGTTGAGAGAAGAAAACTACTCATCTGGCCCTTTAATGGGTCTTCAACTTCTACATCTATGTCATAACAAGCCGTCTTCTTCTGATCGTTGGGGTCAACACTATGGAGAGTATAACACAAGATCATGAGAACTGCCATAATGAATCAGAATTAATTTCCAGCCAGCCCAGAATTCACTCTTCAATAAAGCCTGTTGGAGATGCTGTGAAAAAAGTGTAAGAACAGGGTATCTTTATATATTTTCCTATTCTAGTATATTCTCTCATCCTTTGTCAGTTAGATTTCAAAGACCTTTGAGCTGGAATTTTTACCCAGACCATCAAATTTAATTTCTAACATCCTCCTGAGACCTGTTACGCTAAATATCAGTATCCTTCTTTGGCTTGTCCTGTCCTAAATTTATCTTTAGTTTGCCAACTTTTATACTTAACATTTACTTTATTGTTAGACTAAAGTTTCTTAACAAGAAAACAGTCTTCAGCACAGTAGCTGGTAAATCAGACTTCAGTCACTGTCACTTGCAATACAAAGATGCTGACTTCTCAACCCCACCTGTCAAATGTGTGGGTTGTGTGCATCTGCAGTAGGTAGCAAAAAACAATTGCTCACAATCTAATTGAGCTTGACAGACTTGGGGGAGCAGAAGAACTTGCAGCGATGGAATTGCATGAGGAGTGTTGTAAGCAGGTAAAGTGATCCCTCTCTATTCTCAAGACCGACGAGGACACACCTCTAGTGCTGTGTTCAGTGCTGGGCTCCCCAGTGCAAGAGATACAGGGAGCGACTGGAGAGAATTTTGCAAAGGTCTGTGAAGATGATGAAGGCATTAAAGCACCTCACAGCTGAGGAAAGGCTGAGAGGTTTGGGACTATTCAGCCTAGAAAACAGAAGGCTGGTGGGGAGGGAACTTACCAAAACTTGAAGGGAGAGTTTAAGGAAGATAGAGCCAGGATCTTTTCAGTGGTACCCAGTGACAGGACAAGAGGCAGTTGGTGCAAACTGAGACACAGGAAGTTCCTTCTGAACACCAGGAAACACGTTTTTACTGTAAGGGTGACCAAGCAATAGCACAAGTTGCAGTAAGATCCTCAAAGCCCATCTGCCTTTCCCCCAGCCCAGAGTCTCCCATATTGGAGACACTCCAAAGCCATCTGGATATGGCTGTGGCCAACCTGCTACAGGTGGCTATGCTTCAGCAGGGCAGGGCATTTGACCAGATGATTTCCAGAAGTCCCTTCCAACTGCAAACATTCTGAGAATCTGTGATGCTGTGGTTGCCAGCAAGACGATGAGCAGCAGAAGGAGAGCTTAAAGAAAAACCCAGGTCCGGGTCTGGTTCTGCTGCTCACGTCAAAAGCCACAGAGAAGGCTCCACGCTGTCTTTGGCTCCATTGCTCCTGGCTGAGTGCTGCCCTCAGGCGTCCCAGAGTCCCGAGCCCGGGTCAGGCAGGGCAGCAGGGCTGTGCAGAGGGACCCTGACAGGCTGCACAGACAGGACGGCACCTCAGCACGGTGAAGCTGGGCACAGGAAAAGCTCTGCTCCTGGCATGGAATCACACCAGGCAGGGGCACAGTGGGGCATCGCCGGGGCACAAAACAGACTGGCAGGAGAGGACTTGGGGGCCCTGAGGGACAGACAACAAGGGCAGAAGGACTCTGAGGGGTAAGGCAGCCATAGCAAAGGTCAGCTGCAAAAGGGGCTGCATTAGCACAGGTTTTGCCATCAAGGCCAGGAAAGAGGCTCTTCCTTCCTACTCCACGCTGGTGAACCTGGATCTGGACTGGTGGGCACAGGACCACAAAGATGTGACATCTTGGAGCAAGGCCTGCAGAGGACGGTGGGGGCTGGAACACAGACCTGCCAGGAGAAGCTGCAAGAGCTTCTCCAGCCTGGAGAAGAAAAGGGAAAAGGAGATTGCCTGGGAGACTGTGATGGCCACGTGGACTGGTGAAGCACAGACAGGGCCAGCCTCCCCTTGGAGGTGTGTGAGATTAGGGTGAGAGGCAACAGAAACTCACTGCAGCAAGGGTAATCCACTCCCTGTAAGGAATTGGTTTGTAAAAAAATCCTATAAAAGAACAAACAAAACACATTATGGTATTAAAACCTTGGAACAGGCTGCCAAGAAATGCTCTGGAGTGTCCATCCTTGGCTGGAGGTATTCAGAACCCATCTGGACAAGTTTCTGAGCAAGGTGATGTAATTTGAACCTGTTTTAGACAACCGCTGGCCAGAAAATCTTTCACAGGTCCTACTGCTGTGCACCTCCAGGATCCCAAAAAAAGCCCAGTAAATAAAATTTGATCTATTTCAGGCAGGAACAACTGGAGCTGTATTCTTCACTGCTTAAGCAGGACAAACAAAACAGTTTCAGTAATCTTGATTTTTTTTTTAATCACTAATAAATAGAGATTTGGCAGCATCTTGAGAATTAGGTTACCTGAGAATGTCTGTCTTTGAGACAGGTAACAAAATCCAAAACCTCTTCCTCCCCCAAGTTTGACAAGCTCAATTTGATCCTTAGCCTTTTTTACTACCTATGGCAGATGGACATAACCCATGCGTTTCACATGTATTGCTGAGAACCAAAATTTTTATCTTAAGTGGCAGTGACTGAAGTCTGACTTGGCAGCTACTGGGCAGTTTCCCTGCTGACAAACTTTAGACCATAGCTTATTGACAAAAGTGTCTATACCACTGAGGCTTCTATGGTCAAAGAAAGACAGCTAAGGGCTGACATTCCTCATAAATCATAACTGTGCCACCCAACAACCCCTAAGAGAGAGTGCTTTGAGGAGGATTTCTGACTACTACAGGGCCAGTAACACAGTCCAGTAAAACAGCAAAAGCAATCCATGTTCTTGGTCCTCCTCTCTTAGGACCTGGCAAGCCATTGCTGTTGCTAGGTCCCTTCAGAGGCATCCTTCAGGCTGAACAAGGCCAGTTGTCTCAGTCTTTCCCCATGTGCTGATCCAGTCATTCAATCAACCTGACAATCATCCACTGACCTTAGTCCAGTTTGCCAATGTTTTTCTTGAATTCAGGATCCTAAAACTAGACAGTGCTCTAGCACTGAGCTAACAAGTATGGAGCAAAGAAGGGTAATCAAGTCCCTCGATCTCTTGGCTGTGCTCCCAGCCACAGAGCTCTGGACACTGTTAGTCATCTTTGCTGACAAGACATCCCTCCTGCTCACACTCAGCTCACTGTCCACCAGTGCCTCCGGGGCCCTTCCAGCAGGGCTGCTTCTCAGCCAGGTAGTCCTCTTCTTTCTCAAGGAAGACCATTTGACTTAGTCGACTTTCATAAAGTTCTTGTTGGTTCATTCCTCCAGCATGTCCACAAGCATATCAACTGGATTCCCTCACAGAGATTGGTGTCATCTGTAGATTTTATAAGCAAGCATGGTACTGCCTCCTCCAGTGGCAAGGATGCTGGACCAAACAGCTGCTATGACACATCCCTGCAGCACTCTGAGCAACCATTAGCCACCTTCTCAGCCTCATCATCCACCCACAAGGCTGTCAGCCCATTTAGACCAAAATGTCCCAACCTGAATACAAGGCTATTATGTATGAGAGAGTGGCCTTGAAAGGACATTAGCCAGTTCTCTCAGCTCCCTCAGATGTAGCCTGTTGGATATCATGGAGTTGTACAGGTCAAGTTTCCTCAACTAATCCTTGGCCCTATCCCTGTCTACTGTTGCCTGTTCCTCTTGGATGTGTTCACTGATCACAGGGCATGGGAGGCATCATCAGTGCAGACTGAACAAAGAAGGCTTTGAGTGCTTCAGACTTATTGTCTCTGTTATCACTGCATCACCCAGCCCACTCAGCATGGAGCACACGTTTTCCTTGGTCAGCCTTTATTACTAGTGCAATAGTAGAAGCTTTACTTGTCCTTGATGTCCCTTGAAGATCTCAAGTACAGCTGAGCTTTGACTTTGCTGATACCATTCCCTGCAATACCCAGGCAGTTCTAAACTCCTCCTTTGTAACCTTGCCCCTTCTTCACTTCTTGTACATTGCCTTTTGACATTGGGACCACCACTGTGATTACCTAATTCTGGGCTCTTCGTAAATCTGCTCATTTTCCTGCATTTAAAGCAGGTTGCTCTTAAAGGTCCTTAAAGACCTCCCAGATTCCTTGAAACATTTTGCCCCTCAGAGTTGCTTCTCAAGGAATCACACCTACCAGTCCCCTGAATAAGGCAAACTCTGCTTGTCTAAAGTCCAGGGTTTGTACTTGACTACTCTCCTTCCTCATCCTTGGCAAGATCTTTATTTTCTTTTTTTCATAGTTGCTATATCCAAGGCTACCACTGATTATCACACCCCTAACCTCTTCTTTCTTACATGAAAGAATGGCAGATCCAGGTGCTCCTCACCTCTGGCTGGCTCAGATGGAGAAAGAGGCGGACAACAGCCATGCAGAGACCAACCCACAGCAGGACAGCTATTATGGCATGGGATCTGTGCAGAGAATTCCACATGGTGGTCAGTGAACAGCAGCAGCAAAAATTGGCTAAATATTTGTGTAAAGAAAATGAAGTAGAGAAGATGAAAAGGAGAGGACAGGTGTACAAAACCCTGTCAGCACAGCTAGACAAAAAGTCCTCAGGAATTTGGGGCTGAGTGAGAAGAACAGCAGCCAATACTAAGAGACAAGATGCCACAGAAGAAGGGGCAGTTTGCTGTTTCAAAGTTCAACTCCACTCTGCAAGTTAAACAAGGAAAAGCAGAGATGGGCACAGCTATGGAGCCAGAATGGTTTTCAGTCGAGATTCTTGCATCAGAATGGGTAGGCAAGTAAGCCAAAAAAACAGAATAGTGGATCACATTCACATCTCCCAGGGAAAAAAATGTAATGACTCAATACTAAGAGAAAATAAGACTGACCAGAAGTAATGAGGAGGCAAGGCCTGGAGAAAGAGGTACAATCTGAGGTGCAGTCATGTGTCCCTACAGACAGTTTGTGGTCTGAGGTCGAAATTGAGGCACAACTGTGAAACCTGGGTCACAAAGGTAACATCAGCTCCAGAGATTTAGGAACCCAGCCATGAATGAAGATGCCTGTGCACTTCTCCAAAACTGAATGAGGGTTTCAGCGACAGCCAAGTGTGAACAAGGGAAAGATCCAGAAATGAGGAAAACAGGGCAGGAAAGAGCCTGCTGGACAGAACTAGAGTCAATGTTAAATACACTATAAAAATACTAAACCTTGTTATGTTACAGTATGTCAATGTGAGCATAACCAAAGTCCTTGTGTTAAAATTGCATTTTAGACAAAATATATGCTGTCAAGCATTTAAGTAAAGTATTTGACATACAGTCATAAAGGGAACCACTCCTAAAGAAAAATGGGGGCTGGAGAAAGATCTGGCATAGGAAAAAAGTGTTCTTGTACAAAACAGGAGAAGTATGCTAAGAAAACTTAGTAATGATAAATTTGGGTGTCACTGTCATTGCAAGGAAGAGGATAGTACAGAGAATGTAAGGAAGCTCAGAACTGTATAATGGAGATGGGATCATATATAGCATTACAACACATAGGATCATGCCTCAGAGTCTAAATCCTGCTCTAATACGGGAATTCATCAGTTGCACATGACAGAAAGCAGAAATACTTGTATTAGCCAATCACAGAATGACCAGAGGCTGTATCAATGTGGAAAGGACAATTAAAAACAAAACAAAACCAAAAACAAACCCAAAAACAAAACAAAAAAACCACAACAACAAAAAAACCCAAAAAAAAGCACAGCAATCCCAATTTGTAGTGCTATTTCCAATACAGCTAAAACTGCAGGAGCAGCATTCAAGCATGGTGAATACTGGCAATCTGTAATACTATGTATAGCTCTGGTTTCTTGAGAGGTAGATTTAAAAAGATTTGAAAGACATTAATTTAACCAGGATCAGAGAAAACAAATTACTAACAGGATTTCAAGAGGGGAGCCTCTGTAACTTGGCAAACTAAAAGTACTTCCCTTGCTGAGTCCAGCAAAACAAACAAACAAAAAAAAAAAAACCCAAGCTGCCAGATCAAAAATATGTTTCAGGTAAGGAACCTAACTAGTCTTGAAGTGGCAGTTGTGTCATGGCTTCCAAGACAGAGGGAACCAGACTGGAAGTGCCAGGATGTCCCATGCAGTTCCCTAATCCAATCTTCCTACGTGCAAAGTTTGCTGGGTTGAATTTTTCATACAATTATATTCCTGCAAAATCAAATCCTTCTCAAATAGTTGACCTGGAGTGGCTCAGTGATCCTACCCAACCCGCACAATGCTCCAGGACTACGGCACAGTCTCGACCAGAGAGCCTGGAAATCCAGCAGGAGGTTACCTGTGCCAACTGCTGAGTCATCATCGTAGCGAGGAACAGTGAGAACCCACCTCCTTTCCCACTACTACATAAGATCATTTTCAAGAGTCAAGTGTATTTAATATCTTCCCCTCTTCCCTTCAAAGTTCCCAGAAAACATAAGCAAGAGTCTGCAAGAAATCTGTGGGTAACAGATGCTGACTGACTGGAAAACATTCCAGCAGTAGTTCCAGAAAGCTGGAAGTTTTACCCATGTTTCACATGCATTCCACAGCCAGCAGTGCACATCTTCCACTTGACAGGACAGCGATGTGCACAGCAGTTCTTCATCCCACAGATGGTGTAAGGGATTTCTGACACACTAACTGCAGCCTAAGAGAGTACCTTAACCCAGACAGAGGTCACATCATTGATACCACTACTGCAGCTGCGCTCATAAAAACCCCACTGCAGAATAGACTTCTAGCAAATGCCTTATTACTCCATCAGTTAAAGCTATTGGCTGGCAGCAACAAAGATAATGAAAAGCAAGAATATTTGGTGACAGCATGGTTCTGAAAGCATCTGTAGAGATTTCTGACACACCTATGTAAGGCTCTACCTATTAAAGAATTATCATGGACTTGGTAAACAGAGTCAGTGATCTTCTACTGACAAAAAAGTTTGATTACCTCTTACACCTTTTAATCTTATAAAGGCAACACGCAAAATAAAAACCAAAAATATAAACACTCCCACAACCAACCAACCCAAAACAAAACTAAAAGCACCTTGAAATGGACATATATTTCCAGCAACAGCCCACTATACAGGATGTATCACTGTCTGTGAAAACAGTTTGTGTGGGACAGACAAAACTGACAGTACAAGAAACTTAGCTTTCATTATAAAAAAGGTACAGACCACCAGCAGAGCAGAAATGAGGCTTCAACATAATTACCAGGGAGGCTGCAAGGTGTTCAAAGGTCTGGGTTTAATGGCAGCTTAGTCCTTTCAAGACAGCAATATAAGAGATCTAATGGCTTACATATGAAAGGCTCTGCTTTCAGAAAGTGGCAGGAATAACAAGAGAAGAAGTGATAGCTTAACATCAGGAGTACCAAAGTGGGCTCACCTCTTTGGATGGCTGGTAGTAGGCACCTGTGAAACATCACAGAAGTGACTTTGGAGCATGCCAGCAAGTTTGGGCTCACTTTAGCAGTGGAGCTTGAAAACTTGAAAAGGACATGGAGGAAAAGGACACACCTGTCCAAGGGATTCTGAGCCCAGAAAAAGCACCAGAAGTCAAAGCAACTTAGATTAGGATGTGACAAGGGTATGTATTTTGAAGCCTTTAGGGACCAAGCAGTTTCTTGTGAACTGTACTGAAGAGGATAAAGAAAAAGAAAAGTATGGGAATAATGAGAGAGGAGAGCAGAGAGAAATCCCAATGTTTAGAAAGGAAGTAGAAGATGTAAGCACTAAGGATCAAACATAGGCAGACACCAAAAGCCAGACATATCCCCAGGGATAAGAGAATTAGTAACTCCCCAGAAAATACCGACCCCTTGGACTCTGTTGTTTACAGAGGTTCACTTCAGCCCTACGGTGACACAACCATAAAAATCATCAACCGGCAGCTCCGCTGGGCCAGAGAGCTGAGTGTGAGCGCACCCGCTGAGGTACAGCCACACTCTGGAGCAGATTTTGGACAGGCTCAGCAAGGAGCGGGAGCCGTGTGGAGCCCCGAGGGCCGCGCTGGCAGCCCAGCGCCGCGGTGCCTCCAGCAAGCGGCAGTGCTGGCTCGGCTAACCCAGGCGCGAGGCCGCGCAGGCCGGGCTGCTCCGCTCCCAGCCCCCAGCCCAGCCCAGCCTGCTCTCCACTTGCACCCACTGCCTACTTACTTTTTAATTAGATTTTTAAACAAAAAGTGAAAGAATTTTCTAAAATTCCTCTAATTACACTAAGATGCTGAACTGATTGTGAAGGGAATAGGAAATGAAAGCGACTCACCCTCTGAGGGAGAATTTTGTCAGCCATCTTCCTCCTCTTGGCACTGTACATTTTTTAAAGAAAAAAACACGTTACCATGGTGACAGATCTAGGAGTAACGAGGCCACCTGCTAAATTATCCTGACATCTCCACATGCTGGTGCACAGCTGTGCACGCATCAGCAAAAGGGTCTCACCCATGCCCAGGACCTTGTACCCCTTCTCTCAGCAGCCTGGGGAGGCAGTTAGGTAAGAACAAATCAGGGCTGTCTGTTATGCATCCTGGAAAGAAGTCTGTAAGTTCTTTGATCACAGCATCTTCTGTGGTGCAGGGCGGCAATATATGCAAGTGCATGTGCACACACTGCTTCTGGGTACAGACAAGCGTGCAGAGCACAGTCTCACATGTGGCGTGCACAGACACACCTACGTGGGTGCACACCTGAGTGGTTGAGAGCCTGCGAATTGCACGTCAACTTGTTCCAACAGACAACATGCATTTATTCCATCATGCCCAAAATTAAGTGCTGAAGAACACACGTATATATGTGTGTATTTAATATGATGTATGAAAACACACACATATTCACAGCCTTCCTTCGTATGTACATACACACTTGTTTTACTTATCATATTTGCATGAGTGATGGATAAAGGTGGAAGACCTTACATTTCCACATTTCTTCACCTTTATGAACACAGATGTGGGAAGATGTATGTGTGCCTGCAGTGTGTATACATACTGTGTCCACACCCATACACAGGCACACTTCTATAGCTATGCTTATAAAAACACACTTGTACTCGTGTACATAAACACAAATCTGTGTGTGCCTGAGAAATGCTGCTGTCTGGAAGACTGTCTTCAGATTCTAAGAACTGTTCATGCCCACCAAACCTGCCACCCAGCTTTCTCTAAGAGGGGCCAAGAGGGAATTCAGGTCCCATCTCTTTAACTTGTAAGGCCTTTACCTTAAGCAGGAGATTAATCACTCAGTCTGTGACGGACAAATGAGAGAAAGCAAACCAGCTGCTGCCACTCTGCCATGTCACAAGGACACCCCTCCTTTTCACACTGCAAGTCTGTCATCAGCCGTGTCCACATAAAAGCGGTTTCCACGCATTGATGTGGCATGGTCTCTTCCTACGTTTGTTAATGATGAGCCAGGGCTGAAATACCAGATTCTTAAGGCTCTTCCCCATGCCCACATAAGCCAAGGCTGAGAAACTCTTTGTGCCTGGAGGTACAGCAGACAGAAAATTCAGTTACACCCAACTTAATAGGTGAACAATGTCCCTTTTAGAAGTGTAGGAATAATGGGAATGGAATGTCACATGGTGTGAAACTCCAACACCTTCCACCGCTCACAAAATGAAATCTGCACTGAAACACTTCACAGAATCTGGAAGTAAAGGCTGAGCAAGCCCCAGCCTCCCAAAGAGATTGGGATATGCATGTACCTGCAACAACCCCATAGGCTTGCAAATAAAAAGCAAGAAAAAAAACAAAGCAACACCCCCAAACAATTTGGATCTCAACCAGTTCTTCAATAATCTCTTACAGAAATGAGATTTTTGTCTCCACCGAACACTGCCAAGAAAGGACAAGGGCAACTTTCTTGACCCATGCTAGAAAACATGGAACTCATTTTACCCCCAGAATTGGACCCAAGGTGCCAGAAAAGTGTGCCCAAAAAACACATAATGGGAAACCACAGGGAGGTGGAAATGAAAAAAGGGAAAATATTCAACACATTATCTGAAGGGAAGGCATGGCAGAAGAAACAGAGAAACTCTCTGAGTACCCAGGCAGCACTGGTGTGAACTGGGCTCAAGGCAGTGGAGGTCACTGCTGGGTCTCAAACTAGAAATACTGAAGTTAAGAACAAGGGAGGGTGTCATGGTTTGACACTGGCACTAGCCAATGCCCCATGAAAAAAAAAGCACTCTCCCCGGTGTCTGCTGTGAGACTTTTGGCCAGGAATAAGAAAGAGGCAGGCTCCCACTTAACAAAAGGAAAAAAACATTTATTAACTAAACTATACAGACAATAACTAAACTATACATAAAAAAAACAAAGAACACACAAGGAAAAAATGAAAGCCCCACAAAACATCTCCCTCCTCCTCCCCTCAATTCCCCAACACAATACACTTCCCAAATCAACAACCATTAGTCCATCACTACTCTGTACACAATCAATTCTCCATTCATCAAGAGGAGAGGAGTCCTTTTTGCTTGGCCATGGTGGCCTTTTCCAATTTCCAGGCTCTCTCACCGCCTGGATGAAATCAGGGCTGTTTCCAGGGTCTGTTTTTTAAGGATGCTCTGTCCCATTCCAAAAAGAAACACAATCACACCTTTTGGGACATCTGTCCCCCCCATATTTATATACCCCTTGAGGCGGAGGGGTAAACTCCATCCTTACATCTTCTTCTTGGCTCCGAGACATTGCGCCCCCCTGGATGCAGTCTCTGTCCCACAAGGAAAACACGGCTCTGTCCATGGCTGTACAAAAAGAGTCCAGCAACAGCCACTCCAATCATCTCTCTTGCCACCAGGGTGCTTCTCTTTTCATCCACACTCTCCCTCACTTGCTCCACTTGCTCATTTCATTTCTCTCACTCACTCTATCTCCTTTTCCGGGACAGGGTAATGTCTTGTAAGCTTTCATTGTCCACAAAAAAAAACAAAAGGCTCTAAAAACGGCAGGACTCTTTCACAGCGCCTTCTCCCCCCCCCTTCTTCTCCACAGACACAGGCACGCAGGCAGCTCATATCAGGTTTCAAGATAACAGTCCCGCTTGGTCTCTCTCGGTCCCTCTCTCCCTCGGTCTCTCTCTCTCTCTCTCCATCTCCAGGGGGGGGGGGGGGCAGGCCTACCTCTCCCGGGCCGGGCCACATGGCTTCCCTCTCTCTCTTCTCAGCCCGCAGCAGCACACTAGTATCTAATTTCAAAACAAAGGTCCCAGAACACTCGCTCTCTCTTTTGGGGGTCTCCATCTCTCCACCCTTCCACCTTCAGGGTACCCTCTCTCCCGATCTTGGTCTGGGGCCCAGGCCTACCGCGTGGCCGCCCCTCCCCCGCCCAGCAAGCGCCGGGCAGGGGAGAAGCTCCGACCTGTGTCCCTCCGACGTCCCAAGAGCCCGTGCCTGCGCAAACACCTTGCTTTTAAAGTGGACTTGGAAGATGACTCATTCCCAGAAATCCCATTGACCCGGATTTCCGGGTCAAACCACCACAGAGGGGAACTTTTTTCTGTGAGTCAGGCCACCAACTTTTAGCAAATACTGTCCTCTAATGCTTCCTGGAAACTAGTTAGTGACTAAAGTTTACCTTAATTATCCAGCAGGGGCAATTTGTCAGGTTATATCCACCCTAGGACCTGAAGCATGGGCATTATTTTGTGGCATTATTTTGTGCAGTTTCTTGGAGAATCTTCTGGGAGGTGCTACAGAATGTGCATTTTGGCTGGTGCTGGGAAAGGTCTCCGAGAGGTAAATGCACTGCTTGTGCACACGTGCTGCACTCACACACATTCCTTCTGTGTTCAACCTTTTTCAACTGTAATGTATTAATACTCTCAACATCCGTGTCCTTTCCAGATGCATCCCAGACACAAGCATTCCCAAATCTGGCTTGCTGATCCAAGGTATATAACCTGGACAGAGCAGGGCTCCTGAAGAACTGGGCTTAGAGAGCCATGTTTTACCTCCAGCTGGATTCCCTGACACCACCAGAACACCGCCTGAAGCTGTATATACATCTATAATGATTTTGCAAAAGGTAGCCCACACAGATGACTGCACCCTATGTGCGTGTGGATCCCACTCAACACTCAAGACTGATGAGGTTTAATGTGCTGCAAAAAGAAATTAGTTAACCTATTTAAGAGAGAAGGTATTCAGCAATGTGCAAGGCGGGCATATTTCAAAAAGAAAGTTCCACACAGAAATCCCTCTAATTTTATGAAATTACTTCCAGTGCATATTTATTTACTTTATACGTAAAAACACTTGGGACAACTGCAAGTTTTATGACCACTCTTCTGAGTGATCATAGTACAAGCATTCACATGACAAACCAAAGTTTTTTCCACTTGTGTCATTTACAAACTATTAGGTTAGCCAGTCAGAAATCAGAGCAACTATACAGAACAGGCAACAAATAATACAATAATTGTACTGTATTAGAAGAGAACTGTTCATTAACTCTAAAGGCTAAACATACTCAACAAATTTATGGCCTGACAAACCTGTAAAGTAAAAGCAGAATAACTACAAAACCAGACATTATTAAAGGTTCGTTTGTTGAAGACCATTCACAAA
Organism: Calcarius lapponicus; assembly: GCA_039654755.1. Lineage (NCBI taxonomy): Eukaryota > Metazoa > Chordata > Aves > Passeriformes > Fringillidae > Calcarius > Calcarius lapponicus. Next base: position 5,249 of record JBBFKN010000091.1, on the reverse strand, counting down.
CAAAAAAAAGGTAAAATTTACTAATGTTTTTCCTGCTTAAAAAACTGTTAGTACACAGATCTTCTATTCTGTCTTATTTGTTCTTAAAAGTCTTATCTACTGCTAAACAGGTACCACCTTTGTTTCCTCAAATTGTCCCCCTGTGTTTTCTTTCCAGAACACTCACCTCCTAGCTCGGTTCTGAGTAGCTTGCTGCTGCTGCTGCACTTGCTGCTGCACCTGCTGCTGCTGGACCTGCTGTGGTGCGGTGCGTTTTCTTGTTGTTTCCATCACAGTCTGGGGCATCCCAGGTCGCACTGAGGGGCTTCCAACGTACGGGGGGCCTGGAGGACCCATGGGAGCCCCCTGATGGGGCATTCGAGCTCCTGATGGCATCCCAGGGCGCTGGAGGAAAAGCGAAACAGAAAGAAAAGCCAGTTTGGTTCCTCTTTCTGCAGCTGCCAAGGCATTTGTGCATCATGCGACACAGGCCCCAACAGATTCCCTGTTTTGAGCACCCTGATGAGCACTAAGCCGCAATACAAAGCACGTGAGCTCTGTGACCGGTGTATCTCAGGTATCATGAAGAGGTATTCAGGGATAAAGTAGACAGGAAACAGGGAGGCAAAATACTAGGCTTGGGAAAACACTCAGTGGTCAGTAGCATATCCAGACCAGGTTACAGCTGAAAGCTCTACCTTCAGCCCAGATGGGAACAGCCCATGGCAGCAACACGCAGTCCACAGTGGTGCAGCTCACGTGCTGCTGCGAGCACAGTCCCGCTGCATGTGCTGCACTGCTGAGCAGGCTCTGAGCAGCCAGCAGACAGAAACCAGCATGGGCAAAGCACCAGGATAAACATTTCCCATTGAGAGCCTTCTACTTCGCCTACACCAGAGAGCAGTGTAAGTTCATAATGCAACACGAATCCTTTATAACAAAGGTCATGTCTCTGATCAAGCCTTTAAAAAAAAAAAAAAAAAAAAAAGAAATGGATGTGATAGTTTGTCAGCAGCCCCTGTAGGCATTCTAAAGCCCTGGCATTTATGTTGTCTTCTGCATACTCTTGAGAGACACTGGGTCAAATCACAAGCCTAATGCTGCCCAAGCACCCAGTAAATCCAATTTTGAATTCTAAAAGCTTATAGCCATCAAAGAAAACCACCAGTAAAATAACAACTGCCTGTAAAATGCAATTCAAAACAGAGAGATGAGCTTAGTCCAATACTGAGAATTATCAATATATATATGTCCACATATATGCAAAAATGCAGACACACGCACTCTTTAGGCATTTGAACCAGGATGAAAATAAGAATAACCATACAGCAAAAGTCCTCTGAAAGCCAAGTCCCTCTACAAAGTCTTTTAAGGAAACCAAGAGGCAATGGCATCCATTATGGATAAACAATTGGTTAAAGGATAGAAATGAGGCAAAAGTGATTGGTTCTGAAAACAAAAGAAAGGCACATGTAAACTTCTACTGGGACGTCTCTTTTCAGCATATTTAAAACAACCTGGGGAAAAAAAGAACCAAAAAAAGCCAGGAAAAACCAAGGAAGGGAAGAAGTTTGTTGGTAATGCTAAGTTATTCATGTTGACAAGGATGAAGGCCAGCTTCAAGAACTGCAGAAGGACTTTATGAGACAGAATGAATGCTTAAAAGGAAGATGCAAATGTAGTTCAAGGCATATTGAACTGAATTACAAAAGGGGAAAAAACAATCCAAGAATCACAAAGCAATGGGCCCTAAGCTGCTGTCCAGCAGAACCTTGTTTAAACAGACACTTCCAGAAAATATTGGTTCACTGGTTACTAGAGGTCAAAAAAAAAAAAAAAAAAAAAAAAAGAAAAGAAGTAAGAGTGGAGGGAACAGAGGATATCAGTGTGCCATGGACATGGCGTGTCCACAAATGAAGGTCTGTGCACAGCTCTGGCTCCTGCAGCTCAGTGATAGCAGAGCAGAGCTGAAACAAGGACAATGAATGGCACAGAAATTCTTAGCATATGGAACTGCATCCAGGGAAGTAAAGGCAAATACATTGTGACTTTTCATCTGGAAAGAGGCGATCCAAGGTGATCTAAAGGGGCATTTGCCAGAGCTCTGCAGAATCACGTGTGGCCTGAGGAAGACAAGGTATTGAGTGTTCACTGCCCCTGCCAGAATAGCAAACCCTTGCCATCAGCAGAGGGGTCAGGCTCACAGACCACTGCAGGGGTGAGTTTGTCACACTGTGGGTATCAGCCTGTGGAACCCTCTTTCAAAAGGGTGCTAGCAACATAGAAGACATACTTGGCTCAACAGCTGAAGACTGCGAAAGTACTTGGGAGAAATACACTACTGGACTCCAAAATGAGATATGTGCACCCCTGAGGGTATGCAAGCTAGTCTGCTGGGGGTGGGAAGAAAATATTTAATGCATAGTCAACATAAATCATTATTTTTAAAAGTTTATATCATCTTTATCTCATAATTTCTATGATTTCTAAATATTTATATATGTATTATAATAAAACATAGTTCTAAAAATAATTTGGACCTGCATCTCCAAATTAACCATCCAAATCCACTATAGCTCCCAAAGGCCCAGCTCAGTGCCCTCCCTGCTCACCACAAGTCTGAGATATTCCTCATGCTTGTATCTATAAAGGAAATTGGAGAAAGGAGAGGAATGGATGATCAGCAAAGAACCAATATGGGCTATAACTGGTATGGACAGAGAAGCAAGGCAGGAGGGAGGAGAGTCACCAGTGCAGGAACCCAAGCAGGTGAATTCAGCAAGTGTCGATGTAAGAAAGCAATGGCAGGTGTGAGAGAGCAGCAGGCAGCAGACAGACCAAACTGCAGCTTTGTGCAAAGCTCCAAATGCCTTCTGCCATGAGCCTGGAGCCCCAGGAACAGCCGGAAGAGAACAGTGCTCTCTGTTCCCGTGTATGTGCCCCGACCCTCTGACCCAGGCAGAGTCAGCGGACAGAAATGGCCCAGAAAATGCTTCTCTCTTCAGCCTGCATTTAGGATCTGTCATCTGTCAAGCCACACATTGTGGCCTCCTTCCAGCAAAGGGCAGAGCACCAGGCCAGCTGCTGCCTGTCAGTCAGCTGGGGACAGCTGACAGGCATTCAGGAGAGCCCGGATCCTGAGCACAGCCATCTCATGGAGACTGACTGGCTACATGGATAAAACTGAAGGCCCACTTTGGTGCTGCTCTAAAGGACAACTTAGGGCCTGAAGAACAAGGTCAGCAAGCCAAATCTACTCTCAGTCTTGGTCTTACGTTTTTGAACTTCCTTCAGTTTCTTTTGTTAAGCACTAAAATAGAGAAACAGAGAAGGGACAAACATGAGAAAAGAGAGGCAGCTCTAGCAAAAGAACATTCGATCTCATCCCTTGACCGCCTCATTCCTTCGCCTGTTCTCATGTTCCTACCTCCGAAATCACTCATAGATAAGGTATTACTCACTGTGCAACTGTCTTCCTGCTGCAAGCCCACCAGACTCCCAAGATACAGAAATGCTTTATCTACTTAAACTTTGATAAAAGAAGAACATACAAGCAGTACCTCACCATACCTAAAAGCGTATTTTGCTCTCAAAACACACGTGTGATACAAGAGAGTGATGGACAATACTTAAAATGTTTCCCAATAGTGACGTTAAAAAAGAAAAGTCTTCATACTAAAGAGTATTCCAATACCATTATGGCTTTTGAAAGAGATCTTGAAGGTGCATCTATCTACAAGTTAGGATCTGTCCCTCCCCCTCTTCCTCAGCAGGATGGAATCTATCATAAACAAGAAGCATCCATTGGAAATACTGCAGTGCAAAACAGCACTGATACATCCTCCTTCCTGGAGAATCATCTACCTGAGACCCCCATCCCTGACCCATCTCTGTTTGTACCCAGGTCCTATCTCCTTTTTACCTCCATTGATTCCATTTGCATGTATTATTCTGCACAAACACCTCACTGGACGGAGGGCAAAGCCACTGTTGGCCATAGGAAATGAGGAAGACCACAGCCTGTCCCCAGCTGAAAGGAGCACTCTCACAGTTCTGAGAAGGTGAAGCAGAAAACAGAGCAGAACAGCATCAAGGCAAAGACCCAAAGGCACACATTTCATGCAGGTATACTGGTCCCCAAGAGTTCTGCCGACTGCCTGTGTACATGTGCACAGCCCACTGCTGCTCTGGCTACAGCTGTTCAAACCTGAGCATGCTGTCAGCACAGCAGAACACCACCACCCCCCTGACACCTGCCCCCATAGCCCTTCACTGCCATCCATGGACCAGCTTCCTAAGCCGTGTTTGGCTTGCCTGCTGTCTTCCTTGCCTGAACTTCCTGTCACATCAGAGCTCTGCCTCTGTCCCGTTTGTCATCCTTAAGTGAACTTCTGTCTGACAGCAGTAACATTAGAGCACTGTTTTTCTATGTTCTTCTACTGCGGAGTCCTTTCTCAGGGGATGTGTATCACAGCAGTCAAAACACAGAAGGAGAAAAAAGGAGCCCTGCCTGGACATACCAGTAAGAGGAAAATAACCTGGAGAATTGACAGGTGAAAGTAAAAGAAAGTGTCAAGAAAAGTACAGCAAGAACACCCACATGAGGCCTCAGAAAGACTGAGCAGAGAGCCAGGAGTTGCTGCATTGCAGCTGAGTGCTGAGCTGCACCTACAGCAATCTCCTGTCCTGACAGACTCCATCCACCTCAGCACCACACAGGCAGCTCTTACAGCTGGCTGGTGGGGAACAGCCACCAGCTCTGTTAACAGAGACACTGACAGATTCTGAGAACAACCACCACCACACCAAGGATACACACAGTATATTTCTTAACTAAAAAAGAGCTTCCAAGAAAAATGGAGAGAGACTGTTTAAAAGGGCCTGGAGTGACAGAACAAGAGAGAAGGGCTTCATACTGACAGACAGTAGGTTTAGATTAGAAGAAAATTCTTTACTTATGAGGGTCATGAGGCCCAGGTTGTGGCTGCCCCATCCCTGGAAGTGTTCAAAGCCAGGCTGGATGGAGCTTGGAGCAATCTGGTCTAGCAGAAGGTGTCCCTGCCCATGGCAGAGGGGTGGGACAAGATGATCTTTAAGGTCCCTTCTAATCCAAATAATTCTATGATTTCTGTAGGGCATAAACATAAACAAGAGGAGATATCTGATGCTGTCTGGAAGTAAGAATGAGTAACTAGAAGTACATGGAACCCTTAAGAAATTTAGGCTAGATTGATACTGTGTGATGGCAACAAGTTTCTGACTGCACAAAT